>CM070709.1:4936987-5395456 GCA_036346265.1 Melocanna baccifera
TGGAGGGTCCCCACGCTACCTCGGGCCCACAACAACTTCAGCATGATGATACACATGGAGAATCTACCCCGAACGAGATCCGTGGACTAACCCCGGACGGAGTCTGTGTCACTCCGAATGAGGTCTAGGAAACCAAGATGGAGCCTGAAGACATACCTTAGCCGAGATTCGAAGTCCACCCTGGATAATGTCCGAAGCCGCCCCCCCAGATGGGGTCCGCGCCACCTTGAATGACATTCGAGGGCTGACCCAAGACAAAGTCTAGAAGCCAACTTGGGCGGAGTCTGGAGTCTGACCCTGGAGACTAACCTCGGATAAGGTCTGAGAGCAACCTCGAGCGAGGCTTGCGAACATGCCCTAGAGTCCCTTCGACGCAGCGGGACCCACTTAGCAGGAAGGATGAAAATACCGTTAGGAGTAGGTAAGCCCTAAGGGTAAACCTGTAACTTCATTCGCCTCCTCCTCCCACTCTATAAATATGACCCATTGTAAATGGGGAGGAGAGGCTATTTTTGTAACTCTAGACACTCATATTGAAGACACTTAGCCATTTGTTTGTTCATCTTGTTTGATTCCCTTTGCATTCTTGGCGGTCTTCGAATCTGATCGGTGGTGCTTATAAATTTACTGTCCGGTCTCGTATTAATGACAAAGTTGGAGTTAAAAATCGAACCAAGACTATAGTTAAGGGTTGTAAAGTGGTCTTGTTCCTTACTTTTATCAAGAGAAGGTAGCGAACAAACTTCTATCATGTTAACTCATTGCCAATTGAACACAACACTACTACACTAGCAAATCACAATGTTCGCAAAATAAATACAAAATCCTTCCATTCATGCTAAAATATTTTAACCATTGAGGAAATCTGCCTATCCATCGTCAAACAAAAATTTAACACGAAATTTATGAATACACAAAAGAAAACATGTGGAATCATATACTCACCTTAACTCCCAGTTCTTTCATTGGATGAGGGGTCAATAAAACTCTAATAATGGTTATGAGACTAGATCATTGAGGCAACATTCAAGGCAGCATGTAAAATCTCAAATTTAAGAAAATTGTACCGTTTAGTGCAAACAATTACTTGATCTCCTTGGTGCAGCACACCACTAATCAACACTATGTCAATAGTAGTTCTCAAATCTTTATCTTCATGGACTTGGGACAGTACACTGATCAAACAAATATGGAAACAAAATCACCTTTGCAACACCTTAAACGAAGGCACATTTGCATATCAACATTAGTGATGACTTGAGAGTAGACAGAGTAATGGATCATGAACGAACCTCCGTGGTATTGACATTATGGCACCGGTTGGCTCCTTAAATTGTGTTACAAAATGTTGTAAATAAATCAAATTGTTAGAAAAAAATTCAAAGCAACTCTCTGTAATTCAAAGCAACTCAACACTACCAAATCAATACACAAGAATGTCATGGGCAAATACCTCAGTTACCCTCCATTTGAATTCCTTTTGGACATCATCAGATTGGTTTGAGGAGACGTTGGACCACACGTCGCAGAGTTTCCAAAGATCGAGGGATTCAATTGCCGGCTTCTCAAGGCCACGTGTGATATCAACCACCGCTACGGCAATGTTGCACAAGCTCAGTCCCCTTGATCGCATTTTACTGAAGGACTGGTGGCCAGGCGTGTGCCAGATGCGATCAAGGAGCTTCGTCTTTCCAGCATCCACATGCCCGGGATGCAACATATCGGCGCGCGAAGCTCCCTGTCATCTCCACATCCATTGCTTGAAGCTACATCCTGAGAGATAAAAGGTCTCATTATTCTCAATCTCCTTTACCATGTTGCCTGGATTAACAACCGGAGAAGTAGAAATCACATGTTTCTCTCTGTTTCATCCTTTTCCTCTTCTCCAAAAGAGGGAGATTTGCCAACCAGCAAGACATCGAATTCATCCAAGCTCTTGTTCTCCCAAGCGTCGTCGTCGTCAATTGCGCTGCGCTCTTCCGATGATCCAGTGCTCCACTCCTCCCCCAGTTATAGCGCATCACTGACCGTATCGTCCCATTCATGCGATGCATTGCTCTGTTCCTCCTCCAATTGCAGCTTCAAGCTATGCGTTTCTCCCCCCATCAGCTTGAGATCGGGCGCTCTCATGAGGCTTGGGCTGCAATTTAGGCCTCCTGGAGTCATACACCAGCCACCTCCGGTCACCACCGCCACCAGCACTGCCACCTTCAGAGATGACGGTGACACCGAGCCGCCTCCATCCATCGATCATCCTCCCTCTTCCTCCCCTCCCTCTTCCTCCGCTGCCTCTCCTTCTCCGTCTACTTCTCCTCCGTTGACTTCTTCCCTTCCTCCCTCCTCACCTCCTACTGACGAGCCAGCACCTCCTGAAGCACCCGCACAGTCATTGGTCTCGTTCCACTAGCCGCCTTCTTCCGGCCGTCGGAGGGGACGGCCACGCTGCTGGCGCGGGAACCCGCAGGCCTCATGGACGACATGAGTGTTGGAATTTTTACGTAACTTTTTAACGTAATGTGAAATCATTTGTATTATTGATAAAAGTGATAGAGAAAATCTATCATCGGTATCAGAGTAAGGCTCGGTCCCCTCGTCTCGCACGGTATTTTTTTCTTATTGCTCGCTCTCTCAGAATGGCTATCAAGGAGAGGAAATCCACCGTGCATCTGCTCCGTCCTGTGGCAAGTCTTCGCGCGTGCTTCCATCGCCCGGCGTGCGGATCGAGAACCAAAGGCTAGAGCGCGATTGCTTTTCTTCACCAACGCATGGGTCGCGCGCGCGCCCATGCGGGTAATGCCGCGAATAGCTGAGGCATGTTTTCATCTTGATCAACGTGCACCATCTTGTGTCTCAGTTTGTAAGTCAGAAGCATGCGGCATCAATTTGTGTTTTTGTCTCGATCGGCGTGCGCCATCTCGTGTCTCAGTCTGTCCGTTGGAAGCGTGCGGTGTCAATTCTCCATCGGTTGGCATGCACAGATAGCAGACAGTGACAAGTCTTCTACATCCCTAGTCTTCCATCGGCCACGCACGCTTGACATCCTTTCCATCCTCGGTCCGTGTGAATCTGCGAAGAAAAGTTTCTTTGTGATAGCTGATCTGGTAGTTCTTATTCTTACGATGGCAACTAATATCGTTTTTTCTGAATTGCTTAGACCTTGAAAATTGGGTGGCTCAACTTTTACGGTTTGAAAAAGAAAAAAGTTCATGATTTTTTACTTTCTGCTGAAAACATAGATTATATCATAGACAAAAATAAACCGAAAGAGCTAGAAAAAATACCATTGTTAAGGAAAAGAAAATTTACGCAGAAGAATATATATGAGAACTGCACTAGGGATAACAAAAAAGGCTCGTATTTTTATGTTGGTATCAATGACCAATTCTTTAACTGTTGAGTATGAGAGTGAACAAAATGCGCAAATATAATGCATAGTACGAAACAAGATTTTGGTGAAGTATCTCTTATTGAAGTGCTTAATCTTGTTAATCACTTTCTCTCAGATATATGATGGCACTTTAATTAATGAGCATCTCAATATAGTGTGTTCAAGCAGAGGAATTAAAAAATGTTAGCTACCCTCTTTCCGTAGAAGTGCAAGTCATGGTTGTTCTAAACTCTTTGCTAAATTTGTGGGAACAATTTAAGATATATTTCGGTCATTTTAAAAGGATACTCAATCTACGCACTCTAAGACATCATTTGCTCATGGAAGAAGATAGAAACTCTCTCAGGAAAGAAAATAAATACTCATAATTTGAGTTACACCTTGGAGAGAAAAAAGGTAATAATAAGATGAATTGGCAAAAGATGAAGCTGATTTGAGAGAAAAGCTTAACAAGAAACGCGATCAAGATGATCGTGAAAATTATAACTCAATTCAGAGGAATGATAAGTACACAACTGTGGTTAGTATGAGCATTTCAGAGCTGACTGTAGGAAAAGGAAGTAGAATAAGCAAAAAAAAATCAAAACAATTAGCCAGTTGAGTGTAAAAGCAATCTTCATCTGATGGTCTGTCTAAAATTTTTGTATGCATTGAATCTTTATTTACTACTACTTTTTTAAATAGTTGGATTGTCACTTCTGATGCTACATCTCATATTATTAGAGATAATAGAATTTTTACTTTTATGCAAATAATTCTAAGGGGAAATAGATATATCTTTTTGGACACTAATACTAAAACTGATGTACTTGGAATTGAAAAATATATCCTAAAACTCTTCAATACAGGAAAATTATTATTATAGGACAACTTATATTCACCTAGCATGAGAAGAAATTTAATCTCTGTTGCTCAGTTAGAATCTATTGGTTGTGATGTACTGTTTGGAAAAGAAAAGGTTAAAATATTGCTCAATAGGAAATTAGTGCATACTAGAACTCATCATGAAAGTCTTTATTTTATTAATAAACTATCAAGTGATGATAATATTGACTGCTTAGTTGGTGAAAATAACACCATAGTGAGGAATACTAATGATAGAAACACATGCTCATAATCTTATTTATGGCATTTATGACATGGTGATATACCTAAAAACAAAATTAAGAGCTTGTTAATTCCGGAATTCTATACTTTAAGTGGGAGAATTTTGGTATTTGTAGGGCATGTATAATAGGTAAGATGATCTGTATGCCTTTCTTCAAAGGCAAAAAGATCTAATGAGCCTCTTGCTACTATTCAATCAGATATTTGTGATAATATGTCTACTCCCACTAGAGGTTAAAAGATTTATTTTTATCATATTCATTAATGATTATTCTAGATTTGATTATATGTATTTTCTTAAACATAAGTCAAAAGGATTTAATGTGTTCAAGACATTTAAAACTGAAGTGAAAATTCAATTTAATAGAAAGATCAAAGTTTTAAGAAATGATTGTGGAGAAGAATATACTTTAAGAATATTAAATAATTTTTGTAAAGAGCATGGAATTATTCATTATTATACTATACCTTACACTCCGCAACAAAATGGTGTTGCTGAATGGAGGAATAGAACACTTATGGATATAGTTAGGTCTATGATGGGTTATTCATATCTTCCTTTGCCTTTTTAGAGTGAAGCTTTATATATTGCTTTTTATTGATTAAATCATTCACCATCTAAGACTGTAACAGTCACTCCTTATGAGTTGTGGACTGGAAGAAAACTCTCACTTCGCCACTTAGATATTTGAGGGTGTAATGCATAAATTAAAGTGCCAAACCAAAATCGTACTAAATTGAGCCAAAAAGCATGCCAGAAATTTTTATTTTATTGGTTATTTTTAAAATTAAAAGGGTACAGGTTTAATAATCTAGAAAAGAATAAACTAGAGAAAAACTTGGATGCAACATTTTAGATCAAAACACAGCTCACCTTGCTGAGCAAGCTAGGATAGAATTATTGGCAACTCCACTAGAAACATAGATAGATATATATGGTATTAATTCTCACATTAAAAGAGGTTCAGCTCTCGAAGGAAATACAAATCAAACTTCCAACACTAACATGTATAAGAGAAGTGGGAGGAATTTAAGTATACTTCTTATCTAAATGATTATTATTTGTTCTTGTGGAAAGTTCACCCTAAAATTTTAGATTTAGAGAAAAAAACCAAAGACTTATAAATAAGTAATAAACAGCTCACAATCAAAACTATGGATGGAAGCAATCAAGAAGAATTACACTCAATGAAAAAGGAATAAAGTTTGAGAACTTGTTGATCTACCAAAAAACCGTAAACACATAGGCTGTAAATGGTTTTTTTTAAAGTAAATTGAACACGGCAGGCTTAGTGGAAAAAATATAAGGCTAGGCTTGTTGCTATTTCTTGGTGCAGCAGGAAATAAGATACAATTGTTCTTTCTTTCATTGAAGTTGAATACATTGCTGCATCTGAAGTAGCAAAGGAAGGTGTATGGCTAAAGAAATTTCTTGTATTACTTAAAGTCGTCGAAAGTGCATCACAACCTATCAACTATTTCATACTAAAAGTAAACACATTAAAGAAAAATCCACTGACTAAGCCAGTTACTCAAGAATTATTTTCTAAGCATGTTAAAGACATGGGGTTTCACTTTATTGATTGAAATGTTTCAGCCAAGTGGGAGATATTAGAATTGTTATGTGGCTGTCAACATTTATTGTGGTTATTGTCAGTTTAACACAATGTGGAATTATTCATATTATTGATACAAGTAATAGGGAATAATTTGATGCAGAATTTAACTCGGGGAATTAATACTTGAGGTGCTCAGGACAGCTTTGTTGGAATATGATAGACATGTTTATTGATATCAAGTCTACTGAAATTTAATATGCATATATATGTTTAACCCGGGTACAGCATAGGGTGAAATCGTTGGGTTTGTTTTGCAAGATTGGTTTTGTAGGCTATTGACCCACATAATTAGATTGAAATTGATCCCATAAATAATCTGATCATGGTACATAACTCACACATGTTTGTTAGGGACAAATATTTTTTAGAATCATAAAACTGGCATGTCAGATCGTGGTTGGTGACATGGTTCAGGAGTTTTACGATGCATTGAAAAATAGGTCGGTTAATTTATAACACTTAGAAGTGGAGTCTATAAATAGGTTCCCACCCTCTAGCCTCATAATGCAAGTGTGAGCGGCACCATAGAAAAGACAGAAGAATAAAGGGTAGACCAAAAAGTATCCACAAAATCAATCTAGGGTTTGAAGAAAACCCATAAATGGGGACGAGGGCCAGTAGGGTGTTGTTGGTCCAGGTTGGTGAGGTGATTGCTCATGCGGCAGCGGAAACATGAGCGATAGCGCCAGTAGGACCCCTAGATCGGCATGGGGAGATCAGAAGCGATGGACTATAGTGGTGATTAGAGGAATATGTAGAGTATATGTGTAAAGGAATACATATGGCACAGGGATCTCGAGTGTCTCGGGAAGGAGGGATAGTGGTGGCCAAATGGCTGGCATGGCCCATCTAGGTATGACCCATACCATTTAGGCATGGTCCACTTAACCCATTAGCCTAAACTGGTTGTGTCATGCTGACCGTGGCTCAATCACATGCCTAGGCACAACTAACTAAGCACACGGGTAATGCCATGCTGGGCAGGGCTTGTTTAGCCCAACGGGCTAAAATAGTGCTGTCATGCCTAACCGACCAAAGCAGTGTTAAATGGGTCGTGTCTAATAGGTCGCTATCGTGCCTAATGGGCCATGCCTAATAGGACACTATCATGTTTATGCAGGCCGGCTCGTGTCGGGCCATATTTGGCCTAGCACTATTCATGCCACGCCATGCTGGACTCGCCCATTACTGTCATGGGCCGTGTCATGCCTAGGCCGGGCCAATAGTGTCATGCTTCGGGCGACTCGGCGGGCATGGCCCAATTGGCTAGCTCTAGGGAGCGTGGTGCCGTGTGTCGTGGAGTTTTTTTAATAATGTTTTTAATAATATTACATAAATATGCTCTCATTTAAAAAATTAGAAAAATAATCTACTATCACCATTCCAAATGGCGATAGATCTCTATTGCCATTTCAATTGGCGACAATCATACGTGGAGTCCTATGTGGCGGCGTGCATGTCTTGTCACCATTTCAATTGGTGAATGGCTACAGCCATCGCCAATTAGACTGGCAACACAGATTATGTCACCAAATGAAATGACAACAGAGTTTCTGTCGTTAATTGGTCGCTTGAGAGTGTGGAGGGCTCTGTCACCATTTGAAATGATAATTGAAGCTGTTGAGGCTTTTGTCATTATTTTAATTGATGATTAGTCTCTCTATCGTCAATTGAATTGGTGACAGAACTCGTGGCACCGACATGACACTTTGTCATCATGTCGTTCAACGACAGAGCTTCTTTTGTCATTTTCAATAGTGACAGAACCTCTTTCCTAGATTCAAATGGTGACAGAGACTTTGTCACCATTTCAATTGGAGAGAGAATTATTTTTGTAATTTTTTTAAAATGGTGGTAATTTTTTTAATATTAATAAAAATATATTATTTTTCAAAAAATAATCATGCGTGGTGTGGGTGTATATATATAGGCTTGGTGTAGGACCCAGGGGCGGATCCACATCCCAGACAGCCTAGACTATTTGGGATGTGTGATATTTATCAATGTAAAGCCTGTAAGTCTAAGTAAGTTAAATGTGTAACTTTTTATTCTAACTTAGATAATAGTGATTTTGACTCTTTCTAGTCTGAAATACGATAAATTCTAAATTCGCTCTGGTAGAACCCGAGGGCACAAGTGGTAAGCAAAACTACAAACTCTGGTGTGGTGGAGACAAACGAAACGCGCGCAAGACGGATGCGAGTATGTGACGCTCAATGTCATGTTAGCCCAGGAATTGGCGTAGGTCAAAAGTCCAGGACTCTGGCCATATTTCTTGGCTCTCACGTTTTTCTGTTCGGCTCGCACAGGTTTACAAGACGTGAACCGGGCTATTCTTTTCGGGCATCTAATTTTAGCGTTTTTACAGTAATTAATTTTTAAATAAAATATTTTTTAAAGATAGAGTTTATAAATTAATTATAGCATACACTATAATAACTTCATTTATATCGACTAAAATCGCACACAAGTTTCTTTTACTCTATATTCTCTCTCACAAATAATTAAAAGTCATAAACTATAACCATAAACCGTAACTAAAAAAATAGGTCCGATAGCTGGACTCCAACCATCGGTGGTTATCAAGCCGACACATAAGTATATTTTAGTAGGAAATATGTGCTCACAAGGTCGTGGATTTACCGTCGGTTTTTACTCTAGGCTTGGGATAGGATTCTGCATGTGAGCATAGCGTGTGCGCATCTATCATCTTAGATCCCATTCTAAACAGGAATAGTTTATGGCTTTCAGAAATAAAAAGCTATTTGGAACATATTTGTCTTATTAACGTAGCTTTTTTCTTTCTTTTCCTTTGTATCGTTTGTAGAGATATAACGACATCCTTTTTTTTAATTAAGTACCTAAAAAAACTAACATACGCTATTATGCTACTTTAGCTAAAAACTAAAAGCTACATACTTTAGAATAGGGTATTAATTAAAAAGAGATTTCTCTATGGTAGACGGCACGGCCTGATATCGTTCCACCTCTTACATAGAGAAGACAAATTGCCTAGGTGACACTGTTTTACCATGTTTGCAAAGAAACCACTTCCCCCATCTAGCCAAGTGCCGAAAAACTTATACAATTGACGAAAAGGCAGACATGGTCAGCTGGCTGTTGGGCCTGGATGGGCTTTGTACGGGCCATGGTCTGATCATGTCCCAAAGGAAGGGGCCCTAAAGCTGGCCTCATCTAGTCACTTGATAGAAGAATGCCCATTAACCGCTAGTTCCGAAAGAAAGGCAGAACTTTTTTTTGGACGGAGTACCACCATCCCATTAAGCCAAGGGCACAGTTAAAACACTGGCCACTAAGTCAAGTGCAAAGTCAGGGGCATCAAAGATAAGCAATGGGGGATCGCCCCGAACAAGATTTGTTCTGTGTGTCACTAACACGTGCGCTACCTGATTACAGTAGTCAACCCGATAACTAATAAAGTTGAGGGCTAGAAACTGCTTAATCTCCAAAAACAACAACTGACAGAAAGGTTAAAAGCTTATCCTTCTATCGGGTTTGTTCTTTTTGCCTTTTCAGCTATTTTAAATTTTTAGCTTCTCTCAACAAT
Source organism: Melocanna baccifera (assembly GCA_036346265.1). NCBI lineage: Eukaryota > Viridiplantae > Streptophyta > Magnoliopsida > Poales > Poaceae > Melocanna > Melocanna baccifera. The sequence goes on from CM070709.1 coordinate 4,946,670, forward strand.
CATTACTTATTAGACTAATAAATCTTAACCAAAAGTTATAAATCACAGCCTAAAAGAACAGACCCAACGTCTGCTTCGGCATAAGAGAATCAATCTCAGAGCCTGTTTACTTTTGACTTTCAATCGGAGTATTTTTTTAAGACGGAGTCTACAAGTTAATTGTAGTACACGTTAAAAGACTAATATTTGTACCATCAAAAATTGTAAGCGATAGTATCTCTTTTCACAATCTCTATCGTAAATAGCCAAAAAATCATCAGACACAGTTAAAAAGAATAAACCTCAATTGTGGTATGGTCCATTCCAACATCCAGGGCAGCTCCAAGGTCCTTCAACACACGCTACTGTTTCAACATTCAGAGCATCAAACAAAAGAGGACAGTGTCCAGCCTCTGCTAGAGCATCAAACAAAAGAGGACAGTGTCCAGCCTCTGCTACTGTCACTTCCCCCATGCAGGTCCGTATTGCAGGTAAGCACCATCTTTTTAATCTTGAGATTAAGAGAGTGTTTAAAATGATGATGGTTTATGGTTTTTTTAACTGTAGCTGATTTATTTTTTTACTGTAATTGAGTTGACTTATTTAACATAATTAAATTTTAAAAAAAAATTAAAAATAGAAAAAATATATTAGCTCATCACGAACAATGCAAAGAAATACAGAAAAAAACAAAAAAATTAAAATTAAAAAAATCAGAAAAAATCAACAATGAAAAAAATCGCTGCGGACGCAAACGCTAAAGGCTTCCAGCCCAGCTGTGGCTTAGGCCGTGGCTTCTTTTCCGCAACGAAGACCTCGAAAAATTATTCGGTATGCCATCTGATTAATTACCAAGGCCAAATCAGAAGCAGTTCTCCTAGCTCCCCCCTTACATAGCCACTGATTGGCTGCTTATGTGCCCACTCTTTTTGGCCGGAACATCCCTGTAACCAGCTTCATTTAGCGGTGCTCCTTGCATTATTGACAATTGGAATACGCGGCATTGGATGTCGTCATGCCCGAGTCCAAACGTACAGGTAGAGCCGTCGAGGTCGTAATGCTGATGGCGACGGCTTGGTTATGTGAAGCTCGCTCCAAAATGTGACGACGACACGGGACTGATCCTTATTGTTTTATTATCAAGTGCTACGTGCACATCGCCCAAAATCTCGTCTATATTCATTGCTATTAGGATACGGTTATGCTACACAATAAAAAATTAAAATTTTCTACCATATAAACTAAGAAGTTATACAAGTAAAATATTATGAATCGTTACTACTAAACGCAAGTAAAGGAGTATGAATCATTACTACTAAATGTGTAGTATAACTGAAGAAGAGTTGAAGTAGCCCAGTTTAACGTAGCGCATGTCTATGCAGTGAAAGTAGTCGATCGTCTAATATCCCGATCAGTGTCCTTGGAAGGCAATCGTCCTTAAGAGGTAGCTAATCCCAACAAACCAACCGTCTCCTCCTTGTGATCGTCCCGATCAGTGTCGCAGTCGCAACAGCGGCTCTACCAAAGTTCACATCTTCGGAGATGGAGTACTGTGCGTTGATGTGCTAGCACTAGCGCACATAGCAGAACCCATGAGAGGTGGCGGCTAAGATTTCAGTAGGTGTGTTAATCACACACAACCCTCAGCTCATGCATCCCTTTATATGGAGATTCCGACTGGATCCATATCCAATAAGAATAGAGATCGTATTTTACTCAGAATACTATTGACCAATCTATCCAATATGAGTCGAGATCGTATCTCACTCGAAATCTATTATTCGGACCCTTACTATTCTAACGCGTTAAGTGTGTGATACAACAAATTTATGTATATTTGGTTGTAACTCAAAAATTCTATTTCGATAACTAGTCGGAAGTGGTCTCTAGTAGGACATATTCACCCCTCAAAACATACACAAAGATCAATCTGGACGAATTTTATGCAATATGATCTGTAATCAGATCCTAGTCGCTCATGATCAGCTCATAATTCCTTAGAATCAGATTGTATATGCTCATAACTCCATCTCAGCAGATTTCCCCTTTTTGTCATTCCTTACTTTACGCAAATCTCGTTTGGCCCCGTCAACATTCCACACATGAAGAACCTTGTCTCAGATCACCCATTTAATCATAATAAAGCTAAATTATATTCATTTGGATTTAGTTGGACTTTTTGAGTTATTTGAGTTTATGTGAATTCAGTCGTTTATCGCGTAATTAGAAATTGGAGTCTCGAAAAATCAACGGATCGAGCGAGGTCAAGATTCGTAAAGATGAAGACCAAGAAATCAAGACAATGGACTGAGAAGGTTTTGAGTCAGATCAGGATTATGGTAAATTAAGCAAGGTAAGTCATTACTTTGATCATATTGCATCTACCTTTTGAATGCAAGTATTTTATTTGGAAGTATCAAATTGCATGCCTTACTTTATTATTGCAAATTATGTTCACATTGTCCATAGTTAATTCCCTATGAGTAATTGCTTAATTATATCTCACTCATTGGCTTTGAACAAAAAACCTTGTCACTCTAAGGAAACTATAATTGTAACTTTTAGAAATAAGTCTACGCTCTTCTTAGTACTTCTTAGATACTCGAGGGCATTAATTTGCCTGGCATTATTTCAATATGAAAACTTGGTTTGGGCAATCATTAATGGAGAGTGACTGGTATGTTGTAACGTGGATATTTTATGCTCCCCAAAACCTCAAATTGCTTAACCATCTGTGTGGATGGTTCGGGGGTGTGGTGGAGTGGATGTACGAGAGTGTGGAATATGGTAGAACCGTCTAGATAACCCTAAGGAGTGAATCTTATGATGACTTTCCAGTGTATAGCAGTACAACCACAAACTAGTAAATTGTAGACAGGGCTAACTAATTTGTGTACTAGCGTGGTTACATGAAGGTGTGCACATATACAAAGGGAAGGATGATCTCATCCCCGTCTTTGGCGTGATGGCTCAAGAGGGAAACTTCTCAAGGGATAGTCTCATTCTACAAAAGAAACACTTTAGTGGACGTAATCATACTAGAAGAATGCATTATAACAACCTTGTTATGATTACTCAGCCGCACACCTACAAAAGCATATAATGGCTGACATTATGAGATAGTCATATCTTATGAGTAATGATATACAACCTCTACAGAGTATAAACTGATCAAATAGCCATGCCCATGGTCATGGGTCGACGTTAGGAATTTTACGTCGATATAGTTCTATTACAAAAACTTTGAGGGTGGGATGAAAATTTGGTCTTTGTGTTGCCTAGGGCGGTCGGTCCCAGTGATGACAATAAGTGTATGTGATACTGGAAACTAGCATATGGCGTAGGTGACATGTAACGTGATGAAATATGTGTTGTTATTTTTGCAATCTTTTACACACTTTAGAAAATTCTGTTTTAATTAAAATTGCTAAGTCTCAGATATTTTTTATATCTATATCTCAAAACAGTGGCACTTTGCAAATAAAAGAACCTTAAGCCTTCCTTATTCAACCCTTCATCTATTATTACTACATTCTGTGTGGTAGCTTGCTGAGTACCTCTATACTCACTGTTGCTTAATTACAATTATTCATTAAGTTAGAAGGAGAAATACAAACCACGTCATCATCCAAAGGCGTTAACGAGAATTCAAGACCATGAGGCCAAGAACTAGGTCACAAACCCTAGTTAGCTGCCTATGGGTACGTCCTGAGGGCTCTACCTGTGTAAAATTTCCATTTTCGCTACTGTATTTTATTGATTTTGGCTTAATCGGCCCATGAGTAAGTCTACTAATACATTTACGCTTCTGCATAATATGTATTTTTGATGTTCAGTACTATAACTATGAGCACTATCTACTGATCCAGAGAATAGTGCGGTGGAATCACAGAGAATTCTGGATTGTGAAATCCGAGTCCTACATATGGTCTCATGTCCTCTAGGTAGAGTGGCTGTAAAACTTTCATACTGAAGTAGCAATATATCAACTCTGTTCATCTCTCATGGATCACTCTTATTTTGGTTGATTTGCTTTTGATTTGGTTGGTTTTGATGTTCTCATTCTCCTTCTTGATCTTGCTAGATGCCAACGATGAGTAAGTGATGGAGATGTATAATAAAAATCAATTCCTATCCATCTAGGCATTAGATTTAGCAAGTTCATAAAGTTACCCAGTTTTGCTTGGATTTAATCTCTCCAAGTGATTTCTTGATATGAGTGTTTTTATCACTAATCATTGGGAGTTCTTACTTGCTATGATATATGGGAATAAATTTAGAGCCATCTTGGTCAACTTATATTCACGAGCAAGTCATATTTCTTGTTTTTGGTTTTTTCCTGATTTTGGTGCAATCTTGTTTGATTTTGAGGATGGTATGAATTTTAACATGGATTCTTATGATCCTTGGTTGGAATTAGTTCTTGATACCTTAAGCAAAGTATGTGTAAAATTTTCATATATTTCGGACTTATATTTTTAGAGTTGCACCAAAAGTTACATTGCTTCGGGCTAAATTTTCAATTCTGAAATAGGGGAGATCGGTTAGACCGCTCCTCCCCCGATGAGAATGCTAGGGGCCAATCCAATCGCCATCTAGCCAGCGGTCAAAATAAGATGAATCTCACAATTTAGCAAACAAGAACTAGCACACCAAGATGAATCTATCATTGAATATTCATATGAATGCACGCACAACATGGCCGCCAACCATGGAATTTTTTGGTTTATTTAACTAATGTAATATCATAGATATTCTAACTATTCTATTTTGGCCTCCAAAGAGATGTGTACTTGGGTTTATATAGCCTTAGTAAGACTTAGAACAAAATTGGACCTAATATGAACTAAAAAAAGGAAATACATAAGTTACCACTGTTGGATTATTTTTGAATTTGCAACTTGAACATGAGTTCTTTGAGGCTAACACCTTATCCATTGTGTGGGGCTTCAAGTTAGATTTCTAACAAGTCCAAGAATACCCAAATCGGACCCCGTTTGTGAATGTTATGGGCGTTTTAATGTTGTCTTGCTGGCTGTCCCGAATTGAGTCCGAACTGATTTCAAAAATTCGTATCTTTGCTTTCCTTGTTTGAGGGGCTTCCAAATCTGTTTGAAACCTGAAAAGGAAATCTTCTCAACCTTTCAAAACTCATGGTATGGATGGATATTACCCAAACTTGCATTGCAATACTCGGACTGTTTATGTTTGGCAACTCTCGTGTGTCTCTCCGTGCAGCATCCAATAAACTTGCCATAACTTTATGTAGGAAGCTCCAACCTAGCTTCGTTTGATCCATTGGAAAGTAGACTTCATAAGATTTTCAAATATATATTTTTGAGCATTGTAAACCTAACAATTGTCATTAAAAATTTTATGAACTTCATAGACAAAACTACGAGCACCAAAATTTGATTGATTTTATGTCCTCTTGAGCCAAACAAGCTTTCTCTCTATGCAATCCACACCTTGCACTGCTATCTTATTTGCATTGTATAAAGGAGGAATCACATAAGTAGACACATGAACTACAGTTTTCCCTCCTTGACCAACCACTCTTCCCTCCCCCCACAACCTTCTCCTCTTCATGCAAATCAGCACCATGTCGTGAGCTATTCTTAGATCGAGACTTTGAAAAAACCAACCAACATAGCAATGATGATTGGGGCCACATCATCCCCTCCTCCTTCAAGCAAAACCATCCTCGATTTTGCTTTGAAGCTTTTTCTCCCCCAGCGCAAACTCGATTTTAGATTTGTCATCCAACTCAGTGTCATGAATCGAGCTTGTACATAGGGATGTGTACACCTTAGTTGACTCCATGCACCTTAAAGCTCTGTTGCACCTCAAACTAGCGGTTCATTCACGCCCATCTCGACAAGTTCACACAATGTCCTGTTCACTAAAGAGCGTCATGCATCTTGGACTAACAAGTCGATCACATTCATTTCTGTGTGTTCAAGCAAGTCAACCTTTTGCACCTCGGGGTTCTGTTGTTCTTCAATGGCTAAGCATCGGCCACGACTATGCAAGTCAAGCTTAGCACTCCTATGCATACCTTCACCTCTAGAAGGCCATGAATCAAGAACTCACTTCATAAGACACTTCTTTGGGCTAGGTTCTAGCTCTGTGCCTCCATGTAACTTTGACATCTATGAGGTAGATGTTTGACTCCATAGCTATCAATGACCCCGCATCCTTTTGCGCAACGATGAACCACCCAATATGACCTAAAATCGGCCTAGCAAAGTAGTGGCCCTTTGATGAAAACCAAGGGAACCCAACTCAGGGGTGTGGGCATGACCTATCACCTGAAGTTCACATGAGGACTAAGGTATTTTAAGATGTTGTTAGAGTGCACCATAGGTTACCAATGGAATCGTTGACCCAAGGTTGTGCACCAATCCCTTTTACAAATTAGTGCACCGACCTGAGCAGGCAATTGATGACCACCCAAATCGATGAGGGGTTATTGTTGTGGAAGAGTCCCTAACAAGGCAAGGCGTGCTAAAGTATGCCATAACAACTTTGCGTGACATTACACATCGGGGGATCCACCCTAGATGTGGCCCAAAGTGCACCCAGATGAGATCCAGAGTCCATCCCAGATGAGCTCTACAGACCAACCCCAAACAAGGTCCGCGGACCCACCCGTACGAGGCCACCTGTGCATGGCAGGACCCATTTGGCACAATGGACGAAAGCACCCCTCGACACGAGCTAAAATCTAAGAGCAACAATGTAACTTCGGGCACTTTTCTACTCCCTCTATAAATAGGACACCTTATAAATAGGGAGAGAGAAGCCACTTGTAACAAACCCATATGCAATACATTCATAAGGTCGCTTGTGTGTCATTCTCATTGAGTCCCTCCTTTGTATCTTTGGAGGTCCGCAAATCTGACTGAGGGTGCCTACAAGTTTACTGTCTGATCTTGTATCAAGGCTACACTAGTGTAGATTAAAATTTTCTACGTCGTAAACTATGAAGCCAAGCGAGTAAGAGATCATAGATCATTACCACTAGGCGTGCAGTACAACAAAAGTAGACTTAAAGTGGTCAGTTCAACGAAGCGCTCGTTGGTGTAGTGGAAGTAGTAGATCGTCCTCTAGCCAACTATCTCCTCCTTACGAACGTCCCAATAGTGCCGCAGTTGTAGTAGTGTCTCTACCAAGGTCCACACATCTAGGGATGAAATACCGTGCATCGGTGCTCTAACATCAATGCGCACGGCAGGGGTTATGAGAGGTGGTGGCTAGGGTTTTCATGAGTGTGTCTTAGGATCCCTCCCTCAGCCCTTGCACCTCCCTTTATATAGTCTCTAATTGGATCCTTATCCGATACAATCAAATATCATATCCAACTTGAAAAACTTCATGCTGGATCTTTATCCAATACGAGTAGAGATCGTATCCCACTCGGAGTGCCTCCAAACGGACCCAATATGAGTAGAGATTGTATCCCACTTAGAGTCTATCATATTGACCATTATTGTTATGACCCATTAAGTGTGTGACCCTGTAGATTCATGTATATTTAGCCATAGTCCGAAAACTCCTTTCTGGTCCATAAGTTGTTAGCGGACCCTAGCAGGACGTAATGACTCTTAAATATACATAAAGATCATATTGGACAAACCTATATAGTACTTAGATACCGATCCTTTTGCCTCATGACACCAGATTGAACTTAAGGTGAGAAGCATGACATCCTATGAGAGCTCGATCCTTCATTCAAACCCATAGTGGATTACTTAGTTGTGATTGACTCCTCAATCACATTCAGCATGGTTATGCACTTCCTTAATCCAACCATATCAAGACATTTAGAGATATCTCTTCCGTTATACAGAGGGGCAAACTCTATCTTGATTGCTCACATTACTCCGCATATTTCATAGTAAATCTAAAAACTATCTTTATGACCATCCAGTTATGGAGTAATATTTGGCAATCCCTAACTAAACTACTACACATATAGAAAACTATGATGATCTCATGTTTAAGGATCCTATATACATTATGCATAAGACCAACTAATGATACTTAAGAATATAACGATTCCCGCAGTATCTCATCGTAGGTCAACCCAACACCATATTATCTAATATGTGTTCATATTATTGATTTGATATTCTTATATCCATAATCTGTAAAATGTGATCATTAATTAATACATGTACTGATCTTTAAATCATAATTGTCCTATATAATAACATAAGATCAGAGAAAATTTTGAATAACATTAAAACATGATTAAAGAGTTCTACAAATAAGTCACATACTTATTAATCAATATAAAAAATATTTATGCAGGAGACAAAATAATATATCACTCAAAAGATCATAAATATAGAAGTGCTACAATCATCTCATGATTGTCTTTAGGGTATATCACTAACAATCTTCCACTTACACTAGAATCAATTATGCAAGTATCTAATACCCATAGCTCTTGTGTGTGCCTCATGCTTTAGCTGCGGAAGAGGCTTTGCGAACGGATCGGCATATCTTCACATCACCTCTATCAACAATCTTGCGAATGAGGTGAAAATGGTTGTGTATGTGCTTGCATTTTTTTTATGCGATCTACGCTCCTTGGCTAGCGCGATGGCTCTACTTTTATCACAATAGACATATATTGGACTAAAAGCACTACAGACCACAATCAGCTCAGAGATAAACTTCTTTATCCAAATGAACTCCTTAAAACTTTTTCAACTTACTATTCCTCAATTAAAACAAAACACAAACCCATACTACGATCAAAAATCATCTTTATCGATTTAGAAACTAGCATCAGTGTAACCATTTATGATTAGCTTTTCTTCACCTCCATAAACAAGGAACACATCGCTAGTCCTTCTCAAATATTTTAGGATATTCTTTATAGCTATCTAATAACCTTCACCAGGATCTGACTGATATCTACATGTAATACTTAAAACATATGACACAACTGGGCATGTACAAAGCATAACATACATGATAGATCTAATGGCAGAAGCATCTGGAATCTTGCTCATTCGGAAGGTGTCAAAGGACACTGAGTCTTGCTAAGACTAATACCATATGAAATAGGCAAGAAAATCTCTTTAGAATCCTGCATGTTGAACCGCTTTAATACTTTGTCAATATATTTATCTTATCTTAATCCAAATAACCTTTTAGTTTTATCTCTATAGATTTTTGTGCCTAAAATATATGTTGTCTCTCCTTTGTCTTTCATAGATAAACTATTTATTAATGAAGACTTGATAAATTTAAACATAGGAATATTATCTTTGATCAATAATATACCATCCACATATAGGACCAGAAAGCAAGTGTGCTCCCACTAGCCTTTTTTATAAACGCAAGACTCTTCTTCATTCCTAATGAAGCCAAATCCTTTGACTATCTCATTAAAACAAATATTCCAACTCTGAGAAATTTGCTTCAGTCCATTGATAGATCTTTGAAGCTTACATATCTTGCTAGCATTTTAGGGATCAATAAAACCATCAGGCTATGTCATGTACATATCCTCACTTAGGCTTCCATTTAGGAAATCCATTTTGACAGCCATTTGTCATATATCATAATTAAAATATGTAGCAATAGCTAGAATGATCTGGACAGACTTAAGCATGGCGATAAGCGAGAAAGTTTCATCACAATCAACACCTTAAATTTGTTTGAAACCCCTCACCACTAATCGTGCCTGATAGATATAAATATTTTCATCTATGTCTATCTTTTTCTTAAAAACACATTTGCACTCAATGGTTTTATATTGTCGGGTGAATCAGTCAAATTCCAAATGGGTTATATTTCGAATACATGGATTATTATACATAGATTGTATTTCAGATCTCATGGCTCTAAGATATTTTGGATCTCATCATTGTTTAACAATAAAATATTATGTCAAGACCTTATCGGCAATTGACGTGGCCTTTCAGACCTACGTGAGGCTAGTGCCTCTTCCACAAGTTCTACAATATCTTGTATATTCTATACAGGTCTAGTAAGAGTTGAAATATTTTCTAATGGTTCCCGAATTTCTTTGAGTCTCACCGTGCTCCATTAACTTCTTTTGAGAGAAACTCTTTCTCCAAAAAGACATTGTTTCGGGCAACAAACACTTTGTTCTCATCCCTTTTATAAATGTAAAATCCTTTAGTTTCCTTAAGATATCCTATGAAGAAACATTTATCAGATTTAGGTGTAAGCTTATCAGACATTAAACGTTTTACATATACTTCATATCCACATATTTTAAGAAAACACAACCGGGATATTTTTCAGTCCATATCTCATATGATGTTTTCTCTATGACTTTTGATAGAATCCTATTTAATATGAACGTGGCTATTTCTAGAACATACCCCCCAAAAGAAATAATGGCGTATCAGATTGTCTCATTATGGACCAAACTATGTCTAACAAGGTCCAATTTCATCGTTCACACGCCCTATTCAATTGAGGTGTTCCCGACAGAGTTAGCTATGGAACAATTCCATATTGCTTTAGATGATCACTAAACTCATAACTCAAATACGCACCCCCATGATCTGATCGTAAAGTTTTAATTATTTTACGAAGTTGATTTTGTGCCTCATTCTGGAGTTCATTCAACTTTTCAAATGATTCAGTCTTATGTCTCATTAGGTAGATGTATCTATATCTATTAAAGTCATCGGTAAAAGTTATAAAGTATTGAAAATCACCACTGGCCGTTGAGCTCTTTGGTTCATATACATCCAAATGTACTAAGGCCAACAAGTCATTTGCCTTCTCACCTAGACCAATGAAAGGTTTCTTAGTCATTTTGCCAAGTAAACAAACTTGTATGTCTCAAATGGTTTAAAATCAAATAAGTTTAGAATACCATCTTTATAGAGTTTCACCATACACTTCTCATTTATATAACCCAAACAATAATGCCAAATATAAGTAGAATTTAAATCATTAGGCCGAAACCTCTTAGCATTAATGTTATAGGTAAGAACATTCTCAAGATTTAAAATATATAATATATTCATCAATGGAGTATAACTATAAAGCAAATCATTCAAATAAATTGAATGACAATGGTTCTATATTCAGAATTCATAACATTTTGCTCCCAAACATGAAGCAAAAATAATATCTCACTCATTATATAGGAGGTGCAAATTCCATCTTGATTGCTCATATTCCTCTGTGTATTTTATAGTAAACTCGAAAACTACATTTATGACCACCTAGTTACGACGTAGTGTTCGGTAACCCCTAAGTAAAGTATTACACATATAGGAAATTATGACGATCTTAGGTCTAAGAATTCTGCATCTACTATGTTTGAGACCAACTGATGACACTTAATAATATAATAATTTCCACAATGTCTCAAGTAGATCAATCCAATACTATATTCTCTAATATATGTCCACATTATTGATTTGATACCCCCATATTCGTGATCTGTGAAACATTATCATCAATCAATACATGTACTCATCTTTTAAAATATAACTATCTCACATAATGACACATGATCATAGATAATTTAGAATAACATCAAAAATGAATAAAATGTTCCACGAATAAAATCACAAATATAAAAGTGATATAATCACCTTTATAATTATCTTTAAGACAAATCACTGGCAGTAGTCTTAACATAGACAGAAGGAAATTCTATGGGGGAAGGCCTCATAGTAAGTATTTGAACGGGGCCTCAAGTGAGACCCTCCTTATGGTAGTTTTTTTTTCCAACATAGACATGGCACATGTTGGCAAATTTTCATCAGATTTGGTACTGTTTTCAATAAGAATTACAAAAATAGCCGTATAAAATGGTATTAGCAAAAATAACGTTTTTGCTGTTCGGTGGTTGGGCGACAGCGACGGAGGGGCGACATGTGGCCCTTGCCGTCCTGTAGGCGGATGGCAGGCCGCCTGCTGCCTCATGAGGAGACGACAGGTGATTAGGTTGGTTAATTAGCCGGCCTAATCACATACCTTTTTTAATTTTATTTAAAATTTGTGAGATTTTTTTAATATAGCATATGAGCTCAAAAATAAAAAAATTATGTGCAATCTCCTGATACAATGTAGTTAACTATATAATATTTCCATAATTTTATGCACTATGAATATTATTCAAAATTTTATACGATTTTGATATTCATAGGAGTTGTTACATATAGCAAATGAGCTTCAAAAATGACAAAAGTTCACACAAAGCCTCCTGACATAGCCATTGTAATTTTGTAATTTTTTGAGAATTTTATATGCTCCAAATTAGCCATGTTAATTTATATTAATTTAATTACCAAAATCTAAATTTGAAATACATAAAATGTATAAAAAAAATTACAAAATTACTATGGCTATGTCAGGACGTTTTGTGTAAACTTTCATAATTTTTGGAGTTCGTTTGCTATATATAACACCTCCTACAAATATCAAAATCGTACGACTTTTTAAGCAATATTCATAGTGCATAAAATTACAAAACAAATTATACAGTCAACTACGTTATGTTGGAAGACTGTACATAATTTTTTGTAATTTTTAAACTCATTTACTATATTAAAAAATTTTCATAACTTTTAAACAAAATTTAAAAATAGCAAATGATTAGATAAACTAATTAGCCGACCTAACCATCTGTCGTCTTTTCTTGGGGTGGCAGGCCCCCCTGCCTTCTGCTGGTGGGGCGGCAGATGGCCTGCCATCCGTCCACGGGATGTCGGGGCCATGCATCACTCCTTTGTCGCTGCCGTTCGGTCACTGGACAGTAAAAATGTTATTTTTACTACTACTATTTTTATAATTTTAGTTAAAAACAGTACTAAATCTGACAAAATTCACGGGACGGCATCAATCTCGTACATTTCTCAGCAGTTATAGTACACAGTTAGAACGGTTCATTTTCATGGTGGCTATAGTGGCGATGTGTTGTACAGAGTTAAAACAATAATGTAATAAATTGTACAGCTTTCAAATCAGTCACTTTAGCAATTTTGTCTTTAGCAGGTATATTAGAAAAAAATAATTCAATTGACGGTAATGGCATATGACAGCACCGTTTGATTTGCAATTATTAGTCTACTTTGCAATTATTATATCATTGTCCATTGAATTAGGCTGTTTCATATTAACTATGATTCGTATCCTCCTCGACAATGGCATATATATACGTATGGTCTAGTAACAATACCATGCTATTTCTTCACATTATAGCCATCCGATCGAAAGAAAACAACATTGAGCAAAGTAAAATAATAGTGAATGATCTATCTTAGTACAATGCGATGAGAGAGAGAGAGATCTGACAAGGAGAAAAAAATGGTCCCTGACTAGTTTAAGCAATAATTGAGTACGGTCCTTATACGGGGTGGACGTAATTCTCGTCATCGGTTGGTAAGGTAGACCCGGTGGGCCCCACTCCAGCCTCTCCCAATGTGGGCCCCACTCCAGCCTCTCCCAATCTCCGTTCTCCTCATCACATATCCATTGCTCACTGATGACGAGGCTTCCCGAAATAACTCAAACATTTAGAGACACACACATATTGCAAATATGTACACACACTGACAGGGCTCAAGAACTAGCAAGGATTACTCCATTCTTTTCCCTGTTCGATTGGTATGTTGCATCTGACATGCTCTTCCCCTTTGACTGAAAAGCTAACTTTTGTATTACTATTTCTTCTGTTTTCTTGAGCAATACTGAAGTTGTTGGCTGTTAATGTTTACTTGGGTTTTGATTGGTTTTTATCACTATTTCTGCTGTTTCTTGAGCAATTGTTGAGCTGTTAGCTGCTTTGAAGACTGTTGCCTCTGCTGAGGTTCTGTTCTTTGACTCAAAAGTGCTTTCTTTTGGCTTATTGAGCAATCCTAGAGCTGTGTTGTTTCTTCTTATGCAGATACATTAACTTGTTTCCTTTGTTCATTATATCTGTGAAGCACGTAAATGTTGTGTTTGAAAAATGAAAATGAATATGCATTGGCTTCTTTGTTGTTCTTACAAAGAACAAGCTGCTTAAGCATTTTTTTTTCCTTTGAGAGCTGTCCCCTGAACAAATTCTAGAGCTGTCTTTCTATTTTGTTTTGCTCCAAGTGCATCTCGCATGTTGACTTGGGTTATTTATAAAAAAGGATGTGCTTTTAGAGAGATCAGATCTATGGAAGTAATGTTCTTGGATTAAGTTTTTCGTCATCTTGCCATCGTCTCTGTGAAGTCCTAAGACTGAGATCTAAACTACTTCTTTGAACCGTTCCATCTAAAGCTGTTCTTTAGCCCTTTGGCTTCATGTTACAGTATTGGAGATCAGATGTTGTAGATAGAAGTTCGGTTCTTGGATTGAAACAAACTTTTTAGAGTTCACTTTCTGAAGGAAAAGCCTGGTTTGCATGGATTTCTTGAACAATTCTGGTCTATACCATTTACCATGTCTGAAAAAAATATCTTCTCAGTTACTTGTCTAAAACTTTTACTGTTCCTGTTGTTTATTGAACAATTCTTGAGCTGTAATCCTGTAACTGTGAATGTATATTTGTCTTTCGCATCTTTCAAAGTTCAGACCATGGATTCAGCAATACTTTCTTTTCACTTGTCCAGCAGTTTCATGGTTTCTTTGTTAAGCGAAAGCAATCAGTTTTACAGTAGTTTTTCAGTCCTTGCATAGAAACGTTAACTCAATTTCTTTTTTCTTACGGAGTTCATGGGGTTTTGGATCTATTGAACCCCCATGTTGCACTTAATTAGCTACATGCAGTGGCTTCTTTGTTAATTATCACAACACAAGCTAATGTAATTCATAATCTGTCTTCTGAACAACTAAAGATTAGTGTTTTATGATGTGTTAAACAGAGTATATATAGTCCTATGAATTTTCCATATATCGATTGGATGCATTTGTTCGTTCTGATAAAGTTCTTTTCTTGAATCAGTTAGTTCTGCCACTCTGTCCACGGTTCTCCGGCTCCAACGAGCACGCCGAGATGTATCTGGTGAAGGACATCGGCGGCGCCATCGGCCTGATGGCCGCGGCCCTGGTGCTCCTGGGCACCTGGCCGGTCGTCCTCGCCGTGCTAGAGCGCCGGGGGCGCCTGCCGCAGCACACGTACCTCGACTACTCCATCACCAACTTCCTGGCCGCCGTGCTGATCGCCTTCACCTTCGGCCAGATCGGCGACGACACGCCGGAGACGCCTAATTTTCTCACCCAGCTCGCTCAGGTCACCAGCCAGCCACTGTACTAAATTATCCAATCGTGGAAAGTTAAACTTGTCAATATGTAGGACTGAAACTCAAGCACTTGTCAATACGTAGACCTGAAGTTTAACATGTCTTGAGTACTTTGGTCTGTCAGCAAGAGCTTCAGTTGGGTGCATCAGGCTTGTGTTCAGAAATTTTTGCAGTGCAGATGTTTCAACTGTCAATTGAACAATGCAGGATAACTGGTCTTCGATCATGTTCGCGATGGCAGGCGGTGTCGTCATCAGCCTCGGAACCCTGGCCACGCAGTACGGCTGGGCATTCGTCGGACTTTCAGTCACCGAAGTCATGGCCTCAAGTCTGAAGGTTGTTATAGGTACATATACTGACAGTCCTATACTCGCTCACCAAATATGGATATGATGTTTGATGCAGCAATTTTGCCGCTGCTGTTGTAGCCTGAATTGTTCAGAATCTGAAGATGATATGAATGAAACTTCTCTTCCAGGAACAACACTGAACTATTTCCTCGACGGTCGGATCAACAAGGCGGAGATTCTTTTCCCTGGCGTCGTATGCTTTCTCATTGCAGCCTGCCTTGGCTCTCTTGTTCACTCTTCCAATGCTGCTGACAATCAGGAGAAGCTATCTAGAGGCATGGTGAACCACAGGAACACCACTGGGTAGTATTCTCTCCTTATTCCCCTTTCGCTCATGTGGCGAATGAGCTTCTGCGTTTCTGCCTACATGTTACTTCTGGAAATCTGAGTAGTTTGAAGATCTAGTATTTTAGCTAATCTGCTTATAATTGGAATATGTACAATTGCTGCGAGTTGCGCCACACGTATTATTCACGTAGAGATACCATGACATTGTGCCATTGAGTAAATTGCATCTGAACAAACAGTATGACTTCTTCAATTCTCCACAGGAACACTGCAAACGAGGAGCTCACCAAACACCTGCTTGAGAAAGGTACTAGTCAGATCGATGAACCAGCTTTTGTCATTAATCTGAAAATGATCTAGCATGGACTGATCGATGAACTAGCTTTTGTCATTAATCTGAAAATGATCTAGCATAGGGCTGTGTCTTGATCTCTTAATTGAGCTGTGTGTCTTGATCTTTTAATTGACAGAGAACCCAAAGAATTGTGAAGAAGCAAAGCCTGATGTACAACGGGCTACCCAGGCTGTGGAGAAAATAGAGGCGGGAACAGCAGATTTCCTGGTTGAGCTGGAGGGGAAGAGGTCAATTAAAGTAGGTGATCATGCTACTCATGCAGATATCAATGAAGTTAAAATCTAGAATACCGTAATTCAACTGCGGAATTTTAATGGAGGCAATTAGCATTTCTTCTTCTCAATGAAAAAAAAACTAGTTCCTCCTAGGTATTCTCGTTTTAATCGGGTAATTACAATGCACACAGTATATTTGTATGATTGCACAAATTGACAGTTCATGTATTTCTGCTGCACAATTTGATCAGATTGTCAGTTACTATAAAAGCTTCGACACACATTTTCAGGGGGGGAAAGGCAATTTCTCATATCAGTCCCAAGAAAACAAAAGGCTCAGACATTCGGCGCATGAGCATTCACAATTCTTGCTTCTGACGATCACCAATTCAGGCTTTCCTGACACAAAATCTTGTCAACTTCAGGTTCTTGGATCCAACACGTTCCTCGGCCTCGGGATCGTCACCTTCGCGGGCATCTGCTACTCGCTCTTCTCCCCGGCGTTCAACCTGGCCACCAACGACCAGTGGCACACGCTCAGGCAGGGCGTCCCCCACCTGGTGGTCTACACCGCCTACTTCTACTTCTCCGTCTCGTGCTTCGTGATCGGCATCGGCCTCAACGTCTGGTTCCTCTACCGCCCGATGGTCGGCGTGCCGAAGTCCTCCTTCAGGGCGTACCTGAATGACTGCAAGGGCAGGGACCTCGCCCTCCTTGCAGGCATGGTGTGCGGGCTCGGCAATGCGTTTCAGTTCATGGCCGGGCAGGCTGCGGGGTATGCTGCTGCCGATGCTGTGCAGGTAACCATCTTTTCCTCTCATCTTTGCAGATTAACCTGCACTTCCTGAAACAATCAATGCATGGCTTGACACATTGATGATCTCTGGCTAGCTAATCATGAATTGGTCATGTATGCAATGACAGGACACTTAATTGCTGCTACATTTCTGAATTCTGAACGTCTGAACTCTGGACATTTTGATCTCTAGCTACACTGTTGATGCTACTGTTGTCACGTCGATCGATCTGCAGGCGTTGCCGCTGGTGAGCACGTTCTGGGGGATCGTGCTGTTCGGCGAGTACCGGAGGTCGTCGCGGAGGACGTACACGCTGCTGGGGAGCATGCTCCTCATGTTCGTCGTCGCCATGGTAGTCCTCATGGCGTCGTCGGCGCACAGGAAGCCGCTTTGACAGGCTGAGATCATCTCCTACGTACCCATCCTCATGGCCTGGATCGAGGAGCATCAGAAGAAGAAGCTCCAGTGCTCCTCCTACCTTGGCTGCAATGGCAAGGCATAAATGGCTGTATTAGTTCTGTAATGAGTGGCCATGGGAGAGTATCAATTCAAGCTGTAATTAAACGAGTGTAATATAATTAATCTGCATGGATTGTTTATGGTTCAGACACTATCTGAGCTTTTTTGTATACGTGAAGTTTTTGTGCAGGAAATAATAAATATTTGTGGAATAGCTTAGTGCGAAAGTACAAATACGGGGATACAACTAAGCTTGGCTGTTTTGCACATTCCGTGGAAAATACATGGGTTAAATGTACTATTTGCAAATAACTAAGGTTTTCCGACATAAGTTGACAAATACCTAGGTTTGGCGTTCTGGACTCTTTGAAGTCAACATGATGCACCTTGACTATGAAATTTTACTACAAAGAAAGCTTATAAAAGAGTAACATTATGAAAGGATTTTTTTATGGCGAACTTACTCATGGCACTTTGATAAGTTTGTTCTAATTATTCACAATTAATGACATATTTGGTAGAGCTATAATGGAATGACTGCATGGATTCTAGGATGATACTCTTTCCTGGAGTATTTATAATATTAAGGTGTTGATCAATATGATATAAGTGGATGTAAATTAATCAATTTCTATTCATTAATTTTCCATGGATATTAGACCTAGAATTTAGTAGTTTTGAACGTGTAAAATGCATGTTATGATGAATTGACCGCAAGGAGGTGCCGTTGGGGTGGGCACCACGGCCCAGCGGGCTGGCCCAAGGTGGCATACACAGTATCATGCTGTGCTTGATAAGGCCTATTTAGGCACGGTAATGTTTGAATTTTCTAGCCATTGGGAAGCTTAGATAATTCAAAAAAATAATTTATGGTATAGTATCTTTTGTGTAAATTTTAATTTGCATTTTTTTGCTATACTTTTTTTGGATTTTTTGCAAATTTTTTTAAAATTTGTAGGTCAAAATAGATTACATAGGTCTATCCCGAGTCAACCACACACAACCCATGACCTCTTTGGGCCATGTCTGAGTCCGAGACTTAGCCCGTAACTTGGCTCAGCATGATATGTTTAGTTAGCCAGGCCAAATGGACCATGCCTAATCGGATCTATACCGAGCCATGACGCGCCACCATTTGGACAAGTCTATCTACCCGTACTCTTCACCGAATGGCTAGGTGCCACTAAAAATTCTACAATTAGTATATATACTGAGGGAGTCCTTACTTGACTCTAGACCATAGCGATGAAAAGATCCTGGCCTGGGTTTTTGGGTTATGGCTGATGACTTTTAGTTGTGACTGATAATTTTTGTCTATACTTTTTGAGATGGTAGCGGACGATAGAGATGCTGACATGAACAACATATATAATTTTGAATTTAAAAACCCATTTGAAAATTTTATTTTACAACATCGTTCTACTTATTTTAAGTTTTGAAGAAGCTAAAGGTCAAAGCCTAGAACAAGGCGCGGATTTAGAATGCCTACGAGGAGCGTTTCGGATGGTATTGCATCTAACCGTTGGATTGGCATCTGGCATCTGACAATCAAACGACCACGTGGCTATTTCTTTGTTTATTCGTCGTCATCATCAAGAGTCTCGCAGCTTGTCGTTCCAGTCTTCCTATGGCGTAAGCACGAAACTTCGCCGCCGGTCTCTCCCCGTCATCCTCTGGCACGCGGAGCACGAGGGTCGGCTCCCCACCGTCTTCCTCCGTCGCGTGCACCAGCTCCACGCATCCTCCTCCGTCGCACATGAGGGATTCGTCGCTGCCTTCCTCCAAACCTCGCCACTGACCTCCTCCTCACGCGCTCCTGCACGCTCGACGTAGTCGCCACCAGGGTTGAGATTATCTTGTAATTTTTTACAGAAGGGGACCGGTAAAACCGAAATTATCGATTTTTTAATTTTTTTTTGAGAATTTTGAACCAAAAAAATTCAAATAAAATTTAAAATTCAAATATTTACTGGCTGATAATCGCCGAAAATCGGTCAAAATTTGTAGAAATAATCGGACAAAAAATCGGTTCTTTCCGGCCGGTAAAAAAATCAATGTGCCGGAGCGCTTGTAGACGCGGCAGAGCAAGATCTCGGACTGCATGAAGAGACATTGTGAAACCTCAGATTTATGGTGGTTAGCCTTTTTCTTGTAAGAATGATCTAAAGAAATTACTGCAAAAATTTCAAAGCTAAAGAAATTACCAAACATGAAAGAGAGATGAGTAAATAGACAGTAATTGAGTGAAGAGCATGCTCCATATATGAACTGAGTGCTGTAAGATGAATTGGGAGAAGGAATTAAATGCTTCAATTAAGTTCAGATCTGAAATAATTTAGCAAAGAGACACTAAACTGTGTAACTTGGACAAGCAAATACTTTGCAGAATCTGCAGGGCATGTAAGTGGTATCTAGCTAGGAGGACTTCAATAAGGTAGGTTTTGTACATGCCCACATGCATGTATGCCAAAAAGAACAAGGAGAAAAAAAATAAACCCTAAATTCGTAGATCTGAAAATAAAAGGAAATGCATCTCACATATTCATATGAATCATGCGACCAAAGTAAAAGCACCGGACTACATGAAATGATTAACCACACTAAATAATAACCAAGAACAAACAGCTAGCTGAACCTCAATTTGCAAAATAAAAGCAAATCAAAAGCAGCAATCCACTCATATGCGTACCCCTGCAAATTAAAGTAAGAACTCTGCAAAATTGAGTTCATGTTTGGCTCCCAAAAACCCTAATCTTTGCAGTTTTCTTTACCTTGTAGAACAGATCGGTGTCCGTGGCGGGCGGCGGGAAGCGGTAGCCTGCTGCTGCTGCTATTTCCTCCTCCTCTCCTCTTGTCTGTTACTGCTGCTCTTCGATTTTGTTAACTGAAGATGATGGCAACAATGCGGGTGTTGCTGTCATCTGCGCTGCCGCCCCTCGCGCTCCGGCGTACGGTACAGTCGAGGACGCCGTGGTGGCGGTCGGCGCCTGCGCAAGGCTCGCGTGCTACTGCCCCTCGCGCCCCTCGCCGTAGATTTGCCTCCTTCCGCCGCCGAGCACAGAGCCACAGATGGGGAGTTGGGGACAGGGGTTTGGGAATGGGGAACGCAAATGGGGAATCGGGACTCAGGCCGGACGCTAGGGCATCGCTGAGAGGCAGCCGAATGGGCCGGTTTGGGCTACGCGTTAATTCAAAATAGGCTAAAATATTTGAGTCCGATTCATACAGTAACCGGCCTGGTCCGGTAAAACCGATATTCACCGAAAATCGGCGCTTTTTGGCCGGTAAAAAAACACTGGTCGCCACCGTCATCCTCCTCCATGCGCGTGGACCTCAGCATCGGCCTCCTCCTCGCGTGCCTCCGTGCGCTCGTCATTGCCAGCAGACTCCTACTTCGCACGTTCCAGTGTCCAAACCAGGAAAGCTTCGCTTTGGGTGTCACTGAAGTTTCATAGTTGTTGCATGTAACATGCTCAATGAAATGCCTAACTTGATTTTTCTTGAAGCTCCGGATATGTTGGTTTTGTAATTTCTATACACCCGGAATCCCTGATGGGTCGAGAACAATATGTTTGTAGTGTTTGTACCGATTTTTTTGGAAAAGAAAATTCAAGTTTTTTTTTTTTTTGCAAAACACGATCATTTTACAAGAATTTCAATGAAAACTGTTCATTTTCACAAATTTAGGAAAAACACCCAGGTTTCAAGGTTTCAAACAGTCCATTAAGTTTTATGTACCGATTTAATTGTTATCTTGATAAAACTTGTGCAAAAAAAGTGTACAAATCTGATGAGTTAATCTAGTTTTCTTCAAGTCTGGCTGAGTCCACGACCAGTCCTATGACCACGAAAGTCTTACGACCAGTACATAGCTTATGACTAGCTCCAAGTACTGTAGCAGTCGTAGTCAAAGAAGGAAAGTATTGTAGCAGTCGGAGTCATAAAAGTACTGTATCAGTCGTAGTCGTAGCAGGTCAGGAGTCAGAGTCTATATGTAACTAGGATTCAGAGTAATCGTAAAGAAAAGTCAAAGTGTGTCCTGTAGGACTCTCAACATGGGATACTGTGTTGGTTACAGAATCTTGTATGTTACTTCTCTATATAAGAAAAATGAAAAGGATGTAGGCATATCGCATCACCAAAGATTAATTGTGTTTTACACATATTCGCCTGCGTGAACACAAGGCTCGAGTTCATTGCTCACTAGGCCCTAAACATATTCTCTAACAATTAGTATCAGAGCCTAAGGGGATGAAGCGATGGCCAGCAACGCTGTTGATCCATCGAAGTCAGGAGCGCTCGTCAAGATCATGGGCAACGAGCTCGATTCATCGAAGTCAGGCATGTTTGTTAAGCCGAAAGCACGAGCGCCTTAATCCCGATCTAATACCCGATGTTGAGCGAAATGAATTATGGCATATGTGCCATCAAGATTAAGTTTATCTTGTGTTTGTTAGGGGTATGGTCGGTGGTCAAAAATAGAGACGACGACGATGACAAGGATCAAGGCACAATGGTGACCATCTCGTAAGCGGTGCCAGATGACGAGATGATGTTGATCGCGGATAAGAAGACGGCGAAAGAAGCTTGGAATGCACTCCGAGAGATACGAGTAGGCGAAGATCATATCAAGAAGTCATCTTTCTCGCATGCAACTGCCAACGAGCGAGGAGATTTGTAATGCCTAAGAAGGAGGGGGACTTGGGCCGGCTTCAGCCCAACCCAAGCCACCCTCTCCTATATTAGAGAGAGCCAGGAGGGGGGAAGAGGCAAAACCCGACTTGCTCTTCTCCCCCATGCTCACCCTGTTGCCGCCACCTTTCCCCCCTTCCCATATCGAATGTCACCCTGTGCCACCGTCCTTCTCCCTTGTGGTTGCCAAACGCCACCCTAGCTCGCGTGCAATTGCCGTCGCCACTCCTCCAACCGAGCCTAGCCATCTCCGTTTCCCCCGCTACTGTTGCTGCTGCCGCTCGCCGCCGCCCTTGCTTCCCCTGGCCGCGTGCCGCCACCACCGCTGCTGCTACTAGCGTTGCCCGTGCAATGGCACGTCGCTACCACTCACCCACGCCGTCGTCGCCTAGCGTTGCTACCCATCGCTCATACCTGGCCTCCCTAGCCCCTACTGCCGCCGCTCCACGGAAGTGGAGGAGAATCGACTAGCCGAGGAAAGAGGAGAGGGAGGGACCGGCTACTTAAGGGAAGAGAAGGAGAGGGGAGGAGCCGGCTGACTGGGTGGAGGAAGAAGGAAGGAGGAGAGCTGGCCGCGAGGGAGGAAGAGAGAGGAAGAAAAGAGTAAGGTAAGAAGAAAGGAAGAAGAGGAAGGAGCCGATTGTAAGGGAAAAGGGAGGAAAAGAAGAAAAAAAGAAGAGAGAAAAGTAGAAGAGGAAAAAAGAGAAGGGAAGTCCGATCTGGTGCTCGATTCGTTAGATCCAACCAAAGAACAACAGATAGTGCCCTAATCTAGTCGCTCGGGGGTTAGGGTAACGCCTCAAAAATCTTCTTCCCGTTTATTCATCAATTCTTGCATAAGTTAATATGTCAGTTATTAGAATTAATTCATGTGGCCATTAGAATATCATTTATTAACATGAATGCCTAGACGGTGAAACCGGCACTGCCATTGTTGATCTGGTTGGTCTTTGGCGGGAGAGGGAAAGGAAGAGAAAGAATGGATGGAAAGAGAAGTGATGCTACTAACGAGTACTAGAGTAGTAGTAGCATCTGGTGGTATTTGTTGGTAGTTGCTAAATTAATTATTAGATGATAAAGTAATGTAAGAATGGTTAGTATAATTAATTGAAAAGGGAATGGGAGAGAATACAAAAAGAGTGTTTAAGTGTATAGACTCCAATTCGCGAGTCTAAATGACGAAATTGCTAAATTTTTGGATCGGCTGAGCACCAGGACAACAAAAAGGTGTCCGGTAAGAGAGGAATTGGTTGTGTCGGGTTTATGCATAAAAGTGACGTTGTTTGCTCATATGTGTATGTATTGCGTTAGCGATAAATTAAAATGTGTAATACTTGTTTAGGTGGTGGTTCGAGTTTGGTGCCATCCATGTATCGTCCGCCGGGTTAGTAGGCAAGTGCAGGGTATAACAATGAATTGTGATGAATGCTTGCTACTTGTGTTTCCATGCCATGATTTACAATATTTATGAGATGATGTATATGATTATGTGCTAATCATACCTTGATGAGTGCTTCTTATGATTAAATGCCAACATTGAAAGCATACTGCATCATGCATTGCACTCATACACAGGATCAACTATATTAGGTACTCCACGAGAGTGAAGATTGAGACCTCATATGAAAGAGGATGGGGTGATTGAGTGGTTTATCGATGGGTGAACACTCCGTTATACCGGTATAAGCTACAATTACAGACGTATCGCATTACATTGCATTAAAGTAATAGAGATAGTGGTACAGTTACGAATATTATGATTTATAGTACACAACCATGAAATTGAGTGAATTGCTATATTGATGACACTGTTTTATCATATGCTTGCTGAGTCTTCAGACTCACCGTTACTTTTTTGTTTTTTAGGTGACTCGGATTGACAGCATATATGGAATGGGAATAGTTCTTTTGTACCGCACTTATGAAATAACAGCTTAGTCATACACTGAGCGTTTAAGTGTAGTCTCTTGTTAATTTGCTTCAGTTAATTCCTGGTTAGAGTATATTTTGGAAACATTAAAGGTTGCACAGGATGTGGCCAGTCTCCTTTTGCTTGAAGTGGAGGACGAGTTTCTCCTGTTAGTATGAATCCCATATGTTAAGTCTTTTGTGGCTCACTATTTTGTTTCATATATTTGTGAGCTGTGGTAAAGAGTCGCTATGGTCATATAGCTCAGAGTTCTATTTATATTATGGTTGTTTGCAATATGAAATTAGTTGGCTTATGGCAATTATACTGTATTCATGTGATGATTGCTCCCTGTTGGTAGTGGTATAAACAGGGAAGGTGCCGCCAAAAATTTTATGAACATCACCCAATTGAGTTGGTAAGTATGTAGTGGTAGCATTTTGGGTCTTGTGGAGGGCTAGGGTGTATTATTCTAGTGGTAGCATTCTAGTGTATTACTCTAGATATAATTTAAGATCAAAAATCTTCAAACGAAAAACAAGCCATACATAACTGTGCATAGAACATGCGACCTGTATAATAGGGGCTTGTACACTTGTAACATGTACTCTACATTCATCTACATCACAAGATACGTCTAGGAAGGAAACAAAGAGAAACGTACAACATACCACTACCGCATGCTTGACTTGATACATTTGACTTGCTTCATAAATTAACATTCAAAACTCAAAACGTGGGAATAAGTCACAACAGATGTGACGGCAATTTTTAGCATGTGCAATAGCGGCTTGTTGGAGAAAAGAGGCACGTGCTTTGAATCTCCTACATGTTAGATTTTAACTAAGTTGGAGGAGAGAGGGTGAGTAGAGAGAGTAATATCATATCTCATGAAAGGGCTAGTGTCTTCCCATGGAATAAGGGGCTAAGACCTAGCTTGACACGCATTAATTTGAGCAATATTCGTGTCTTCAGCAACGCAGAAGTTAAATGCAAGAGTTACATTTTTTTCAGGACAACTTAAGAGAATTAGCATTGAAGTGGTTGTGTCATATACTGTGCTCTTAGATATAAGAGTAAAATACACAATAGATCTCTAAACTTGTCAAGTTGGATCATTTAGATCCCTAAACTTTAAAACTGCAGATTCATATATCTAAACTTGTGTAAGTGGGTCACTACAGGTCCCAAAAATGATTTGCTGGCTAGACCACTGATGTGTAGTTTTGATCGATGCCAGCGTGGCGTGAAGGTCACGTGCGGCTCACGTGACCAGCCGAGTGGTCGATAAAATTGGCATTTAACCCCCATGAGTTGTGATCTTTTGTATTTTCTTACCTTGCATTCCTCCATGTTGGCATCCCTGCCGTCACTATCATCGAATCTGGCTGTCCGGCCCCAACCTCTCCACCACCGTCTTCCTCCTTCCCAATGGTGATCATCTTCATCCACACCAGAATCCCCGTCACCGCTGTCACTGGATCCGTCCATCCCCAACCCCTCCGCTACCGTCTTTCTGCTCCCCGATGGCTGATTGGATTTGAGCTGTGTGGTAAAATTGCAACCGTCGGATCCCACACCTCCAACTATCGGATATAGAGCTCATCGTTGTCGCTAACCAGATCCAATCATCTTTCTCGCATGTGATTGCTGACGAGCGAGGAGATCTACTGGATTCGGTCATCGTCGTCAGCGCTTTGGGGCCAGTATGTAGGCCAGCGTGGACAACGACATGAGGGATGAAACATTGGAGAGGGGGGAGAGGTAAGCGAGTAGCAACTCAAAATCGTAGCGGAGTTAGAGCAACTGGGGGTGGGAGGCAGAGGCGGTGGTATGGAAGGAAACTCGGGGAAGGGGGAGGGAGATGGTTTAGTGGTGGAGGAGACGGAGCGAGCATGTGGTGGACACACACGTGACCTCCACACTATATTGGCATCGATCAAGGCTACACGTCAGCGGTCAAGCCAGTGAATCGTTCTTGGGATTTGTAGTGATCTACTTAAACAAGTTTATGTATATGAATTTACAGTTTCAAAGTTTACGGACATAAGTAATTCAATATGATAAGTTTATGGACCTATGATATATTTTACTTTGGATATAATTTAAGATCAAAATCTTCAAACCAAAAACAAGCCATTGTGACGTGCACAATAGGGGCTTGCACACTTGTAACATGTACTCTACATTAATCTAACTTGTCCACATCACAAGATACGTCTAGGAAGGAAACAAAGAGAGGTACAACATACCACTACTGCATGCCTGACTAGATACATTTGACTTGCTTCATAAATTAACATCCAAAACTCAAAAGCGGGGAATAAGTTTCAACAGATGTGACTGCAATCTTTAGCAGAAACTTTACTTAATGATCGATGCATGTGCAGCAGCGGCTTGCTGGAGAAAAGAGGCACATGCTTTCACACACTGTGCTCTGCTCCACGCTACATGAGAAGGATTCCCAACTTGATTTTCTCCTCTTCTTATTTGGACAATCCTTCGTCATCTGATTTAGAAACTAGGCACCGCATTGGCCGCTACAATATATATATATATATATATATATATATATATATTCACTAGTGCAATTCTGATACAATAGATGGTACGGTTTGCTGCAGTTTTTTTGTTGTTTGAACTGAGATTGCACTGTACTCCTCCGCCTCTGTTGGACCCATTTGGCTAGTTGGTGTAACCGACATTTTTTTTGAAGATTTCTTGTGGGAGCTCGCTCATTTTCTTAAAGTCAACTTCTTAGTTCTGTTTTCTGCTTTTTTTCACTATTCAGTAATTTTATCTTTTTTAGTTTTTTTTAGATTTTTTGGACTTTTTTGTCTTTTCTTTTTTTTCTCGTATTCCTTTGCATTGTCCGTGATGGGCTAACATGTTTTTTTTATTTTTAATTTTTTTAAAATTTAATTATGTCAAATAAGCCAACTCAGCTACATAAAAAATAAACCAGATACAATAAAAAAAAGCTATAACCCATGGCTATTCCGAACGTCCTTATGGAATTGTTTCTCTCAAAGCGAATTGTTTCTCTCAAAGCTGGTACAAAATTAGGATGAATTTCGGAATTCCTAGGAAATTAATGTTATCCAAACAGATAATTAAAAGCAGATGGGCAATTGAAAACATAGTTCTATGACAAATGCAACAAGTTTTTCCGCAACAAATATATGTAGTTGTTAATAGGTGCCAAGGTCGTGGCACCCATTGCTGGACAGCGCAGCTCAAGTGTTCAACCAGCCAAATCCACCTCGGCCACATGGACGTCTATCACAAGATTCCATCAACATATAGAACAAAATCAAGGAGGACAAACTAGATGAATATTCCATTAAAAAAATGAAACATCTCAAATAAAATACTTCAACCGGACCAACAGTTTGCATAATTTTACTTGAGAAAAAATTAAAATATTTCAACTGGTCCCATAATTTGCATATTGTTCTACCTAAAAAAGAGAGATATAATTCCAGAGCAAAGAAAATATGCCGAATTTGTGGCACGCAAAACAACCAGATCCGCACAAGGAGGTCAAGGAAGAGAGTGACAACAAACAGAACCGAATATCATGTGAATCTTGAGAATTAAGTGAGCAGGAGAATCTGTCCAACTGCACTCCGGATCCGGAGTCAAGAAATTAAGAATCTTTGGACACCTTTACTTAAGGAAATCATCGCCATTTTATTAGTAAAACCAGGATATGATATAATAGTACAAACACCCGATTAATTAATTAATTACTTCATCGTGTATCAGCTGAAGTAGCAGAGAGCCCAACAACCACAGTAGCAGCCTTGAGTTCTTTCAAGGAAGAGAGGGATTGTTGTTCATCTTGTCCTCTGCATCTCTTAGGTATGTCTGTTCTTATCCTTCTTCTTTTGTCATGCACTTAATTATGATGAACTTTGGCCTGTATATCTGCTGTGATCTGTTCTGTTCTTTTCATCTTATTTTTACAACATCATTTTATCTTTTCGCATTCACTTGGCAAATGCGCCATCGTCGCCGCTGATGTAAATTGGGAATTTTTGGCTGTTTGTTTGTCTTCTTTGTTTAGAAGATGTCCTTGGTTGATCATTCACATGGGTTTTCGTTGAGTTGGTTTTGAGTTCTTGGATCCGTGTAGGCCCAGGCCGCTCTTTTCTTTATCTTGCTTAAAAATGATGGATTCTTCCTCGTGGGAGAAAAGGTAATTAAGAGTCAGCAAAACTATTTCTTGGTGATATCATCACTCTTCTTTCCTTGCTTGCATGCACTTTCTTAATGTTCCTTTTCTTGTACAACATCAGTGAAAGAGATGGGTTGCATTCTTTAGCTCTAGCTAATGAGTACAATTCTCTAATTCCATTATATTTCCTTTATACTTTCTTGGACCAATTCAGTGTCTTAATTCACATATGATCCCTAGTTGGGTGCAAAATCCAAGAGAAAAGCCTTGATTTGCAAATCATTAGAGGGGGAAGGTGCTGCTTGCTATATGTTCAGAAATGTGTGGTGTGCACACATGACAAAGCTCATACGTATTGCTGGGAGGAGGGCGGCCAGAGGTTATTGTGACCATTCAATTATTTTCAACTGCTGGCGAGTTTGTCAGTTGTCGCTTTCTTCACTTCTTCTTTCTGCATTTTTTCTTCTTCTTCTCACATAAAGCTCCAACTCCAGAAATCTGGACTATTTTGGTACTATTGCGCACAAAAATTCCAATTTTAGCTCTTTTTATGAAAAAATTCCAAATCTAGCCCTTTCCATCGCACGACTCACGTAGGGCGACGCGTGGCGGTCGTGCGATGCCGACCGCACGACTCACGGGACGCGACACGTGGCGGAGTCGTGCGGCACCGACCGCACGACTCACCAGGACGCGACACGTGGCACGATTTTAGAGTCATGCGGGAGCGCACGATTACCACGTGTCGCTTCCGGTGAGTCGCGGCGGTCCGGATCGCACGACTCCACCACGTGTCGCGTCCTGGTGAGTCGTGCGGTCCGGTACCGTACGACTTTGCCACGTGTCGCTTCCTGGCGAATCGTGCGGTCCGGTACCGCACGACTTCGCCACGTGTCGCTTCCTGGTGAGTCGTGCGGTAGGGAAGGAGGTTAGATTTGGAATTTTTGTACGAAGAAGGCTAAATTTGGAATTTTTGTACGCTAACAATATCGAAAACGTCCAGATTTCCCAACTCCATTGGTGATCTCCATGTGAGAAGGTGCCGCAAACTTGCAATTGCTATGCGAGTCAAACTTGTGCAAATCAAGTTGGACCTTTACTGAAAAAGATCTCATTGGATTGTTTTTGAGACTCAGTGCCTGTCGCTATAAATGGCCATGAACCATGTTCTTGCATGTGCTTCTCCTGTGGTTCCATGCCAAAAGGTACTACTCCTTGATGTTCTTCCTCCTTTCCTTTCCTTCTGTGATCTGTTCATTTGGGAGCTGATTTTTTCATGCTCAGTGAAATCTGATCTTGAGGGGATCAAGGGTTTCAAGAACTGGAGTCTTTCATGTTGAAGTTTGGTCCTCAATAATTGGGGTCTCCTCTGTGGGTATTGGAATGGATTTCTTGATGTTTTCTCTCTTTTTGGTGGTGATTTTATTGCTTCTTGTAACAAGTAAGAAGAAAGAGAAGGTTTGGGGAGGGAGGAATGGGAAATAAAATTGGTTTCTAAGAGGAGCTTTGAATTATTCAGTTTTAGCAAATGTCACCAGGAAAGGAAACAGGGCAGTTGTGGAGGGGAAGAAAAGAACTCCAAAAATTTCTGCTTTTAGAAGCTTTGCACAGATCAACTCCAAAAATCTTCAGTTTCTTGTTAATTTCTACCCAAATTAATAACTTAAATCTCTTACATGGTGAAAATATGTGTTTGTTCCAGGTGCTTGAAGGCCCCTTGCTGAATTCCTTGTTCTCAATCAAAGAAGGCCTCAAGATGTATATCGTAGAAGACAAAGGGGGTGCCATTGCTCTCATGCTGGCCTCCCTCCTGTTCTTGGGCACCTGGCCTGCAGTCCTCACCCTCCTGGAGCGCCGAGGACGGCTGCCGCAGCACACGTACCTTGACTACTCGATAACGAACCTCCTCGCCGCAGTCCTCATTGCACTTACATTTGGTCAGCTTGGGGAGAGCAAGCCCAATATGCCCAATTTCTTCACTCAGCTCAGTCAGGTTAGCTTCTTAGCAAATTTAAGTAAGAACTCCCCAATGAAATTATTGATTGTTCGTCTGCGGTTTGCTGACTCTGAATGAACTTGTAATGAAGGACAACTGGCCTTCAGTGCTGTTTGCAATGGCAGGGGGTGTTGTACTCAGTATTGGGAACCTTTCTACTCAGTATGCTTGGGCGTATGTGGGTCTCTCAGTCACTGAGGTTATCAGCTCAAGTATGGTTGTTGTAATTGGTAGGTAATCCTCTCTCTATAAGAGTGCAGCAAGTATTCTTCAATTGCTGGTTATGCTTTTGATGATACAAATGAAGCACAGCTCATTCTTGATCACATTTCATCTTTATTAAGCTAGCATTATACACAATGATTAGGGTGGAACTAGTTGTAACAATTAGTTTATTTTTTTTTTCCAATATGAGATTGGCTTGGTTTAGAAACTAGATATATTTTTGTAAAAGATGTTCTTGTTAGTAGGAAATTGTTGACACAATTTGTGTTGAGATGCAGGAGTATCATGGAGTAGTTATCTGCAGCTTAGGTTTCTTGAGCAAATTGGTCTGTTGATTCCAAATGTCAACCCCGAAAGGCAATAATAGTAGTATAAGTACGACATATAGTTTGCCTCTGAAAGAACATCTTTGGATTAACCGGATAGTGTGTGGGATAAATATCTCCAATTTATACAAAACTGCCAATTCTACTGTAATGCCAATTGTGGAATTCGACGAAATTCTAAGTTGTCTCCTTACTTTTTGGGTATATTATTTCATAAATGGCATTTCTGTCCCTTGTGTTTTCAGGCACAACACTGAATTACTTCCTGGACAACCGCATCAACAGAGCAGAGATTCTTTTCCCTGGAGTGGCATGCTTCCTTGTTGCTGTCATTCTTGGTTCTGCTGTCCATGCCTCCAATGCAGCTGATAATGAACAGAAACTAAGTGGCTCCACAAATAGCTATAAACTTGGGTAATTTTTTTCACTTCATTTAACAATTTTACCAGACCAAGCTAGCTTTACTGCATAATTCACCTTTTTTTAGATGTACTGCATTATTCACTGGTTAAACTACTTCTGTTAGAAACTATACCAAACATTAGGTGCCCGCGCCACTTTGCATAAACTTTTTGTATCTTCTATTGATTAATCTGATCAAAATAACGTGTAATTGTACAGCACAAATGGAGGTGTGGAGCCAAGCAAAGAAGTCGTAGACAAAGGTATCATACATGCTACGTGCTTATAAGAGCTGCTAGTACTGTTGTTGCATTGCAGATCCTAGTTCTTAAATTTGCCTATTTCAGATGCTCCCAAGGACTTGGAAAATGGAGCTTCTGCAACCAAATATCTTACCAAAGCAGAAGCAGGAACTGCAGAATACCTTATTGAGCTCGAAGAGCGGCGTTCAATTAAGGTAGCTTGTTATTCTATCATTTGATCATTTTCCTCATCCTAGTTGAAGTCGAAACAATACAAAACTACAGATAGCATTTAGTCTATGTTCTGAACATTTTGCCCAGATGATAAATATGCTTATTGCAATGCGCTGGATTACTCTGACAAACTCTTTTTTCTTTGCACAGGTATTTGGATCAAGCACCTTCATAGGGCTTGGAATAGTGTTCTTCTCGGGCGCTTGCTTCTCGCTCTTCTCCCCTGCGTTCAACCTCGCCACCAACGACCAGTGGCACACCCTGAAAGACAGTGTCCCGCACCTGGTGGTCTACACCGCCTTCTTCTACTTCTCCATTTCGTGTTTCGTCATCGGCATCGGGCTGAACATCCTGTTCCTCTACCGTCCAATGGCTGGTGTGCCGAAGTCATCCTTCAAGGCCTACCTGAATGACTGGAAAGGCAGGCAATGGGCTCTTCTTGCCGGCTTCCTCTGTGGTTTCGGCAATGGCTTCCAGTTCATGGGTGGTCAGGCTGCTGGCTATGCTGCTGCTGATGCTGTCCAGGTTTGTTGTGACTGTTCTTTTTTCACATCACAAGAGAAAACCACTATGCCTGCGATCTGTGATTCAAGATGCTATACACATTACTGAATCTTCAAAAATAGGTGGCATCAGACACATACAGTTTTACGTTTAGCAGCTTACAATATCTTCAGAGAAAAGATGCAACTTTCTAGAAATATTCTAACTGCTCCAGCATTGCTGTTGATCAGGCATTGCCACTTGTGAGCACATTCTGGGGCATACTGCTATTCGGGGAGTACCGTAAATCATCCAGGAAGACATACATTCTGCTTGGGTTCATGCTGTTCATGTTCGTCGTCGCGGTCGCAGTGCTCATGGCTTCATCAGGTCACAGGAGCACGAAGTGATGGATGATCACCTCATCCTTTCGTCTGTTCTTTAGTGTTTGCCAGCGCAAACCACTGTTGCTGTCAGAAGGCAGAGAAATTCAGGCAGCAAGGCTAGGGCCCTGGTCCAGGAAGCAAACCATGCCAGCACAAAGCGAATTCCATTCATGACATTCCCATTTGAATGGAACTGTACATAATAACAAAAAAAAAATGAAGTTGGTTGTTTTCGTATTTCAAGTTAGCGTGTCGAACTATATAAAAGTAATGTGTTATTCTTTCTGAAGATCATTTGCAGAAAGTATAGGAGCTGCCGTTTTACCAGAACGATATGAAAGAGTTATGTTTGAATTTTGATTCGATGTGAATTGTGAAGTTCAGCTTGGGCCTCGGCATTTGAATATGGCAAATTGGTTGATTTTATCTTGTTTGAACTGCACAAAAACGAAAAGTGGGCACCAGCAACAATATAGGCTCAAACGCATACTGGAGAGTGAGAATGCGAAGTGACTTCTGTTCTGATCAAATTGGCATTCCATTCATGAACAGGATAACAAGCTAAAAAACAACGATGGTCCGTACGCCTAAGAGATCCATTATCATATCAGTAAAACATTACTTTACATTAGAACATTTGTAGGCAAAACAAGATATCTGAGGGCACCAGAACGAAAAAAATTACAAGAATGACACGTAAATTAAAGAATTTTATTGTAATAATCAGTTGTTTTCTCACTGTACCACAAAGCATTGCGACAAAAGACAACACCACCACACTACCTAAAGAGAAGGGAAGGAAAATTGGCTCTGCTACAGATGTCGAAATTGGGCTACGAACCACAACACTTCGTTGTCGATGTGCTAATCTAGCATCATCAACTGGGAGACAAAAAGCTCAAAAAACCTAACTATTGCCCTTTTAACGATTTTTCTTTCGTGTCTTCAGCATGGCGTGACCGGTTTCTTCCAAGTGAGAAAACAACTTGTTCCTGCAACGAAAAGTTATTTGAGCTTAACCATAAATGTCTTTCAAATTCCAAAGTATGATAGCGACAGAGAAAGGAAAAGGGGGAACTGAATGCTGAGCTCAAGTCAAGTGCACCTTGACTCAAAAGTTCCTCCACACGTTTCACAATCATTACTGGGTGCCTTCGAGACCTCCTGGTACAATGTAGCATAAAACGATATTATTGAAAATGGATATGTAGAATTTTATTTACAGTTAATGCTTATTGCCTTAATATTATCCTCATGAAATATATCCAAAATATGTTGCAGAACTCCACATGTAGCAGAATCTGGTGTTAAGGTTACCGTACTGCACTACATATTAGTAGCTAGTGAACTGGTATGCATGTAAATTTTCAACATACAGAACTTCTAGTAGCATGTTCTCCACTTAAGTTTCCTGGACGTTTACATGATCAATTTCTAAATATATCAGCACAACCAACTGCCCTTAATCCCAGGTTGTTTCTAACCTTTCAGAGGTTTGTCATTACAATTTACAAGACACAAACCACCACAAGAGTGGAAACAAAGGGACTCGACTATCCAAGCTTTATGTGTACGTGCATGCATGTACAAACCACCACAGTCAACAGTGAAAACAAGGGACTCATGACCAAATTTCAAACATAACAAGAATACACATAAAGCTGGAATTGGCATAGCCAATCAAGACCAAGTAAAACAGACATCACAGGAAAGCATAATATGATAATTCACACGTAACCAAGACAAGGTTCTGTCTACCCACAGTTTACCCCATACACATTATGTTGACCAAAACACCTATGCTTGATCATCCTCAACTTTCTTTTCCCAAAAGTGAAAAGCAGAGTAAGATCACTAGCGAACTTGTAATTTTAGTGTAGCGCATACGGACTGGATGCACATTTGTATCTGGACAAGTATTACTTAGAAGCATTTTGCGGCCAAATTTTATTTTACAAAACAACAGCAATCCAACATGTGAGGGTGTGTGAAAGAGAAAGAGTCATCTTCAATAATTGGTTACACAAATTACAAATATCATCAGAGTTGTAGAACTTCACAAGGTTTTATTTACTATGAAAGCAAGCAACTGCAGAAAGGTAGAGCCAACTAATATGCAACACTAGGATTACAGAGCCTAGCTCAATGCCATCAGCACTCACAATATGCTGGATCACCATCCACAATTGTCATAAAGGCTATCATTCATTCCCTATTTCGGTATTTCCTAAAATAAGATAAAAAATGTTATGACTGTCACAAGCTTGCTAGAAGCTCATTAAACTAACTCCCTGAAACAACCCAGGAACTAATAATACAAAACTAGGAGCCTAGGAAATATCATTACCAGTACATTTCAACTCTTTGACACCTGACTCTCCAATGATGTATTCCTCAAAAGTCATAACATGTAATTATTTTCTCTACAGTGTGTTCTAAAAAGTGAATCTTAAGAAGCTAAATGCCCCCTCTCCGCACAGCTTTTATATAAGCATTTGGAAAAGTGGTTTGGGAAGTTAGGCGGTTCTTTTAAGCATTTAAGCGGCTGCATATGTGGCTGAAATAGTGCCAACAAGGCAAATAGTTTTTGCTGTTGGACCGAAACAATATGCAGGGTATTAGTCACAACTCACAACAAGCTTGCTGGCAACTATACAAGAAAAGAAATATGGATAACAGGGTAAGTCTTAGCTTTACGTGGAACATAAGACTGTAAATGTACCTTTTGCTTCTTTCCCTTTGATTTACTCTTTTGGTCAGCAGAAACAATTGTTTTCTTTTCTGCACCTTTCTTTTTCTTTTTAGGATTATCTCCTTTCTGTTGATCTCCTTTTATTGCCGAAGCACTATCATCATTAGAAGAGG
Source organism: Melocanna baccifera (assembly GCA_036346265.1). Classification (NCBI taxonomy): domain Eukaryota; kingdom Viridiplantae; phylum Streptophyta; class Magnoliopsida; order Poales; family Poaceae; genus Melocanna; species Melocanna baccifera. The sequence goes on from CM070709.1 coordinate 4,982,278, forward strand.
ATGGACATTCCATCTTATCATCAGCATCATTTACATCATTATCATGCACAGATTCCTCAGGCCGAACCTCACTCTTCACACATTGTCCATTATCAGCATAGGTGCCTTTGTCTTGTCCCTTCTTTGATGCCCGCCTACGGCATCCTTGTCTTTTGACATAATTAACTTCAGAACTTTTATCATCATCGCTGTTGTCCTCTGCAACACCTAACGAAGCTTCCTCTTGAGAAACCACATAACCACTCTTCTTGTTCTTCCGGCTCGACAGCATTGCCTCCAACACACTCATCTCATCATATGAACCAACCTCCTGCTCCCCATTATCGAAGTCCTTATCACCATTCTCTTCATCCCGCACTTCCAAGCCCTCACCCAACTCTTCAGCCAACTCTTCCGCAGCATCTGCAAAATCACTCCCCTCTGACTCCTGTGCAGGCTTAAATTCGAACCCCACATCAAATTCCTCCCACTCGCCTCCACCCTCCTCCTTGGCCTCTTTTAAAGCCTCTTCCTCCTCCTTAAATGCCATCCTCAGCTCAGCCACCTTATCCCTATGCTTCTTTGACTGCTCGTGGTTCTCCCACTGCTTCTTCGACTTGAACTTCTTATTACACGCCACGCAGTACAGCTCTTCCTTCCTCTTTGCCCCCATCTCCTCTTCATCCTCGTCCTCAAACACTCCTTCATCCTCCTCCACCCTCGCCCACTCAGGCACCTGGTATGCCATCGCCCGCTCCTTCTTCCTCCTCTCCTCCTCCTCCTTCCGCTTAATCTCCTCTGCCTTCTTCTTCTCCTCCTCGGCCTTCTTCTTCAGTGCCATGTCCACCACCCTCTTATCCCTCTTCTTGCAGAACGCGGCCAGCCCTCTGACGGCGTCGTTATACTCCCGGCGTGCCTTGCGGATCGCCTTCTTGTTGTCCTCCTCCATGAGCCTTCTGACCCGGCGGTTCTCTCCACGGGCGGCGTCCCACTCCGCCGCCCACCCAAAGTCCATGACCGTGACGAACCCGAGCCAGTAGTTGTAGAACGCGGTGACCTGGGTGTAGAGGGAATCAAGGTTGCCGATGACCGGAGGCGTGGGGACGGAGTCTGTGGGGACGCCCATGCGGCGGGCGTAGGCAAGCTCCTGCGCGTAGACCTTGTCGAAGACGTCGCCGTAGACCTTGTAGAAGCCGCGGCCGGAGTCGGAGAAGCCGGAGAAGGCGGAGGAGGAGAAGAAGGCGAAGAGGTCGGGGACGAGGGAGGCGGAGGCGGCGCCGGAGCCGGAGGAGGAGGGGATGGAGAAGAGGATCTGGGAGCGGTGGGAATCGTAGTAGGCGCGCTCCTGGGGGTCGGAAAGGACGGAGTGCGCGTGCTGGATCTCCTGGAAGGCAGCGGTGGCGGCCGCGAGGTCGGAGCCCGGGGGCTGCTTGTCGGGGTGGAGGGAGAGCGCGAGGCGGCGGAAGGCGAGCTTGATGTCGGTCGGGGAGCAGTCCCGGGGGAGGCCCAGGACCTCGTAGTAGCACCGATTCGGCACCGTCGCGGACGCCATGGCCGCCGCCGCCGCTCTAGGGTTTCGAGGTGTTTCAGACTCGGGCGGAGGGGGAGGCGTTGCCGTGTAACGGTTGGTCTAACCCGCCAAAGTAGATTGATTTTACACGACTTTGGTGAAACAAGTAGTCGAGTCCAAAGTGACTGCTATGCTTCCCAAAGTTTTGGTTTATAAGCAGGCAACATATCTAATAAAATAAGATTTATCGTATAACATGTAAGATAGTTCATTAGATTTATCTTTAACAGTTAGAATTGGTTGGAATCAAGATGGAATAAAACATAGCCTACTTTTGACTTTTTGCAGAAAGCCCCCGCACCTAGCTGCGTGTTGGAAAAATCTTTCTCCCACAACTCCCTCTAGAGTCCCAAGCCCTCCCCGTGAGGTGGCGACGGTGAGTAAGTTGAGTCTGCCACACATGAGTGGTGGAAACGGCACAACAGGCTCAATATCCGACGAGCAAAGGAGAGACCAGTAGCCAGGTAGAGGAGGCCGATGATGTCACGACATCTAGCTTGTTCAAATCTAGACACCGTCACTTCGTCTCATAGTTAGCCTCCTTGCCCGGCAATGTCGAGCGAGTTCATGCGGCCTTCTTCCTTAGAGTTGCGCCCCTAAGCAGTGAATCTGTAATACCCTGACTTGTTAGTGTGGTGGTCTATATGGAGTTGTAGTGGGATTAGTCACATATTGAAGTGAGTTGTAATAGTATATAATAGTTGTTGTGTCCAAACGTAACATCTTTGGGTTAATCCTTTAACACAAAAACGAGAATAAAAAGTGTAAATAGGGGTGCTATACATGTGTGAGTTTGCCCAGCAGTGGGTTGGGCATTGAGCAAATTTTAGGCCTAGGGTATTAATTACAAGATTTGTGCTCAAGGTGCGGCTTTGAGGAGCGGCGGCCGAGCAGTTTCATAGACCAGTTACCAACTCGGGAGGGGGAGGAGGAATGGAGGATGGGCATTAGGGTTAGGGATTGGGAGGGAATCTAGAAGCCTTAGTGGGTAACTTTTAGGAGCACACAGGGACTTTTTGTGAAAACATCATAAGTGGGACGGGCAGTGGCGGAACCACCACCGGGGCAAGCCGGGGCGGCTGCCCCGGGTCTTCAGGCCGGGCAAGAACCCCCCCCCCCCCCGCCGGAGCGGCCACCATCGGCGCCCCGCCACCCCCGCCAACCGGAGAGCAAGAAGGCAAGAAGCCCCACCGAAGAGCCAATGCTGATGGCAGGCATCACTCGCGAATGGGCCTCGGCCGTGGGCCGCGCTGTGCAGCGGCGGAGCGGCCCAATCCAGTGGGGAGTGGGCACAATACAAATCCCTAATCCCCATCGGCCACTGCAATGCTTTCCCCATCGTCGTGCGCCCGTGCAAATCCCTAACCCACAAATCTGAAATCCCCATCGCTGGATTGGTGCGGCGGTCGGCTACGGGCTGCGGCGGTCGGCGGCGACTCAGCGGCGACCGAGCTACTGGGTGCCCGCCGCCCGCGGCTCCATCCTCCGCGCCTCTGCCAGAGTGCCGGCGCCCGCTGCGGCGTCTGCGCCCGATCGCCGGCGCCGGCAAGCCCGGCACCGAGGGGTGAGGCCGCGAGGGTCGAGCCGCCGAGGCACTGAGGTGCCCATGACCCCGTGAGCGTGAGGCAGTGAGGCCGCCGTGCCCGCCTGCCCGGTGCAGCGGTGCCCGTGAGGGGTTGGGGACTTGAGGCATGACTTGAGTCTTGAGGTGAGGCATTCCACTGATGAATGATTGTTGACTACTTGACTTAATGCCTTGACTAGCATTAGCAATAAGCAATGTGTTGATTATTGATTTCCTAGAGTATAAATGTACAATAGTATTATTGATTATTGATTATTGACTATGATTGTTGATTATTGATGAAGAAGCGTAGAAACCACTTACCTCGTGTACCTCGTGTAACTTAATGGTACAATTCTTTTCCTATCTGGAGTTTCAAATTATTATTGCATTGGTATTGAATTCAAGTTCTTATAAATTCTGTTGTGTTAACATGCTGTAGGTAACTATTGGAGTGCCGATGTTCTGGATATCTTAGCCATCGATGTGCACGCGCATCAGGAGTTCTTGTTAGTACTTTATATGAGCTCTTAATATTGTATTCTATGCTTGTTTAGTTGTATCAGTTAGATTTATGTTTGTCTAGTTATATTAGTTAGATCCTGACAATTTTAATGCATTCGACATCATTAATTATATTGACTATTGAATCATATTATGTCTTAATATTTTTTTCACACTACCGGTTCGCCCCGGGTCTCCTTAATTTCTGGTTCTGCCACTGGGGACGGGTGCCATCTCACCTTGATCCTACCATTGAGGGCAATTCGGACAGATCATCATGCGTGTTGCATGGGTTGCGCAATAAGCTTTATTTCACTGGATGTGTTTCCCTATAAATAGATGTGAGTTCAGATTTCTGAGATAATATTTTGCACTAAATGTCTACTAGTTGTTTAAAAAAATACTAAAGTTACAAGAGAGTGTCATTTTGATATGTGTAAAATGGAATTTTTAAACTTTGGCTATGGACATCTCTATTAATATTTAGATTTGACATAATCAGAAAGTATTTTCATAATATTATAATTTTACTAGGTTTTATAAGTACACTATAATAGAAATTAATGCTTAAAATTGTGTTTTGGAAGAGCTTGCCAATATCTAAAACGACACTCATATATGAATAGAGAGCCTAGAGAGAACTTGTTTTGTGTGGATGGAGATAAAACCACAAGTAATCCGAACATGAGGTAGTAACATTTTTCCTATGTCAGAGAGAGAAAAAGGAGAATGATATCCAATGCACGCCAACTTTTAGTTATCGAATGTACACATCCAAACCAAGAAAAGACAGACAACATAAAGTGCTCACCTGCCGGAGACGGCTTCCTCTTTGTCGTCCCCTTCTTCTCTGACGACAGCATACAGGTGACCGGCAGCAAGTATCGAGTTAGGATTAGGGACTTTGGTTCACCAAGAGCATCCAACCATAGCTCCGGGGAGGAAGCACAGAGTAATGGTGGGAGGGTGGGGCGAGACAAGCAAACTTGCCAATGGGTGGTAGCCAGGATGGGTTTTAGATGATTACAAGGGCGTTTATTTGGTTGCGACTTATGATTTTTGCTATGCTTTATCTTTACTATTATAAAAGAAGGAGTTGGTGGTTGCCGAAACCTCTATCCAATCTAGATCGTCGAATCTTCCCTCCTATCCCCCTCCCGGCCAACCCTAAAACCCTCCAACCGCCGCCCCCCTCCTCCCCTTCCCCCTCTCGGCCTCCCCTCTCCCCCCCGGTGCCGCCCTCCTCCCCTCCCCTCGCTCTCCCCGCCGTCCTCCTCCCTTTCCCCGCCGCCTCCCCCTCCCCTGGCCTCCCCCACCCCTCGCTCTCCCTCGCGCACCCTCCTCCCCCTTCCCCTCCACCCGCCGCCGCCTCCTCCCCCTCCCCCCGCCGCTACCTCCTCCCCCTCCGCCCCGCCGCCTCCTCCTCCCCCACCCGCCCCGCAGTCCTTCTCCCTCTCCCCGCTTCCCTTCGCTCTCTCCCCCACCTCGCTCGCCCCTCGCTCCCCGCCTCTCGCTCTCCCCTGCCGCTTTGCCCCTCGCCTCCCCTCGCTCTCCCGCGCCTCCTCGCTCTCCCCGCGCCCCGCCTCCTCCTCCCCCCGCGCGCCCGCCTCCCCTCGCTCTCTCCCGTCGCCCGATCCGCCTCCCCGCGCCCGATCCCCCTCCCCTTGCTCTCCCCGCCTCCCCTTGCCCTCCCCGCCACCCCGCCTTCCCCTCGCCTCCCGCGAGCTCGCGAGAACCTCTTCCCAGCCGCCGATGAAGCCGCCCGCCCCGCTCACCATCGAGGAGACCCTCGTCCGCCATCTGGGTGTGCGACTTCACCTCATCGACCCGACCGCGGCCTCGACCTCGGCACCGGCACGCTCTCGTCATCACGCCTCGCCCGAGAATGACCTCAGCGCGCCGTGGTGCTTGTAATGAGGTAGTTTCTCATGCATATCTGCTTTCATGGTTCGCCAAACAGTACAAACCATGTGACCATTCGGGATGCGAGACCATGAAACATAATTTCCATTTTAACTTCTTGGTTGATTCAATTTTAGGATATTCATGTAGTCATCACATGCCGTTGCACAATTTATACTCCTAAATTTTTGGCATTTATGTAGTATAGTTTGTTGATCTTTTGTTTTGTGTTCTATCAATTTGTAGGTACAATCTGTCAAGCTAATTCGTGATAAGCGATGGACAACTTGTGGTTATGGCTTTATTGAATTCGCAAGTTGTCTTTAGTCTTGAAAGAGTTCTTCAAGCGTCAATGGGACAATGGTGCCAAATGTTGAGATGACATATCGATTGAATTAGGCCCTCTTGGTGAAAAACGTGATAACACCCTGATTATACAATTTTTGTTGGTGATTTGGCTGCGATGTTCTGATTACATATTACAAGAGACATTTAGGGTGCACTACCCATCCGTGAAGGGTGCAAAGTTATAATCGATAAGCGACAATGCGCTCAAAGGATTATGGCTTTGTGAAATTTGGTGATCCTCTGAGCAAGCTTGTGCAATGACCGAAATGAATGGGATGCTCTGTTCTTCAAGACCCATGCGTATTGGTCCATTTGCAAATAAGAAAGCGGTGGTGTTCAAGAGAAAGATAAGCACTGACTGACTGAATCTCAGTTGAGTTTATCCTGTTTCAGTTGCATTTTCAAGTTAATTACATTTGCATTTGGTTTGTAGCTGAATCCATGTGTTTATTTTGTTACTTAGTTCGTGTTGCGATTATATGCTACTTATTCTTGATTGTATTAGTTTTCTGCTTTACTTTCTTTACTTGTTCAAAATGTATTGAAGCTGGGTTGCACTCCTTGAGTAAGAACTTAGTAGCTCCACAGTATTTCCTTCGTGAATTTGGATCATTTAATACATTAGCATTCTGAAATACTCATAAAACCCCCATTGTCTGAAAGCAGGACACCAACAGGCTCTTTTCATATAGGAGCCTTGGAACTGACTTGAGCTGCAATGCATGTCTTGTATAATGCGTGGCCTCTGTTAGGTCAGTGTTAATTGTTTATGTCCTAAATTTGAAGTTGGTTCTTTTGGTATCCAGACTTAATTTCTCGACTTTTCCTTCTGCCACATAATCCTTTTTTCTTCCTGTATCTTTTATTAATACTGTTACTTGAAGGTAAGAACCTTCACTGCTCATAGGTTTTATGTGGGATGCATATGAATAGTATTTATAAGCCTCATAATGCAGTAATGGAAAGCCCAACCTTTTTTTCATGTAGTTGTGTACTATTTACCTTTTCCTTCTTTTTATAACCTTTTCTTGGAAGGATGCTATGTTCGAAATATTAGTGTGTCTTTCAGGGTCAAGCCTTTTGTATTGATGCCTTTTGTTCACTTTCATTTGATATTCACTTATCAGTTTTTTAAATTTAGGATTGACTTTATGACCTCCCTAATTAACAATGAAAAACAGGCTAAACTGCTGATTCTTTTACAATGATGTAAGCTATTAAGCTATCAATGGCTTGTGCCACTAGATTTGTTTTAGAATAGTACCATCTTTCATGCTCTCCATCCACTGTTTATGCAATGCCTGTTAGGTTAAATTCCTTTCTAGGCGACCTTTCCAGAATATGTATAGTTTCTGAGACATCTTAATTCTTAGGCAAGCTTAAGAACCTTTTGTCCTAGGAGGCTGAAGTCCCTTTCTGCTAGCTTCTCTAAGAAAGCAGTTTATGGATGTAGGGAAACTCATATTAGTTTGTTTGAGACTTTAGAATTTGCGTTATCAATTATTTAAGATCCGTTGCAACGCACATGCACTTGACTAGTTAATTTAATAAATAATAATTATTGAGAAAAGTCAATATCAAAAGTTAGATGAAAAACCGAAAAGAACAAAGCTTGAATATCCAAACTCCCATTAAGAGCTATATTTACATTAGATGTGGCCTTATAAAATGTTTCGGTACGTCAGCCGACTGTGTGGTCTATCCGATACGGCCGGTTTATCAGAATGTAAATACCACTACATGCTCATTGGAATTTTGGCATTTTCCATCTAAAAAGAAAGAAATTTGCATTTGGTTCAAATAACTGGAAAATTGCTTCGTGCTCCTGGATGACTGCTTAAGAGTGATTTGTCAATGTACGAATAGTAATTTTGGTATTTATATTCTAGTCGACTGGCAATCTGGCATCGGAGGTAAGCTCAACCAACTTCTAGGCATGGTAATATAGCCTATCCGACTGTAAATTCAAGATTTTTATTTCAAGAACTTTCCTGAGCACTTTGTACTATGAATATATCACACATAGGCTCATTGGGAACTTGAGATCTGCGAATGCACATGCCGTTATGAACCACCAAAACGCTGCCTTCTCTGATCCAAGAAACATTCCAACACCCAAGCATTTGCAAACTTCATTTGTGCTCCTTGCTACTGCAATTGCAGCTTATTTTGTTCTAAAACATCTCTCCCCGTTGGAGTTCCCAATCAACCAAACTATAGGATCATCTTGTGTGCAAAGTGGCAATTATACACAAAACAAGAATCTATTACATGTAAAAATATGAGTGGCGCACGACCAGTTGTCAACTATTATTACAATGATGCGGATTTCCAGGTGCTGTCGAACTTCCGGTGCTGCAAAACATAAAGATAATAGATCCTTAAAAAAAAAACAACTTCTGGAGTTCTTTGACAGAAGCAAACAGTTGGTCCATGAGACAGTATTACCTTGGAGATTGGCATTTTAGTTCGCACTGCCTCAACTTTTGACAAGTCAATATCTGCTACAGCAAATCCTGTGGACAGTCGATCTGTAGCCAAAAACCAAATTATCTAGCAATCAGAAGGATGTGCAAGTGCCAATACTTTGTAACACTTGTTCCACATATTGTTAGAATACTGCATTTGAAATTTTGAATAAAATACTATAACACAAAAAATCAGTATGATGATAGCCGGCAACTCTATTTTCCAGGACAAGTATTTTAAAGTAACAAATATTGATAAGGAGTTCAACAGGAAGGCACTCTTGATGGTTGTTAAGGAACAAGGTGATGAAACAATCCAATATAATCTTCAAAATCTCAACAGAAGAATCCTAACTTAAGACTGTAACAAAATGAAAAGCCATACCTGGTAGTCGAGCTATAACTGTTCCCCATGGGTCAATAATTATAGAATCACCATAGCTTTCTCTTTTCTCATTGTGCTTTCCAGCTTGAGCCGCAGCAATAACCTATAAAAGATTTAAAAGATTTTTTAGCTTGCCAAATTTCAAAGAAGGCCAAACGAACACTTTTGATATTTCACTGAATTCCAAATAAAGCAAAGGCTTTTGAAATAGCATAGTTCACTTGTCCTGAATTTGCAATCACAGACATGTATATGGTACATTTCAAATAGATCACCTAGCAATTATTCACTTCCACTGATGTGGTTTGCACATGTGTTCCATGGTGTAAAATTACCAATACAGCAGGAGTTGTACAATTAGTCCAGCATTAACTTTTATACCATCGATCTCATGTTGCCAAGTGACAACTTTATGAAACAACTGAATACTATATGCAAAAGTGAATGAGCAACTAGAAGGGTTACCTTCTATATGCAAAACTGAATACTATATTCAAAGAAGGGTTAGATTTACATACAAAACATTGTGTCTCAATCGCACGAGCACGGAGAAGAATTTCCCAGTGTGCCTCCCCGGTTACCTTCGTGAATGCAGATGGTACTAGTAAGACCTAAACAAATCATTCACACATTAAGACTGGACTGGAAAATATGCAATTTCCCTGAGCTTTCCTAAGGAGTATGATAAATAAGAACAAAATATAAGGCAATCTTAAAGCTTATGTACAGTATGATGGCATACACAACCCACCTGTGCTTGATGCTTAAAACGCAAACATTGATAAAGTTCTGGAAATCTCAAATCATAGCAAACAGTAAGCCCCAGTCGTCCAAAAGGGCTATCCACCGCAACAACAGTATCACCTGATAAAAGAGCAAACACATCATTAAAAATCACATATTAGAAGTCAATCACAACTCAATATAATAACAGCAGGTACTATTACAGTAGTATCTCCAATCACTATCGCAGTCAAGTTAATCTATATTTGGCTTGCCACAAGAAGAAAAGCTTCCATATAGCAACTTTGTTGGTTGCACATGCAACACAATGTATAAATTTCCTCATAAAGTACAATCTGTAACTGATGCCTAATGACCCAAACAACTATGATGCCTACTGGAAAGATCATTTTATAGAGAAGCATAAGGTAGTCTTCCATCTTATGCTCGTACAAAATCCTGTCGAGTGTCATTTGCATATCATTTGGTGGCAGTAGATATGGATTGGATTGGTCTGAAAGGAGCACATGAATTCAATATTTATCTAATAGACTAATACTTAGCTTTAGAGGGCAGAAAATACTAACATAATTGATTTTCAAAAAAAAATATTAACATAATCAGAGATCTATAAAAAAAAAAGCCTTCCACAAACCACTGAGACAAAAAAAAAAAGTACAGTGCAAACTGCAAACTAAATATACCATATAAAATTTTGTTCAAAGTTAATGTATTCAGGGTAAACATGGCAAAGAATATTGAAAATTGACCAGTATACATATGATTGTACTTGTAGCATGATCTCTAGATTTGGGGAAGGAAATTAGTCAACCTGGGGCTGTTAAATTCAGCATTCATTACTCTCCTACCTAAGAAGGAGGATGCTTCGTTGGCCAAGGATTTTCGACCCATAAGTCTTGTGCACATCTTTGCTAAGTTGTTCACAAAAATCCTTGCTATTAGGTTGGCAGGTCGCCTTGATGAGTTGGTTTCTCGCAATCAAAGTGCATTCATCAAAGGTCGTTTTATTCAGGACAATTTCATGTTGGTTCAGCAAACTGCCTGTTTCTTACATCAGCAAAAGCAGTCTAAGATTCTTTTAAAACTGGACATTTCTAAGGCTTTTGATTCAGTTTCCTGGCCTTTCCTTCTTGAGGTGCTGAAAAAATTGGGATTTGGACAGTTATGGTGTGACATTCTTTGCGGGCTCCTCTCAACTTCTTCAACAAAGATCTTGCTAAATGGAACCCCTGGTGAAACTATCTTGCATCACCGGGGACTGCGTCAAGGAGACCCGCTATCACCAATGCTCTTCATTCTTGTAATGGACACCCTCTCCCATATGGTCTCCAAGGCAGCACGAGAGGGTTTTTTGCAACCTCTTTCGGCTAGGTCCTTGCAACATTAGATTTCTCTCTACGCTGATGATGTGGTTATTTTCCTCAGGCCTTCTGCTAATGACATGGATCTTAGCCTTGATATGTTGCAGCTTTTTGGGGAAGCCTCTGGGCTGAAGACTAACCCGCTGAAAAGCAACGTTTTCCCTATTCATTGCTCGGAGCTGGACATTGCAGCAGTTCAAAATCACCTACCCTGTGAGGTGCTTGAGTTCCCTTGTAAGTACCTCGGATTGCCTCTCTCCCTCTCGAAGTTATCAAGGGATCAAATTCAATCTTATGTGGACCGGATTGTTGATCGACTTCCTGGTTGGAAAGCTGACCTTCTCACTAAGGCCGGAAGGAGGGTGCTAGTTCAGTTTGTGCTCACTTCGATGCTCATTTATTTGGCCATGGTGGTTGATCTTCCTTCTTGGGCAATCAAGGCTGTGGACAAGATTAGGACGGGTTTTCTTTGGCGTGGCAGAAAAGATGCAAAGGGTGGTCACTGTTTGGTTGCTTGGGCAAAAACTTGTCGCCCTCCGGAGTTGGGAGGTTTAGGTATTTCTGATCTACAGAAGACCAATTGGGCGTTGCGAATGCGGTGGGCGTGGCTGCAAAAATCTGAACCCAATAAACCTTGGTCTGTTTTTCCCATCCAAATCCATCCTTGTGCACAGGCTTTCTTCTCCATTGCAGTGGTTGCTGAGGTTGGGGATGGAGCTCGAGTTCTTTTTTGGACAGATAGATGGCTTCATGGACAGCGGATTTTGGACTTGGCGCCACAACTGTCTGCTCTAGTGTCCAAAAGGAGAGCTATGAAACGCACTGTTCTATAAGCACTGATTGACCAAACCTGGATTTCTGATTTTCAAGGGGGCCTTTCTGTGGGAGTTCTGGTTGAATTCCTCGAGCTTTGGGATTTACTCTCTGGAGTGATTCTTCAGCCAGGTGTGGCGGACACATATAATTGGCGCTTCTCAAACTCTGGTGTGTATTCGGCTAAGTCTGCCTATAGAGAGCTGTTCCAGGGTGCCACTCTTTTTGGTCCTTGGGAAAGGATTTGGAAGTCTTGGGCGCCGGGCAAATGCCGTTTCTTCATGTGGTTGGTGGCCCATAACAAGTGCTGGACTGCAGACAGGCTCGAGAAGAGAGGCTTGCCTCATCCTGCTCGTTGTCCCCTCTGTGATCAGGCACCGGAAACAATAAATCACTTGCTGGTCGGCTGCTCCTTTGCCCGCGTTTTCTAGTTTTCACTGCTGCGTTCAGTTGGCCTTCAACTCTTGTCACCGCAGCCTACAGATCTTTCTTTTGAAAGATGGTGGTCGATGGTGAGTTCCAGAACTGATGGGGAGGTGAAGAAGGACCTCAACTCGGTAATCATTTTGGGGACTTGGTCTCTCTGGAAACATCGAAATCAATGTGTCTTTGAGGGAGCGTCACCGGTTGTGGCCGTGGTCTCAGGCAAGGGAGGAGTTGAAGATGTGGAACTTAGTAGGGGCACAGGGGATTTCCTACCTGGTTGCTCCTATGTTTGAGGCAGGATAGTCCTAGTCTAGTTTTTGTTTGGCTCTTTTTGGTTCGGAGTGCATGTGCCTTCTGGGCTCATGTTTTCTGTAAGTTTGTTTGAGTTTCTTTAACCTGGTTCCGCTTCTTCTTAATATAATGATACGCAACTCTCCTGCGTGTTCGAGAAAAAAAAAGCATGATCTCTAGCATTTGAAATATTTGAAGTTGTTCAACTAGAAGACATTAAGAAAAGTGCTGATGAGTTAGAAATTACAAATTAATTTTAATACGATAGTAAATTTATATGGCACACTTACACACATCCAATATACAATATTTCAAAAACAAAAATCAAACCAATAAAGTGGTTTTTTTAGAACCAAATCTACCAGAGTTACATATATTGCAATTAACAGATAAAACTCAGCAGGGCAAATTAAAAGATTGGGAAATATATCAGCACCTGCTGTTGTGAAACGACTTTCCTTGTACACCATATTGCCAGGTACATCCACATCAAACCTTCAGCATAACAATGTCACGGTGAACATCCAAACTTATTAACTTACAATGTTGCAAATGTACCACAATAAGAAAGAAAAAAGAAGAAGAAAAAGGAAGAAAGAAGCAACAGTCATGTTATGTGCTTGGATAGGGGAAGGATAGCTGGGGTAGGGATGGAAGAAAGTAGCAACAGATAGATGGGGAACAGCAAGAAGGCAGAGAGGGAGGAGACGTACAGGGGGAGGGAGACTTAGAGATATAAGTTCTGGTTATTCATTGCTTAATGTTTGATCATGCTGCCAATGCCCTTAAGTAGAGCTGGCCCTAACAAACTCATCTAACCAACCAACTAATGATATGATCTGATAAGATAAAGCTAACTTAAAGGAATAGAAGTCTGCTGAAACCAAGGAACTAACAATTGATACGAAATGATCTAATGCACCTACTGCTGCACCTAATGCTGTTGTTGCTGGTTCGAGGCTTATCCTTGGACCATACGGCTGGCCGGCCGGTCATGACAAGTCATCTTGTTACCAAAAGTTCATCATTTATACAGAAGTCCATAAATATAATTCTGTGGCTCTGTGCTATAACTACGATGCTCAGAAATCTATTAACATCCATGGCTGGCTAAAATGTAATCATGGTAAATGTTTCTCTTATTCGAAAGTGACAATTATAAGCAACTTAAATACACAGCATCATTCGCCCTTACAGATGTAATTTGAAAACCTACTGTTTACAATTCTGTGAATCCATAAAATAGGCATCTATAATGAAATGTTTGCAAATATTTCTGAAAGCAAGTTTCTCCCTAGAGCAGTTAAAGAAGCACGTACAAATGTATTTTTCGATATGAGCTCCTAACTTTTCCCAAATCATCGATTAATACATGAGTATTGTACTGGTGCGAATCATCAGGCCCCTTTTCTTGAAACCCTCCAAGGGATAACCACATGCTTGATTCACTGCAGAATGAAGGTATGATAAGTCAAGGACTCAAGGTACTAATTCACTAATAAAAAAATCCTTAAAATCACAAGGGATATTCATGTCAAGACATAGTTAAAGGAAAATGAAGGGGCATTAAATACACTTGCACTATTATCTATAAGCTAAAAGATATTTGTAAGCTAACAGATCTCAGAAGGAGAAAAGAACAAATCACATACTGAACATACAGTTAGAAGATTCATTTGTAAGGTAGAAAATTCAAGTTACACAATGCAAAACACTAAATGCCTAAATATAAGACTTGATAGCATATAAATGCTAGTAGTTGAATTAGATTGGGGAATCAAACAATACAGTCAATACAAATGAAAAGGCACTGCTGTGAAATGGCAAAAAGAAATTCAGCAAATGCGTTCTTACTGACTTTGCAAGTGAGCAATATCTCTGCATTATTGGGCCATCTAATGGTTCAGCTATCTTAACAGACTCGCCATCCTTGGATCCGATGAACGAGAAGACCTCAGGGAAGCAAAGAAACTTGACTCCAGCTGCAGCTGCTTCCTAAAAAAGATGATCCCACGATAGTCTACTCAGCATTATCTAACAATAAAGCAGGCAAAAATACAAGGAACAACATAGAAGTATCTAAAAAAGTAGTATAAAACCAATGATGATCAATGTATTTGAATGATACAGTAAGGCTTTCAAGATACTAAGATAGGTGCAACCACATAGCATACAGTTCAGTTTTGAAAATTTTACTTCATTCTGATTAATTCATCAATCCGCATATCCCACACGAGCATATCAAACGCAGCATTTCTTCTTTTGTCTAGTTTTCTTTGAGACGAAATGCAAAGATTTCTCCAATTCCATAATCACAACACATTGCTGGATCACTACAACATATTTGCAACATTAAACCTATTCCTAATCGGTGGGTTAATTATACATCTCGCAGCAATTAGAAATAACAAGAGGCCACTTCCAAGTCGCAGCAGTTGACCACACCGGCGCTCGCCACGACACGGCGATCCATCCGACCTGCAGGTCAGGGTGGAATCTCGCAGTATAGGATTAGGGTTAGGTGGAGGGGGCAGGGGAGCGCTTGCCTTGGTGAGGCGGGAGCAGGTGGCGTAGTTGGCGTCGAGGTCGCCCACGGAGGTCATCTGCACCACGCCCACCCTCGCCGGCGACGCCGAAGAGACGGAGGAGGAAGCCATGGCGCGGCGGAGGAGCGGGGATACGCGGGACCTCGCGGCGGCGGCGATCGGGAGCGAGGCCGCGAAGGAGGCCAAGGCCATGCGAGGTGGGGACTGAGGGAAGAAGACAGTGACTCGTCTTGGTACACTCGTGCGGGTGCGCGTAGCGGTGCCAGTCTGGGCATATTACACGTGTCAGCATTATGACCGTTAGATCGGGACTGCCATTGCTATTCCTCGCCGTTGGATTCCATATCCCGCTTGCCGCTTACCACCGAGCCTATCGAACAAACCACACGCGGACGCCGCCGTCGTCATGCTCGGCAATTCGGTGGTCAGCCGCCGCCGCGCGCCATCGTCTGAAAGGTGAGATCTTTGGAGCTCTTAGTTAGTAGATTTGTTCTTTTTTCCTTTGGGTTCCACTGCAAGCTCGGAGGGGACGGACGGACGATTAGTACTAAACGCTGTTATTTAGTATTTCTATTAGTATATGTTTTTACTGTTATTTAGTATTTTTATTAGTGTTAATGTTCCTACTAGAGATAGTACTTAGTATTTACACATGAGAATGTTCATACTAATGTACTTGTGTGTAAATAGCTGATCAATAGAAGGCAAATGTGTGTCGGTTGCAAACTATTCCCATGATATCTTCTGACATGGTATCAGGGTATACTCTTTCCATCCAATGACAATCTTTGCAAATACATCTACTGTCTTAGAATCGTCAATCTTAGGATCACTTGGCACTCAAGCCGCCTACCTGATGTCCACTGGTTACCCATCATTTAGTAATCCTATCAATGTGAAGTTGTCTCACGACACCTACCTGTTGTGAAAGGCGCATGCTCTTCCTATTCTTCACGGCGCATAGTGAGTGTCAGACTCCGTATTCGCAAGTGTACTTCTAGTTTGGTTAGTGCATTCTCTGATGCAAATTGGCTATGATCAGCAGATGGTAGAAAGTCAACCAATGGTTTTGCTATTTTCTTTGACTCCAATCTCATATCATAGAGTTTAAGGAAACAAGCCACAGTGGCGAGATCTAGTACTAAGGTAGAGTACAAAGCTCTTACAAATACCACAACAGAAATCATCTGGATACAGTCGCTATTGGAAGAACTTGGAATTTATCAATCGCAAATGCCTGTCCTATAGAGTGACAATCATAGAGCCACATATCTTTCTATTAATCACTGTGTTCCATACCAGAACTAAACATATTAAGGTGGACTTTCATTTTATCCAGGAATGAGTGGCAAGAAAGGCATTAGAGATTCGGTTCATATCATCACGAGATCAATTAGTTGAAGACCTCACTAAACCAATTGGAATACAACAACTAAAGATCCTACGACACAACCTTACCGATTGTGATCGAGGGAGAGTGTTAAACAATTAGAATAGTTGTGTTTTCACTGTTGTTTAGCATTCCTATTAGTGCTAATGCCTAGATTCACATGTGAAAGTGTTCACACTTATGTACTTGTATATAAATCGATGATCAATAGAAGACAAATGTATGCTAGTTGTAAACCATTCCCTTAGGACATGTTTGGTAGAGTTTCATATTCTTAATTTTCAGCTTTTGCTCTTGATTTTGTGATAATCTACTTCTCTGAGAATCTGGAGCTGTCTTTGGAAAGCGTTTAACTGGTAGGTTGGCTCCAAAAGCATAATAAGGGGGGATTGAAGGCAAATAGACCATGATACCCTTGGCTGTAACACCTCACCTGTATTTATGTCTTATTCCTTTGTTGTTGTATACAAATGATGAAATTCCAAGGGTATTGAGATAGAGAGTGCATATTCTCAGAGAAGTTGGATAGTTCCAAATGCTATCGTCAAAACAGAGTTGGGCACGACTCTATCCCCAATTCATCAGCAAAAGACTTGCAAACCTAGCGTTGCTCACCTGCCAGAAATTAGGCACCTGATCGTCGTCAGATCCATGCAGAACTTTTAGCAAAAGCACGCTTTCCGCGAAGATGACACCGCTGCGTACCTTGAGATCTTTGGCTAACATGATAGAAACATCAGCTCGAATATAACCGGATCATGATTTGTCATATCAAAGCATTCGGAAGAATTATAGCTCTAAGTTACATATATCAACTAGGATCCGACAACAGTAGGCACAGGGCAAACCGAAAACTAGGTAAGGTTGCACATCATTCATAACCATTACCTACTGCTGCTCCTCTAATGGATCTTAGACAGAACATATCTTTTGCTTCAACTTAGCTCAGCTACCAAAAATTTAGGACGACGAGAGCAGCAGGTGCATTACTCAGACGAACGCGGAGTGCCGCAGCTCGACAACTATACAACAGGATGGCGATATGCAAGCAGGCGGCACATATGTATATCTTCAGTTCAGGACATCAACCGGCCAAAATCTTCGCTACGTCGATATCTCGTCTTTGGTTTGGAGCTTCCTGATGCCTCCATAGAAACCGTTCGTCTCATCCCCTATCTCCCTATGATCTTTCCTGCTCACGGTGGTTTGCCTCCATTTCAAACCAGGCGCGTAGTACTTGAACTCTAGGACAACCATATCTATCAGAAAATAGAAGAACACACCAAGACGTTCAGATGAGCGCGCGTGCAGTCACACAGGCGCATCATGCAAATGTCTAATTGGCCATGGCCCTATTCCATCCACGGAATGCAGTTTATTCTCAAACACTATCCTATCTTTTTGTCATTTGTTTGAAAAAGCATGGTTGTGGTAGTTGGATAGTTCTTCAAAGCTTATGCAGATTGAGGAATTTCTCTTCTCTAACAATATTTGTTCAACTGAATTTTATATCTTGGATTCATGAGAGCTCATATATAGCTAAATTAGGAGATCATATGCATATTTTCTATTCAAGTAAATGGAAATGACATTCCAAGGGTCCTGAGACAGAGAGTGCATATTGACAAACATTGCAATATACAAGATATCTCCTTTGTATCAATATGTTGATCAGCAAATTTCCATCCAATCTTTCTCAAACCAGTAGTAGCAGCCATCTCCTGACACCCATTTCACCACGAAGCAAATTACCCAAACATGCTGCATGTATGCTACATGGGGCAAATCTAAACTTGTATAAATAAAATGACTATAGTCACAGTCCAAGCAGGAATATAAACACTCATCTACAAATCACTGCACACTAGATGGTACTGTTGTGAACTAGCACAACAAGGGGGTAATCATCCATCGAAGCGAGGTCGGACGATGATAATTTGAAATAGAACAGCGCTAAGTGAAGATGGCACCGATTGAGAGAGGAATAGATCTAGAATAGCTGATCAAGGAACAACCACAGCTAGACTTTAGGGACTAGAGACTTGTTTATTTATCTTTGCTTGATTCATAATGGATATATGCTATCCCTTTTATAGAGGCGACTCGACTTGACTCTTAAGAAATAATTTATAAGGAAACTTATCTCTAACAAATCAATCTAATAATAACTTGCTTAACTAATAGATAATATCAAACACCTAATAGATAGATTCTTGAATAATAAGCCATGTCTAATACATGTGGCGCTACAGTACTCTCGCATGAATACTCAACAGTGCTATAGTGCACCGCGGTGAACAGTGCCGCGTGCTACAGTATGCACGCTATAGTATTTTTCTATTATTAGACCATAACATTACACCCCTCGCCGTGAGGCAATTTGTCCTCGAGGTGTGGGAGTGGCCACGGTTGAAGACTTTCTGCTCTTTGCCGTTAGCCTTCAACTTCTCCAAGAGAGATGTGCGGCACCGGAAGCCATGGTGAGTGACTCTGATACCAATTATTATAAACTAGCACAACAAGGAGGTAATCATCTGTCGGAAGGGAGGTTGGACGATGATGACTTGAAGTAGAACGACGCTAGGTGAGGAGGGCACCGAAGAGAGAGGAATAGATATAGAATAGCTAGTCAAGAGAACGACCATAACTGGACTTTAGAGACTAGAGACTTGTTTATTTATCTTTGCTTGATTTATAATGGATACATGCTATCTCTTTTATAGGGATAACTCAACTTGACTCCTAAAAAATAATTTATAAAGAAACTTATTCTAACAATCTAATCTAATAATAACTTATCAAACTAATAGATACTAACGAACACCTAATAGATAGATTCTTAAATAACAAACCATGCTTAATACACATGGTACTACAGTACCCTCACGTGAATAATACACGTGTTACTGTAACCGATGTTACAATGCACCGTAGTGAATAGTGCCACATGCTATAGTATGCGAGCTATAATACTTTCCCTAATATTAGACCATAACAGGTACTTGATCTCCAACCAAGAGAAGAAGAATGGTTTGGTGTTCTTCACAAGACTATATTGTTCATGATTTTGATCAATATCACTAAAGCCAACTTGATACACTAAAGGAGGGGGAAGTAGGGAGGGCAAGGGAGAAAGGCGGCCAGAGCACATACCTTCAAGTGATGTCGGAATCGGAGCTCGGGGAATGGCGGTGGAGGAATCGGTGCTCAGATCCAGGTTGGTCGGCAGGGATTTTGAGTTGACCGATGGGGATTCCAGGTGACGGTGGTAAGTGTCGCTGGTAGATCCCGGCAAGGTTGAGATGCTACTGAGAGGGGCGTAGATCTAGGTGGCGATAGACCCAATGGCGATGGAGAAAGCGGCCGAGTGGAGATGAAGGTGGGCGAGGAGCCGAGAGGATGGCGGGGGCTAGGGCTATAGGACGGAGGAGCGGAGAGGATCCATGGCGGAGGCGAGAGGACGGCGGTGGCGATATGGGCAAGCGCGAGAGGGGCGAGTGTGTGAGGAGGCCGAGCGGTTGGTGCGCGTGAGGAGGTCGAGTGGTTGGTGTGTGTGAAGGGTATACTAGTGGCATTTTGTGGGTACAATGTATGAACTTCAAAGGGTAATTTCATTTCGAGGGTGCTAGCTTCCACGAGAATCCACTTGAAGGTTGCTTCTCTACACTAGTTTATTTTCAACTCTGCTCCATGCGAGAAGTTGAATCTGCTAGTTTTGAGAAGCTGACTATTTGGTATGGCTCTATGAGATTCAAAGGAGAATGTAGAAGCAGAAGCTGTATCAAACATGCCCTTATATCTTCCAACAATTAGTGCCCCAAATCATCACAAATTGCCTCCTCTTTACACGATCTGGCGACGCGTTGTGCTGCCACCGTCGTTGCTAGCTTGTTCATCACAAATTTTTCTTCTTGCAGGTCGTACTTAAATGGCCCGGTTGATTAGTGCGCGGATCTGTCCAAGCCAGGCATTTCACGTTCCTCGGTTATCTTCCACTCTTGTACGAAGTGTTGAGCAATTGAACTTCGTCGACCTTTCTTCTCGGCGTGCACCGGGAAGAGAGGAGAGCGGGATCTCCGAACCATTGTTGCAGAGAGAACCTGCACGGGGCGGCAATAAGGTTTCTGGGCAGCGCATCTGTGCGATCGCTCCTACTACATCCTGCACCGCATCGAGTCTTCACTGCATCACGCCTGCGCTACTTCTTGTTCCTTATCAAGCCCAACAGTAAGTCATTTGTGTGTTCGTACGACTTTGATACTATATTTTTCTTGTATATATTCCGAAGTATGATGAGTAGCCTATTGTTAGTAGTTAGTTGTGCATCACTAGTATATTGTTTTTGTCTTCTACTAAAACTTGGAATTAAAATATTACCTACATTTATAACAGGATGTATCCAAGAACACGCCACCCTCCCCTGATCGGGGGATCTGCGTAACTCCCAAAGGTCGCTGCCGAAAAGCATTGTTTTGTGCAGTCAAGCTGTGCCTGAAACTCCTAATTATCACTGTGTCTATTTCTTCTTCTCTTCTTCTCTTCAAGCAGTCTTTGGACCAAGTTGAGGACTGCATGGAGAAGAGGCCACCAAGGTAAGCCCAGTTGCAGCTTGATTGTATTGTTCTCTCCTCTTGGGGATGTTCTGTTGCTGTCCTATTTAGTTTTTTTTGAGATGGTTAGATCACGGAAAAATATATCAGATTATTTTCTTAATCCTGCCTTCTTTTTCCGCACGTTTTCATGGTTTTCGGATCAGATGAGAGAAGAACTTCATAACTTGTTGTTTATTTTAAACGAACGGGGCAATGTTCAGCTCACTTCTTATGCGTTAGCTATTTCTTGCAATTTTGTAAAGCCACCATGAGCCTTCGCTTTTGATAAACTCGCTATCACGTCTGATGTGTATAGGAATTGGTGCGGCCAAATACAACTTTCATGTTCCAATGGGAATGTTGGCTTTAGTTGTAGTTGCCCTTGTCATATTGGATGTTGATGTTGATGCAAATGACATTTGATCTATAGGATGTCTCCTGGAATGGCTGAACTGATAAAAAAAACTAAAAGCTAAAAATTTCGATGTATAAATTGTTTCTGGAGGCTTCTGACAGATGGCCAAGGTATAACACTTCCACTGATACTTTCCCAGTGATATTTCAGTGAAGTCATTATGCGTGTTATACTCTGATTTTGATCCATCAAGCTTTTGTTGATTCCATCTCCGAGTCTCTTAAGCTTAAACTTTTGACACAGTTCCACCCCTTCAATAGTATGTGTGGTCTTTTATTCTAAATAACGACTCTCATGAGTAGCCAGACTTTCAAAGATTGAAAGAACAAACTAGGCCATATTCCGCCATTAGAAAAATATTTGAGCTATATTTCCCATGCCCTCATAAATTGCTATGGGTTACATCTTATGGCTTTTGCCTGTGTTATTTGAGATACTAGCGGACGGTAGAAACGTTAACGTAGATAATGCATATGATTTTGGACTTAGAAAGTTATTTGACACATAATTTTAGATTTAGAAAGTCATTTGGAGAACTTGTTTTAAAAGCCACCTCGTTTATTTTGATGAACCAAATGATTAGGACCTAACGGAAAATAGTGACAAGCTTTGGCTATTTGCATGTTGCTATTTCATGTTACCACAAAGTCAGTCCTTGACGTAGCCTTTGCTCTTTCTGTGTTAGCTTGTCGCATTGCAGCTTGGCATTATCAGTGAAATCATTTTTGCATACCAATTACTGTTTGGAACTTCTGGAGAGTATGTTGGGTTTGACCCCACAGAGCCTACCTCACAAAGTGGAGGCAAAGCCGTAGCAGTCCAACACATAAGACAGGTCTGAGTGTAACTCTTAGCACCTCACCTTTCGCTGCTTGTCATATTACTCTTAGATATATCTTATATAGTTATGTATTTATCCTATTATATAAAAGATTTTTGCATATAGGTCATATCTGTATGTATATATATATTGGTTTATTAGCCTCATAATGAATATAAACGCTATTTATAATATGGTATTAGAGCCAAACCTAGGGTTTTATCATACCTAGGGTTTCATCTGGCCACCGCTGTTCTTTCTTAGCCGCCGCCTCACTGTGCTTGTAATTGTCGCTGCTTGGGACTTCTTCCAACCCGAGACCTCAACCGATTTCACATCCCGATCGACGTCCTCCTGTTTGGATCGATTAGATCCGGGTTTCCGCCGCCAGTTGCTCGGGCTTCTTCTCCGATCTGCAGTCGGTTGCCGTCCAGCACAGATGGTGTCCACTGGCCGCCAGAGAGGCCAAGCTTCTCGGTTGCCATCGGCAGATCTGGGGATTTGGGGCTTGCCGCTGTCAGTCTCTCTATGGGGGTGTTAAATATGTCTTATATATCTATGTATTTACCCTATTGTATTAGGGTTTTTTTTCATATATGTTATACCTATATATGTTATACCTATACGTGTATATATATTGGCCTATTAGCCTTATGATGTATACAAACGCTATTCATTGTTAGAAATTGGCTCATTATTTGTGGCCCATTTTCTTAAATTCCAAAGAATGTGAGGTTTAGTACCATATTGCTTAGGCGAAGTGGGGGAGACCAATTTATAAGGTAGAGTCCATGCCACTCCTTGAATTATGGAAGTGGATGGTGGCTTTGGCTAAACACACGCAGCGCGCACGCCATGCACGCCAGATTCGCGTATTTTCGCGTGAAAATCGCGTGACTTGTGACTTGCGACCACTTGGCAGACCATGTCCACCTTATTTTGCCGAACCTCGCATCATCTCTCTCTCCTTTTAACTGGTCACGAGACTGCTTAATTACCATTATTTGGTTTTAAATTTTAGCGATTACGATGAATAATAGAGTCGGTTACTTCATTTGGTAATGAGATTGCGTAAATATTTGGTTTGAATATCGCGATTACGGTGAATAATGGAGTCGATTACTTGAGCATTATTTCAGTCTAATGGTGTCGTTACTAGAGAGTAATTAGCACGTCTATAAAAGGCACGAGATGTCGAGTTTGTGATCGAATTTTTTCCATTCTTCTCTCCCATTGTTTTCTTCCTCTCTCGTAATATTGTGCGGTAGTCTTGTCTTTGTCGAACCGCCGACCTTTCTTCCCGTGCACTGGAAGGAAGGTGAGCGGTATCTCGAACCATTCTTTGTCGTGAAGACCTGCAGGGCGGCAATAAGGTTTACAGGCGCGCATATCCGCGCGACCGCTCTGCTCTGTTTCATCTACGTCCTACAACGCATCAAGCCTACATCTTGCATCGAGCTCTGCGCGCTTCATCCTTCATCAAGCCCAACGATAAGTTGTTCGTGTGTTAAATGCGACTTTAACATTATATTTCTCTTGCGTATATTTTGAAGTATGATGAATATCCTACTGTTAGTAGTTAGTTGTGCATCAATAGTATTTTGCTCTTGCCTCCTACTAAAACTTGGAATTAAAATATTTGGCTCATGTCTTTGGGGCTGTGGTGGGTTGTCCACCCGCAGTATCCATTTACGATCGAGCAGTACATGCAGTTTGATAGTGCAAACAACACTGCCCTTGGTTGCATCTTGACTGTTCTGGCAGATCAACTCTACGATGTGTACATGGACTATAAGTCCGCCACAGAGTTGTGAAATGCACTAGAGCACAAATATGCAGAGGCAGAGGCTGGTCATTGGCTCTACATATGTGAGCAATTTTTCGACTTTAGCATGGATAAGGCGAAGTCCATAGTTGGACAAGCTTATGACCTCCAGCTACTAGTCGGTGAGATTGCGCACCTAGGTTGTGTGTTACCTCCTAAGTTTGTGGCTGCAGGCATTGTTGCTAAACTCCCTCCTTGGCGGGATTTTGCCACTAGCCTGAAACACAAGAGGGAAGAAATTTCTGTTGAGGATCTCATTGCTGCCCTCGATGTGGAAGAAAAAGCAAGAGCAAAGGATGCACCAAGCACATCTGGCCCGAACAATGCAAACTTTATTGAGAAAAAGACTATAGCAAAGAAGTACAAATTTAACAAACCGAACAAGACAACTAGCTTTAAGAAGAAGAAAACTGAGAAAAAGGATTTCAAGGACATCACCTGTTTTGTGTGCCGAAAAGATGGTCATATGGCGAAAGACCTGCCGCTTCCATAAAATCGAGAGATGGTGAACGACCAAAGAAGAAGGTCAGAACGTGATCATAAGCGAGGCCTCGACTTGAGGAGGGTATGGTAATCCACCGTTGTTTTTCAGCATGTCAATCCACCGATTGGTGGGTGGATCTCGGTGCTAATGTTCACGTATGTTTTGATATTTCCTTGTTTTCTTCTTACCGAGACGTGAGGGCTTCCTCCGTCCTAATGGGAAGCGGCTCGCATGCTACATTCTTGGTGTTGGCACGGTGGATCTGAAGCTTACTTGGGGAAGATTGTCCACTTAAAGAACGTGCAGCATGCTCCTACAATAAACAAGAACCTCATTAGTGGTTCTCTTCTATGTAGGGATGGTTATAAGCTAGTTTTTGAGTTGAATAAAATTGTATTGTCTAAGTTCGGAAACTTTGTTGGTAAAGACTATGAGAGCGGAGGCTTGTTTCGCCTAAGTACTTTAGAGTATTGTTATAATCTGAATGTTGCAACAAATATAAATAAATGTGAGGCAAATGTTTGGCATTCCCGTTTCTGTCATATTGGTTTTGATAGTATTGTGAGAATGTCCAAATTAGATTTAATTCCAAAATGTGAAATTGTCAAAGGATCAAAATGCCAGTCATGTGTGCGAGCAAAACAGCCTCGAAAACCTTTTAAAGGATTAGAGGATGAAAAGAACTTAGCACCGTTAGATCTTATTCATTCAAATTTGTGTGAAATGAATGGACTATTGACAAAAGGAGGCAAAAGATATTTTCTAACTTTTATTGATGATGCAACACGCTACTGTTATGTGTATTTACTTAAAACTAAGGATGAAGCTTTAAACTACTTTAAAATTTATAAGGCCGAGGTTGAGAACCAACTAGAAAAGAAAATAAAAAGATTGAGATCTGATCGTGGAGGAGAGTATGTCTCTCATGAGTTCTCCCAATTCTGTTCTGAGTATGGAATAATCCATGAGTTCACACCGCCATATTCACCCCAATCAAATGGGATAGCTGAGAGGAAAAACCGGACATTAACGGACTTGGTCAATGCCATGTTAGAAAGTTCCGGTATGCCTAAGGCATGGTGGGGGGAAGCTATATTGACAGCAACTTTCGTCCTAAATAGAGTAATCACTAAAAAGAGTGAAATTACTCCATATGAGGGATGGAAGGGGAGAAAACCTAATGTTAATTTTCTGCGAACTTGGGGGTGTTTGGCAAAAGTCAATATACCATTGCAGAAAAAGAGGAAAATTGGACCAAAAACAGTTGATTGCATTTTTCTAGGATATGCTCAAAATAGCACGGCCTATAGATTTTTAGTAGTTAAATCAGAAACTCCTGAGATTATTGCTAACACAATAATGGAATCTAGAAATGCTTCATTTTTTGAGAATATCTTTCCTATGAGAACAGTAGGCAATACTTCAACACGAATTGAGAATGTTCAAATCGATAATATCGAAAATGAGAATGATCAAACTTCTGAACTTTCCACCATTTCTGAACCATTTTATGATATCCCTGAGGAGGACAATAGTTTAGTCGCAGAAACTCCTCGAAGGAGTAAGAGACAAAAGGTTGAGAAAACCTTTGGTGATGACTTTATTGTATACCTCGTGGATGATGTGCCAAAGACTCTTTCGGAAGCTTATGCATCTTCTGATGCTGAGTATTGGAAAGAGACAGTCCATAGCGAGATGGATTCAATCATGGCTAATGAGACTTGGGAGATCACCGATCTTCCTATTGGGTGCAAACCTGTTGGATGTAAGTGGATTTTTAAAAAGAAACTGAGGCCCGATGGTACTATTGAGAAGTATAAAGCAAGACTTGTAGCTAAGGGTTACACCCAGAAAGAGGGAGAAGATTTCTTTGATACCTATTCTCCTGTCGCTAGATTAACCACCATCAGAGTACTCCTTGCATTAGCATCTTCCTATGGTCTGTATGTTCATCAAATGGACGTAAAGACAACTTTCCTTAATGGAGAGTTGGAGGAAGAAATCTATATGGATCAACTTTGATGGTTTTGTGATTTACAGACGGGAAAATAAGGTATGCTGATTATTAAAATCCTTGTATGGTTTAAAGCAAGCACCTAAACAATGGCACGAAAAGTTTGATAAGACTTTGACAACCGCTGGCTTTATTGTGAATGAAGCTGATAAATGTGTATATTACCGTTATGGTGGGGGTCAAGGAGTGATCTTGTGTTTGTATATGGATGACATACTTATATTTGAAACAAACACTGCCGTAATTGACGAGGTCAAAACATTTCTATCCCGCTGCTTTGATATGAAAGATTTAGGAGAGGCAGATGTTATATTGAATATTAAATTGATCAAGAATGAGAATGTGATTACTTTGAACCAATCTCATTATGCAGAGAAAATATTGAGCCGTTTCGGCTTTGAAAATTCTAAAGTTTCTCCAACGCCCTATGATGCGAGCATTAAGATTCGAAAGAATCAAGGGTTATGAAAAGATCAATTGAAATATTCACAAATTATTGGGTCACTTATGTATTTAGCTATTGCCACACGACCTGACATTTCATTTGCTGTGAGCAAATTAAGTCGGTTTACTTCTAACCCAGGAGATGATCACTGGGAGGCACTTGAAAGAGTGTTGCGCTACTTGAGGGACACAACATCTTATGGAATTCATTATACTGGATACCCTTTTGTATTAGAAGGGTATAGTGACTCCAATTGGATCTCTGATGCTGATGAGATCAAAGCTACAAGTGGTTATGTGTTTACTTTAGCTGGTGCTGCAGTTTCATGGAGGTCTTGTAAACAGACTATATTGACGAGATCAACCATGGAAGCGGAACTTGTAGCACTTGACACAGCCACTGTTGAGGCTGAATGGCTAAGAGAGCTTTTGATGGACTTGCCGTTGGTTGAGAAACCAATACCGGCAATCCTGATGTACTGTGATAATCAAACTGTGTTGGCCAAAGTCACAAGTACAAAGGATAATATGAAATCCTCTAGACATGTGAAGCGGAGGCTTAAATCTGTCAGAAAATTGAGAAACTCCGGAGTGATAGCTGTGAACTATATTAACACTGAGAAAAATCTGGCAGACCCTTTTACAAAAGGATTAGCGCGGAAAGCGATTTCTGTTGCTTCTATGGACATGGGAATGAGGCCCCTTTAAGTTATATCACAATGGTAACCCATGCTTTCTTCATCGGAGATCCCATGACGTAAATAATGGGAAAAACAAGTTGATGTTGTAATAAGAGAGTACATATTAATTGTACCTATGTCCTAATAAATAAAATACTCTCAACTGTATGGAAGGTTGGCATAAAACCTTAATGTATTCTGTTGTCCAAATGAGGAAAATGTATTAGCCTGCAGGATACCCAGAAAGAATACACCTACTTGAGCTTAACTGTTTGGTTGCAGTTCACGAGAACGAGGCATTCTCTAGAATGCTCATGAGCAAATAAGGGAACATGACCATATAACACTCCGTTTAGGCGTGGTTCATTGGCAGCCTAGTACTAGTTGAGATTTCAAGTGAAATCTAATCACAAAAAGCTATGAATTCAAGGCATAGTCCATTCATTAGCTGTGAGAAGATGAATCTTGTTATTCTAAGTGCAAGTTCAACCCTTAGCTGTGAGAAGATGAATCTTGTTATTCTAAGTGCAAGTTCAACCCGTACGAGACTTACACTAAAAGACTAGTATATTAACAGTACGTCAGCACAATATCTTTGATATCCTTTTGCTTCTTGCTTTGGAATTGGTAGGGGATTGTTAGAAATTGGCCCATTATTTGTGGCCCATTTTCTTAAATTCCAAAGCATGTGAGGTTTAGTACCATATTGCTTAGACAAAGTGGGGGAGAACAATTTATAAGGTGGAGTCCATGCTACTCCTTGAATTATGGAAGTGGATGGTGGTTTTGGCTAAACACACACTGCCAAGACGCACGCGCGCGCACGCTTGCTGCCGCGTGTGATTCGCGTATTTTCACGTGAAAATCGTGTGACTTGTGACTTGCGACCGCGCCGTGACGTGACGCGCCACTTGGCAGACCATGTCCACCTTATTTTGCCGAACCTCGCATCATCTCTCTCTCCTTTTAACTGGTCACGAGACTGCTTAATTACCATTATTTGGTTTTAAATTTTAGCGATTACGGTGAATAATAGAGTCGGTTACTTCGGTCGTAATGAGATGCGTAAATATTTGGTTTGAATATCGCAGATTACGGTGAATAATGGAGTCAGTTACTTGAGCATTATTTCAGTCTAATGGTGTCAGTTACTAGAGAGTAATTAGCACGTCTATAAAAGGCCTGGAGATGTCCAGGTTTGTGACTGAATTTTTTTCCATTCTTCTCTCCCATTGTTTTCTTCCTCTCTCGTAATATTGTGCGGTAGTCTTTGTCGTTCGAACCGCTGACCTTTCTTCCCGGCGTGCACCTGGAAGGAAGGTGAGCGGTATCTCCGAACCATTGCTGTCGTGAAGACCTGCACGGGGGCGGCAATAAGGTTTCTGGGCAGCACATATCTGCGCGACCGCTCCTGCTCTGTTTCATCTACGTCCTACACTGCATTAAGCCTACACTGCATCGAGCCTGCGCTGCTTCCTGTCCTTCATCAAGCCCAACAGTAAGTCATTCGTGTGTTCGTACGACTTTAACATTATATTTCTCTTGCGTATATTTTGAAGTATGATGAATATCCTACTGTTAGTAGTTAGTTGTGCATCAATAGTATTTTGCTCTTGCCTCCTACTAAAATTTGGAATTAAAATATTACCTATATTTTCAACATTCATAACAGTTACAAGACGCTCATCATGATTGGAGACGGTGCAACTGATCTTGAGGTATTTAATTGTTCGTGTCATGGTGCCTATGGAACATAGCCCTACAGTGTCCATACCATACCCACTGTCATTTGATAAATGGGAGTAAATTGCTGCCTAAAAGAAAAGATAAATGTTAGTTAATTGACATTTGTATTTTCAGTGCATATAGTAAAGAAATGGTTAAAGAGGCCGAGCCATTTTGCTTCCCCGATTAAAGAGCCTCCTCCTTCTCATTTTGATATTAACTTTGCAATCTGGAGTCATGGTGCCTAGCTTTCAGCATCTTGGTGTAGTATTAATTATGCGAGTAGCTGGATTCGTAATCTTCTGTTGCTTCAGAAACATTTTAAGGATGTCAGAATACGGTGGTTTTAATTTTTTACTGTAGCTGATTTATTTTTATTATAGAAAGGACCTGTCCTGTCGATGAAAACTTCAGAAACATCTTAAACTCGTGCTTGCGCATATGTTCTTGCTGGCTCTGCCTCCCGATGGAGCGGACTTGTTCGTCTGCTATGGAGGAGTGCAGATGAGGCTGCTCATGGAAGCTCTTCTCAATCTATATATCAAGGCATTTGACAGGGATAATTTAGTGAAGCATCCCTATTTCTGGAAGTCATCAATAGAAGGTGTTGGATCACAGTTAATAGTCACCATCTTTTTCTAGACCTTGATTTTGGATTCCTTTTTGTACCAATGGCAAGACTGCAGACAGCCAATATGGCCCGTTCCAAATAGCTTCAGCTTATGGATTCTTAATTTTGTCTTTTTTTTTTGCCTTTTTGGTTTTTGAGTTTTTTCTCTTATTCCTTTGTATTATCCGTGATGATACCAAGTTTTTTAAATTTAATTACTCAGAAAAAGCTAACAGTCGCTACAGTGCATTTTCAGTAGATACAGTGAAAAAAAGCCAGCAGCCATGGTTTATAAGCCACATTGAGCAGAGCAGTATGATATATCTATGTTGTTCTGTGATTATTATTATTATTATTATTTGGTATTCAGAATAGGGAGATCTGAACAATAGGCTGTTTGAAATTTGAACCCCGCACCAAACCCCATCTAGGGAGTGGAATTTGAGCCAGTCTTAGCCAAAATGAGCTTCATTCGAAAATGACTTGTTTTGATTTAATATCATATTATTTATAGTTTAGAGGCAATTTTAGGATCAATCTAACGAGCCATTATTGACCCCCAGCCCAAATGTAATCAGGTTTCATTAAAAATTGATTAACATTAATTTTTGACCGATTAATGAGAATAGTCGAAGCAATTTTGAACTAAACCTACCAGCCTAATAAGGAACTTTTTTCCGCCCCTAGACCCCATCCAATCCATTTCCCATGTCTACTTCTTTCTCCTCACTCTCTTCTCTAAAAGGGTGAAAAACTACAGTCCCTACTCACGATAGAGATAAAAGAAATCAAGAAGAGCCGAGAACCCTCGCTGCCAATGACACTCATAGCTACTACAGCACTTAGATTGTAAGTGGATCAACCGCACCGAGGGGGAGGGGGCAGAGTCCAGGCAAATTTCCATCACCGAAATTTTGCCAGTAACCGGTGGTTACCAGCCTTATGGATGGGTACTGATAAAATTTAATACCGATCAAAAAATTTGTATTCATCAAAATTCATCTAAAAAATAAAAAAATATAAAATAAAAAAAAATCTAATTTCAATTTGTTTGTCCAAAAAATTTTCAAAAATTTCGATAACCGGTGGTTACCAGTTATATCGCTACCCTCAGATAAAATTTTTGAACCGATACATTTTTGCCCGGAGTAGACCCCTAGATCAACGCAATGCCTCTATTGTCCCCCGCGTTGAATACTATCATAATCCCTTCTTCGCTTTGTCAAATTCTTGGGATCTTGATGTGGGGGCAGGAATTGAATTGTGGGTGATTTCTTGTGTTTTCCCTCTTCTAGTTCTAAGAACATGAAGAATAGGGGGATCTTGACGGGGGCTTTAGGGTGCTTCCAACAGAGCCAAGTTGTAACATCCTGATTTTTGAGAATTTTTAAAGTCCTGAATTTAAAAATAAATTTTTGAAATTTTTCTGGAAATTAATTAAGCTTAAAATAAATTTATGGAATTTAAAAGGATTTATTATGATTAAAATGAACTTTAACATAAGCTAAAAATATTTTATTTGAGTTCCTTGTGTCTCAAGGAATTTTTTGGTATTTTTGGTGAATTGTTGGGATTTATTTGATATTTTCTAGAGCTCTTTTTCATTTATTTGAATTATCTGAAAATGAAAAGGGGAGGAAAATCCCTAAAAAGCCCTCGGGCTGAATCTTCCTTTGGCCCACCACTCTCTCCGGCCCATTTCCCTCGGCCCACCTTTTCCCCAGACGCGCGTCGGCCCCGCGTTCCCCGCTGCCACGTGTCAGCCGCACCCCCTCTCCCGTGCGCGCCCGCTCGCACCCGCCCTAGTGCCGCACCCCGCCTCACCCTCCACCGCCCGATCTCCATCCGCCTACCACGCGTCAAGCCGCCCGTCATCGTCTCCAATGCGAACACCCCCGCTGTAACCGAGCCTGTCGCCTCCCTCACCTCGCGCTGCCATCTCCCCGCCGCCTCCCAACCCGTGCGCCGCCGTTCGGAGCCATCCACATCGGACCGCGCCGCCGCATGCCCCGTCCGTCCTCGCCGGTGGCACCGCGTCCGCGCCTGTCATCGACTTCGAACGCGCCGCCATCCCGCCGTCTCCGCCGGTGAGCCTCGCCGCTTCCCGCGCCCCTCTGTCCCACCGGCGAAGCCCGCCGCCATCCCGAATTGTCCTCGTCGCTGAAGCCGCGCGCCACGCCTCTCGAGTCTTCCTGCACCCGCGCTCGTCGGACCTCGCGCCCCCGCTCCGCCCCTCGGTCCTCTTGCCGTGCACCGCGCCGCGCCCGCTCACGCCTCGGTCGCGCGCTGAGTCCGCACTACGCCCACCTCGCGCGTCGCCCACGCGATGCTTCAGAAAGCGTGCGTGCCACGCGTCGAAAATCCGCACCCCTGGCCGCCCAATCTACACCGTCGCCGCAGATCTGGATGCACGGTTCAGATTCCGTCGCGTGTCGCCCTCATAGTCGTTGGATCCCGCACCGACGTTCATCGCCGTCACCTCACCTGACCACGCCAACTCAGCCCTAGGCCACGTTAGCACCTCTGCCACGAGGCATGCCACGTCAACAATATCCGAGCCCCCGGGTGCCATGTGTCGCCACATCAACAATATCCGTCCTAGCTCCGATTGACCCCGTTCTTTTTTTAAATTCATCTAAAATCGAGCTCTAGCTTTTGGTTTTGGTTTCATGATTTTTGGAGTTCATTTGCTTATCATTTTATGTATTTTTGTTTCGATCATTTTCTTTCTAGTTAGACTCCGATTTCGGAGGAGCAGGAGCGACGCCTGAAGACCAAGAGTACCTCGCTGAGCATAACCAAGCAGCTCGTGTCCTTTGATCATGTTGAACCCAGTTTGTAATCTATTATTTAATTATTTTATTTTAAATTACATTGCATCGCTATTTTATTACAAACTTAATTTAGATATGGTAGTTATCATTCTAATTGATTAATCCCTCCTTGATACTTTCAAACGCCATGATGCCATTGTCACCATAGGTTGGGAAACATACTAGTGATACTACGATATTTGTCACATGGGTTGTACAATTAGCTTGCTTAGCTTTGCTTAATTTACGATTTGTTTATCATCACATGTGAATCATTAATTTGACTTAAGGAGATATGAAACCGTTGTTGGTGCCACGTTTATTAAAATTTGTGCCATGACTTTGGTGTATTATTGGCGTGGTTATACAAACTTGATTTTTCACTCGGACGAGTGATCGTGCAGTAAAGGGGGAAGTGCAGGTTCACTTCGGGGGATGTGGTAGCCTCGTCCGGGTAGACTTAAGGACTTAACTTGGTGCGCCATTGATCTGAGTTTTATCGTGCAAACTTAAGGACTAATTTAGGAGGTTTCAACTTTAATCTTGCCATTGAGATGAACATGATTGCTGATTTCCATGTGGCGCAAGGGGGGTCTGATGCGAAACTCTAGCAGACAGGATTGGGTTGGAATTGAACTTTGTAAGGGCCTTGTTGTGATTTTCTTTAACGTGAGGATTATCATATCGTGTGGGTATAATTGTGCAACCTCCGCAGAGTATAAAACTATTCGAATAGCCACGTCCTCGGTCATGGACAATGCTCGGTGATTTCTCACGAGGTATACTTATTTCATGAAAACTTGTGGTTTAAGTTGGAAGTGAACGGGTAGTTCACTGTCGGTTTAGCTTGTGAATGACATGTTCACAAGTGGTTTATTTCAATTCCTTTGATTATTTATTATTATTGTTTTCGCTTAAAGTTCACTTTCAATCTATTTATCATATTTACTGTGAAATGTCTTTTATGCAAATTAACCTTTTAGTTTTCCTTTGGTAAGCCTTGCACACTATATTGCATTCTTTTGTTACAAACGACTTGCTGAGTACCAATGTACTCACGGCTTTACGCCTATGTTGCTCAGTTGAGGACGAGGAGTATTATTAGCAGGAGGTTCCAGAAGGAGAGTACTTCGATGACTTCACGGATTAGGATTCATTCTTCACTCGATAGCCTGTAGGCTTGTCGATTGGCCGCTACGCTTTATTTTGGATTTCCGCTGCTAGATTTAAAGCCCTTCCGGCTGGATATATTGTAAGCTTGACCATAAGGTTGTACGTTTGAGATTTATCGATATTTGAGTTTTTCCTTTATTTTAGCGTGTGTATGGGGTTGTGATTACACCTATGTTTGACTGTGTGCACTAGCGTGATTGTGAACTAGTGCAGTTTACACAGAGAGTCCGAATTTACATATTCGGGTCTCAACACAAGTAACCCTCTTGCCCAACTCCAAGAATTGTGGGTTAGTTCACAACTAAAAACGAGGTTATACTTGACGCTTATATCACAAATGATTTATGAGGAACCGTCTGTGTTGTAATTATCATAGACGATTTTACAAGCGTGACCGTGTACCATCTGTGATACACAACTATCATAGATGATTATTACAAATAACCATCTGTGATATTTTCACATACAGTTATTTATACAAACCTTCTGTGATAATGCTAGACATCACAAATGGTACTTACAAATAGCCATCTATAATAATTCCTAGATGAGCACCTCGTCGACCGTACGCTGGCTGATGCTGCGGAAGGACATTGTGCCAATAGAGTCCTCCCTCCTATATCCGAGGATTTGCTAAAGAAGTTAAAGGCCACCTTCCATCGTCTTGTCATCCCCGTCCGCCATGTCTTTCAGTTTGTCCCCCGCTTCTGGCGAGCTAATCTCACTATCGACATGGTCCTCCACAATGACGTTGCATGTCTTCAGGAGGCTTACCGTCGCTTGGAGTGCTTACTCGAGGCGGTGAGCGACCGAGTCAACCTTGCCAAGACCCCTCAAGAAAGGAAAAAGAGCCTATGGGCTCAATTTGACTTCACTGATGATCCCGAACTGTCCGATGCCGACCACGCCGTCTACGAAACTTTGAAAGTGGAGATAGCATGCTACCTCCATCACTAGAAAAACTTAGTTTCTACTTTTTTGTTATATTCTGTAAAAAGCGACTGGCCATGCTATTTGGTTATATGTAAAATAAAGTAGTTGAATTTGTATTAACTGTCTTCTATATATATGTAAAAGGACTCAGTATAATGAAATGATGGTATTACTAATCGGTAAAAAATAACTAAGTAATACATATTTACTCCTCGATGTATTACTGAATTTATATTTATGTATATGAGAATGAATTTAGAATCATTATCACAGATAATTCTACTTTAAAGCCGTCTGTGATATATTTTCACAAACGGTTATTAAGTAGAACCATCTGTAATAACTAATTATCATAGACGGTTATTAGTGAGAACTGTTTGTGATAATTAGATATCACATACGGGTATTGATACAAACCATCTGTGATAATCATATATCATAGATGGTTCACGGTTGGACATGTCTAGGATACGTCGCGTTATTAAATGCTTAGCCAGCGGGGTCTCGACAGATCCGTCTTTATTGCACTGCATTGAAGGAGGTGGCCGACTTTGGGGAGTTTGGTGAAAGTATACCGCTTGTAGATCTAGCTAGCTTGTAGATTGATTTGTTCTTGGTAATTAGAGGTTAGTACTTGCTTCTAATTATATGTTTTGTAATAGAGAGAGATGATAGCTAGGTTTTTAGATCTAGCTAGGTTTAGAGAGAGATGGTAGTTTGCTTCAATTTAAGAATGGATTAGTATTCCTAGTTACTTCAATATATTCTTACTTGATACGTATATTGCTTCATGAATACGTGGCTAACTATTTAATTTAGATATGGATAATTTATTATAAAGTGATTGATAATTATGTGTAAGTATTAGGCTGGTTAGCTATAATAGCATTAATAATCCAATTTAATACTAATTTGTTATATATGTAGCGTAGATGGACCAAAGTTGGATGTACGTTGAGAACTGTGTAAGTGAAGAGTATATTAATAGTATGTCTACTTTTAGAAGAGCGTCGAGTAGGATATATTGAAGAAGAGGATGGGATATATGTATTGTCCATGGATTGAATGCGATAATATGAAGATGTTAACCAACTCAGGACAGATCAAAGCTTACTTGATTCGAAGGGGTTTCAAAAAAGGGTATACATGTTGAACCAGTCACGCTGAAGAGAAGATTATACAGGAAGATAGTTATAACATCACCGAGGGTGACAATGATATGCCAGTTGTGGACTGTGCTTTCGATGAGGATAGATCATAGGATGACAATCTAGATCAGATGCTATGTGATGCAGAGGGGAACTATAATGAGAGAGAGTTTGGTAAATTCAAGGGCTTGATGAAGAACTCAGAAAAACCTTTATTCCCAGGTTGCAAACCGCAATACACAAGGTTGTCATCCGTTCTTGAACTACTGAAATTGAAAGCAAGTAATGGTTAGTTCGACAAGAGTTTCACAGTATTTTTAGGTCTTCTAGCGAACATCTTTCCAGAGGAAAATGTGTTACCGAGAACCACCTACCAAGTCTAAAAGGTTCTTTGTTCATTAGGAATATAAGTAGAAAGAATACATGTATATTCGAATAATTGTGTCCTCTGTCATAAAAAGCATACAAACTTACATGTTTGTTCGGTGTGCAAAGCATCCCGATACAAGCGTAAAAATGATTCCGATGAAGGCAAGGGCATCGAGGTGAAATAAGAACCTCTTGCTAAGATGTTGTGGTATCTGCCTATAATTTCTTGTTTGAAACATTTATTTACAAACTGAAAGGATGTAAAATTGCTACGTTAGCACTGAGAGCAACGTAAGAAAGATGGAATGATAAGACACGCTGCTGATTCTACCTAGTGGAGGAACCAAGGAATATAAGCTGTGGGTTGAGTACAAATAGAATGAATTCTTTCGGTAACATGAGTAGACGACATA
Organism: Melocanna baccifera; assembly: GCA_036346265.1. NCBI lineage: Eukaryota > Viridiplantae > Streptophyta > Magnoliopsida > Poales > Poaceae > Melocanna > Melocanna baccifera. The sequence goes on from CM070709.1 coordinate 5,019,027, forward strand.
GCATCTGGCCCGTGAATATATGCATGTACAACCTTCCTCCTTTGTTGTGTATAAAGTGAAAGTACATTTTGATGTCACTACTTATTCAATGACCAAAATAACTTGGGAATGATATTGATTTGTACCTAGCATCATTGGTGGAAAATCTTGTGACATTGTGAAACGAAGGGGTATAGGTATAGGATGCGAACAAATGAGAGAACTTCACTCTGCGCGCTATATTGTTCTGCACTATCAATGATTTTTCTACCCTTGGTAACCTGTCTAGGTTGAGTAAAAAAAGAGTTAAAGCCTGTTCACAATGCTTAGATTATACCAAGAGTGTGTGGGTAAACAACTCACGTAAAACTGTGTACATATATCACCGTAGGTTCCTTATAAGGTATCACATATACCGCAAGATGAAGAAACAATTTGACAGGAAAAGAGGACAATTCAGCACTAAGACCTTTTAGCGGGAAAGAGATCTATGATATGGTTAAGAATATCGATGTTATGCTTGAAAAGGGACATATGTTGATGACCCGTTAGAAGAACATGTGGAAAAAGAGGTCAATATTTTGAGACTTTTCTTATTAGGAGCACTTAGAGGTTCATAATTGCATCGATGTCATGCACGTAGAGAAGAATATATGTAATAACTTAATTGGTCTCTTACTAAACATTTGTAACTTGATGTGACTTGGTCGCTATGAACATCAAGATCAAGTTAGCACCGATAGAGACGATAAAGACTGGATGTACCTTCCTCCAGTTTGCTACACTCTGTATAAGTCCGAGAGAATTGAACTATATGTCAGTGCTTGCATAGTGTGAAAGTTTTCTCCGGTCACTCTGCCAGCATAAAGAAACTTATTTCCATAGAAGATTTAAAATTAATTGGCATGAAGTCTTAAGCCTGACATGTGCTAATGACACAATTGCTTCCTGTTGCAATTAGAAGTATTTTATCGAACATGGATTGAGTGATAATCATGAGGCTATATTATTTCTTTATGCAATTGCTCAGAAAGTCATGGATCCTGATAGATTAGATGCTCTGCAAACCAAGGAGGCTAAAAACCGCTGATTGCTCAGAAGTATTTTAATGCAATTTTTTTGGTGCTTTACAACTCCTGTTATAGTATCCTAACTGATCGTCGACACGAATGGCTAAAAACCGCTAGTGCCTAACATTTTTTTTTGCATTAGCTTGATTTTATTACCAATGCTTTGGCTGACCATGAGCATTTGTTGATCCCTTCACAATTCTTGCCAAAATGTTTTTGGCTTGCCTATGAACATTTGGTGACCTCGTCGTAAGGCCCTGTCTTTTGTCTCCACCTCCTCTCGTAGGATCTGTTCATATTGGATTTTGGATTCGGCTTTAGTTTTGGTTTATGAATAATAATAGAGTGAACGAAATAGAATATTGAATGAAATAGGGACAGTGGTTGCCATGAAGTATTCTTTGAGGAAAGAATTTCCAGGGATAAACCCGAACTTGCTGACTCAAAGACTGGTTAGTTAAGTTGCATGTTCTTTTTCAACATTGACCATGGATTTGTTAGAAATCACAACGACAACTGAGCCCATAAAAATGTTCGTGGCTTCTCTTAGCTTGTCATATTACCCTTAGTTGATGGCTGGCTTTACTTTTATTCTGAATATACTCTTGATGGTCTTTCTGCAGTCATGAAACTTAGAAACAACAAAACCATGACTGTAAAATGTAAATGTTTCTGTACACTGCTGGTTTCTGAGATACTTGTAGATAACCTCCATATATCTGTTTACTGGGGTGTAGGAGCTAAAGATTTTGTATTCTGTTCTAGGGGACTCTGCTGGTTTAGACATTGTAGACGTTGACAAAGATAATGGAAATCCTCAAATGTGTATTTCCTATGCTGCAGATGTATACACAAATCTAATGGCCTCAGAGGTATGTTAGTGTTCTTCGGTGAAAAAGAAAAGCTTCTTACTACTGATTAGGCAGACTTCTGGTTCCCTCATATTTCACAAGTCTTACTAAGCTAGGAAGAAATTCAGTTTTGGATGCTCGTGTATCATCTCTGTGCTACTTTGTTGGCACATTATTCTTTGTTGGCACATTATTCTTGTTTGAAAGCGTTCAGGCTCTAACTGATGCTCATGTCACTCCCCAGCTGATAAGCGCAGACCTAGATCAAATTACATGAAGGCTTTGCAACGGGACATCACAAAGGGCATGCGAGGCACTCTCGTTGATTGGCTTGTTGAGGTTTGTATGGATTGCTCTTGATGAAGTTTATACATAAATTGTTCAACTATGTTGGAGACAATATCACTATCAGATCATTCATTGTTGGCATCTCACTACACAACTCACATTGAAACTGATGTATGTAACTTGCAAATGTAATGCATATAGTTACACGTGAATGTTACATACTGCATCTAAACAATAGCTTATATGAACAATGTTGCAAATAATGCACAGAAAAATAGAGACAAGAGACAAAAATTTTTATGTGGAAAACTCTTGCGGAAAAAAACTACGGACGTTCAAAGGCAAATCATTATAATAAGGAGAGATTACAATAGAGAGCTTCTCTTGGGGCATGATGTCTATGGACTACATATATAGTGTGGGGGAATAGAGTTCTATATGGAGAGAAAACCGAATCAGAGTCCTACACGGACACGGTTATGAATTCGGATCACTTTTCAATAATCTCCACATTGAGCCGAATTCGGATCACTTTTCAACAATCTCCACATTGAGCCGAATTCCTCTAATAGTCGAAGATTATCATGAACTCCTCCAATAAAATTAGCATGTACACCTTAAGCGCCGAAAGTCCAAAGGACTAGTGTGTAATACCAACTAAGTCTGAGTAAAGCTCAAACTTAGATGCAGGAACTGGCATTATCAACATATCGGCTAGATTATCATAAGTACTTATCTTGCAGACTTTAATATCACCTTGAGTAATGACACCTCGAATGTAGTGATAACTAATATTAATGTGCTTTGTTCTCTCATGGAACATTTGATCTTTTCTAAGGCAAATAACACTCTGACTGTCACAAAATATTATAGTGCAAGATGTACTTCCACAAAGCTCAGTAAATAAATCTCTCAACCAAATAGATTCTTCGCAAGTTTCAGAAATAGTTATATACTCAGTTTCTGTAGTAGACAAGGCAATGGTAGCTTGCAAACTTGCTTTTCAGCTTACGGCACACCCTCCAACAGTGAACACATAACTAGTAAGAGACCTTCTTTTATCCAAATTTTCAGCAAAATCAGAATCCACATAACCAACGAGTCCATCTCCTGTCCTCCCAAACTGTAAACAAGCATTAGATGTGCCCCGTAGATATATGAAAATCCATTGAACTGGTTTTCAATGCTCTTTTTTAGGATTAGCCATGTATCTACTAATCACACTTAATGATTGAGATAAATCCAGTGAGAACATACCATGGCATACATAAGCGAACCAACTGCACTTACGTATGGGACTTTAGACATATACTCCACTTCATCATTAGATTGCGAACCATCTGAAATATGCAGCTAACGGAGTATTCAAAGGTTTGGCCTCATGTATGTTGAAATGACGAAGAACTTTATCAATATACCATTTTTGACTTAGATATAATTTACCAAGTTATCTATCTCTAATGATTTGCATACCAAGAATTTTCTTAGCTGCACCGAAATCTTTTATCTCAAATTCACTGCTTAATTTTGCCTTCAACTTTGAAATTTCAACCTTGTATTTTGCAGCAATCAATATGTCATCAACATATATGAGCAAATAAATAGCTGAACCATTAACAATCTTCAAATAAACATAGCTATCATAATTAGATCTTTTAAAATTCTGAGATATCATAAAAGAGTCAAATCTCTTATACCATTGTCTAGGCGACTGCTTCAAACCATAAAGAGATTTTTTCAATTCACAGGCAAAATTCTCCTTTCCTGGAATGATAAAACCTTCCGGTTGCTCCATATAAATGTCTTCTTCTAATTTTCCATGTAAGAATGCAGTTTTCACGTCTATTTGTTCAAGCTCATAATCATGCATAGCCACAACGCTGAGTAAAGTGCAAATAGAACTATGCTTCTCAACAGGAGAAAAGATATCTGTGAAATCAATACCTGGTATTTGACTGTATCCTTTAGCAACTAATCTTGCTTTGTATCTAACCTATTCGGTTGGTGAAACGTCTTTCTTTTTCTCGAAAATCCATTTGCAGCGAATATGTTTCTTCTCAATTGGCAATTTGACCAGCTCCCAAATGTCATTCTTGTCAAGAGATTCCATCTCATCATGCATGGCAGCCATTCATCTTTCTAAATCACTAGAAGAGATAGCTTAATAAGATGAAGGTTCTGTAGTACCTTCAATTTCTTCTGCCATATTTATACAATAAGCCACAAAGTTGGCTTCTTTAATCAATCTCTTAGGAGGCTGAATGTTCCACCTTTCTCTATTAACTGCAATGGAATGTTGTGTTGGTGGCGCAAGAATAGGAAATTATGGAATATTTTTCTTGTTGATTTCTAGTGTAGATCTTGAATCAATAGTATGCTCCACCTGCATGCTTGATTATTTCTCAACGGGAACATCAGTAGATAGTTTATTATGCAACATAGCAGACACATCAAAAGTAACATCTCTGCTAATAACCACCTTTTTAGTTTTAGGATTCCACAATTTATATCCTTTCACATCAGTTTTATAACCAAGAAAATGCACTTAACTGCTTTATGTTCTAATTTATCATTGTTAACACGAGCATAAGCAGGACAACCAAATATTCTCAAGTTTGAATAATCTGCTGCAGAGCCAGACCATACTTCAATTGGAGTTTTCTTATCAATAGCCAAATTTGGTGATCGATTAATCAAATAACAAGCAGTGGAAGCGGCTTCAGCCCAATAACTCTTTGATAATCTAGAGTTTGATAACATGCAACATACCTTCTCCATGATGGTTCTGTTCATATGTTCGACCACACCATTTTGTTGAGGAGTGGTTGGAACGGTGTAATGTCTTACAATACCTTCTGACTTGCATAAAATTTCAAATTCTCCTGAACAAAACTCTAAGTCATTGTCGGTACGAAGTTTCTTGACATGTTTGCCAGCTTATCTCTCAATCATAGTCTTCCACTCCTTGAATGTGTTGAATACATCAGATTTCTGCTTGATGAAGTATGGCTAAACTTTTCTTGAGTAATGCACCTCCAAGCGATGGAACACGGGATTCTCCCTATAAATCAGAGTGAATATAATCCAATATGCATTTTGTACAGTGAGTCACAGTGTTGAATTTCACCCTCTTTTGCTTACCGAAGATACAATGTTCACAAAACTTTAACTTGTTGATGTTTTTATTGTCAAAAAATCCTCTTTTGCATAATTCCATCATTCTAGCTTCACTCATATGCCCCAAACGCATATGTCAAAGATTAGTAGTATCAGAATCAAATGATTTCTTTAAGACAACAGCAACATTATATGAAATTGTAGTACCTTGCAGGTGATATAAGTTGATAGTTTTTATATCACCTTTCATCACAACAAGAGAGTGTTTGGTAACCTTGAACTCCACCTCCGAAATAGTTGTAACCTTTAGCATCAAGAGTACTTAATGAGATAATATTTCTCTTTAAATCCAGAATATGACGAACATCCGACAAAGCCTTGATGGTGCCATCAAATATTTTGATCTAGATAGAACCAATGCCTGCAATCTTGCATAGTGTATTATCACCCATCAACACGGATCAACTTGGCGTAGCTTCATAGGTAACGAACCACTTACGGTTCGGACTCATGTGGAAAGTGCAGGCTGAGTCAAGAATCCATTCATCGTCAATTTTGCAATTACCAGTAAAGACAACGAGAACATCTTCATTAGAGCCTTCTTTGGTGACAACGGTGGCTCTAGGTTTATTCTCTTGTTGATCCTTCTTAAAATTATTATTTCTCTTCTCCTTGCTCTTTAACTTCTAGCACTTGGATATATCATGTCCATCCTTCTTACAATACTTGCATGACTTTCTATTTCTGGATTTAGATCTGCCTCTAAATCTGCTTTTGCTTCTGCCTCTTGAATTGTCGTATGAACTCTTCTCATATTGCTTGTTGCGGACAGACAAACCTTCTGCATGCGTACTTGAACTCCCACCGGGAACCATAAGTTTCATTTTTTCTTTAGCATGCAGAGCTTCATAGATTTCATTGAGAGTAAGAGTATCTCGACTGCATAGAATAGTATATCTAAAAGTAGAGTATGAACTAGGCAGAGATCATAGCAAAATAAGATCCAAATTTTCTTCATCATATTTTACCTCTATAGACTCAAGGTCAGAAACAACTTCCTTGAAAGTTGTCAAGTGGTTCAACAATGAGGCTCCCTCCGCCATTTTGTGTGAATAAATCTTTTGCTTTAAATGCATCTTGCTGGTCAGATCTTTGGTCATGCAAATCTGCTCCAGTTTCAGCCATAATGCGACGGCGGATGTCTTCTTCACAACCTCCTATAAAATATTATTTGATAAATGAAGATGAATTTGAGATAAGGCCTTACGATCTTTACGTTGCTTCTCGTCGATGGACAATATGGTGGCATCTTATCGATCCCTAAAAGAGTATTATCTAAATCAAGCTGTGAGAAAACAGCTCGCATCTTGATAAAACAGGGTCGCCATGCGGAAGAAAAAAAATCTGCTTGTATGAAACCTTGCAGAAATATAGCAGTCAAAAAAATCCTGGTATGCTTCGATGTGCACTTAGCAATTTTGTTGAAAATCAATAATAAAAAATATCAAAACAGTATCACCTGGTCTCTTTTTTGAATTTGGTTGGCCCCGGTTTCTGTGTGGGTCAATTCCTCTCTCTGGTTTTGCTTGATGCTTTTCTTCTCTCGAGCACGTGCTTCTACTTAGTTGATGTTCACTTCTTTTTGTGATTTTGCTGGTGCTTGTGCTGCTCCGGATTGCTTTCGGGCATGTTCTTTTTGGTTACGGCTTATGACTTTTGGCTAAAATTTTTGAATTTTATCTATTTGCGATAGAGATTACGAGAGAGATACTCGCTTGCAATTTTGGATGGTACAGATGTTGGGCTTTTAACGTGTACTATAATTAACTTGTAGACTCCATCTTAAAAAGATACTCCATTTAAAAATTAGGTACTATAGCAAAAGTCAAAAGCCATTTTAAGAAACTAAAAAGAACAGCCCCTTCTTATAGACTGCTGCTTGCCCTTCGTTGCGTCTGCCTCGGGTCGTGTGCTGCTTTTGCCTATGATGCTTCGCTCAGTTTGTTGCTACGCGTGGACCGAGGACATGACAAAGACGAGCTGCTACCTCGGGTTTTTTTTATCTTGTGCTGCTCACAGATCGAGATGAAGTGGAAACACGACATGCGATTTTGGTTCGGATACAATGACGTGAACCGCTTCAGACTCGACGGATGGCGATGAAGGATGACGGCTTTGGATGCGACGCGGATCGAGTGAACGTGCGAGACGCACGAACGCTGACTTGATCGATTTTTTTATCTCTCGAGCCTTAATCTCTTGAGCTCTGATATTACTTGTTGCAAATAATGCACAAAAAAATAGAGACAAGAGACACGAATTTTTACGTGGAAACCCTTACGGAAAAAACTACGGACGCTCGAAGGCAAATTACTATAATAAGAAAATATTACCATGGAGAGCTTCTCTTGAGGCATGATGCCTATGGACTACTGGGTACATATATAGTGTGGGGGAATAGAGTCCCACATGGAGAGGAAATCGAATTAGAGTCCTACACGGACACGGTTATGAATTCGGATCACTTTTCAACAAACGAACATTCTTTCCATTCCTGTCCACGTATTGTTCTTCATTTTTCCCTTTCAAAATGCCATAGTTATTTGATGTCAATGAAGAGGAGAATTTTATATGAGATGATTGAATCAGTTGGAGTTGATCCACTCATCCGTTGTTCTTTCAACACATGACTTGCTGAGAGCCTGAGACACTAAAGAGGTCAGAATATGATGGCCGTTGTCTTTAGCATCAGAAACAGATTGCATAATTTTCTCTAATACATATGAGGCATCTGTGTTTTTTGTCTTATGATGAAGATCCTTCACACATGTTAATCTTTACTGCTCATGATTTCTCATCTTATGAAGTTGTATATATTGTCTTCGTTGCAGGTTTCTGAAGAATATAAGCTTGTACCAGACACGCTCTACCTCACTGTATATCTTATTGACCAATTCCTTTCTCGGAATTATATTGAAAGACAGAAACTACAGCTTCTGGAATAACCAGCATGCTGGTTGCCTCGTAAGTTTTGGATTAGAGGGATTTTAATCTTTAATACTGAAAAGCTTTGAAATAGACAGGAAAATGTATCATAGAAATTTTGACTAGCTGCTGAAGCAGCTACTGTGGCGAACACATGAAATAATTACAAATGAATAACTCTGCAAAGTTTTTTCTGCTTATTGTCTCTGCTGCCATGGGTTCCAGTGATCTCCATGTCATTGGAAATATTGTTGAATCTACCTTCTTTTTGCAGGAAATATGAAGAGATCAGTGCTTCTCATGTTGAAGAATTTTGTTTCATTACTGACAATACATATACAAAGGATGAGGTACTTGTTTCATTTGAAGTATGAAGGGTTGCTAATGACATATGCAAAGAGCCATTGTACTGCCAGAGCTGATATCCTCCTAATTCAATAGGTGCTGAAAATGGAGTGCCAAGTGATCAATGATCTGGATTTCATCTATCTATTCCAACAACAAAAAACATTTCTCAGGTTACTCTTGGTGACCACACACACATAGTATTTCTTTTCTCATGCAAAGTCACTCTTCCATCGCTAACATGTCTTACCTGTTTTTATTTAATTTTTGTCGTGAAGATTCCTTAGAGTGGCACAGGCTTCTCGTAAAGTAAGATTGGCACCCAACTATATAAGCAGCAATTGTCATTAAATTCATGTGTACTGCTCTCACTACTAAGTTCTCACGGCTGATTGTAAATTGAGTAGGTGTATTAACTCGGATCATTTCCATCTCACAGCTGTTTTTTTTGTTCTGAAAATCTGCTAAAAATTGCTCCACTACATCCAACATTTGTTTGAGCGAATTCATGCAACAACTGTTTCCATTGCTCACCATGCCTTTCTGCTGCTCTTCAAGGTTCAAGCACGGAGCCCATGAATCTGTGGATCCAAACTACATCTGATCAAACAAATCGAATTTGGCAGTCAACTAGATGAATCAAATCAATGATCAAAGTAAAGATTCAGAGTAGCCCATAACAAGAAAAGATTGTGTGTTCAATAGTTTCAAACTTGAATACGAAGTGACCAAATATGATTAAGTTTCAGCAATAAGCAGCCTGAAGCTAAAATATGATCAAAATTGAATCTTGCTCAAACGTAAGCACGTCCCTAAAATTTAAATTTGCTCCTTCACCAAACAAAAATTTGTGTGTCCCGTGAGCCTAAATGCCGCAAGATCAGGTGCACTATGACCTCATATTTGCTTAGCCTTGAGACGGGACAAATCAGACCTGGCAAAATAAGCGGTTCGGCTAACTAAACAGGCCATGTTGTGTCCGTCCATAGGCTGAGCCTCGAACCCAAGCACGGTCCGAGAAGGTTACAAGCTGTGTTGGGTCATGATGAGGGGGCCCGATCTTCCGATGAGAAGAATAATTTCAATTGTTGATATGACGTTGACGATGAGGCTACTTGACCGAGATGACTAAGTCCGTCCTGCAATCGCTACACCACACCTGGTCGATATCAACCGTGCCAAGAACACGGTTGACCTAAAAACTAGGTTCAATTCCTGCGAGCAATCGAAGAACAAGTAAGAATAACATAAAGAGCAATCTGAATATTATAAGTATAAATGAAGAACACAAAGGGGTGAGACCTGCAATCGCATTTGTTGGTCTAGTCGACACAAGAACACATGACGATGTTTCACGATGGAAAACAAATCTACACAAGCCTATGTTACATGACCAATTGAGCCTCTATTTATAGAAGCACGCAGACCCGTTCTTATTGAAAGTTTTTAACACATGGAAAATCATCAAATCATATCTGATTCTATCTTTGTTTCTAAAATTGAAAGATTATTTTGATGATTTCGATGCACACAAAAATAATTTTGGGATAGGGCTAGATCTGTTGGAAAGAGAACGAGATAAACTTTTCATGTTGTACTCACACATTCCAAATGGACTTTTGATGCAAAATCTATGAGTATTTAAAGTTGGTCCTATCAAGTTGAGTCGGTGTTGGCTTGTTTTGATGATTGTGGTGTGTACAGAAAGAATTTGGAGGTGGGGCTAGATCTATTGGAAAGTAGACGAATTCTTCTTTCTATGCTGTACTCGCACACCTCAAACGGAGTTTGTATGTAAAAGTTATGCACATTTAAAATCGAACCTATCAGCTTGACTTCGAATTGATCCGGAGGCCGAATTTAATTCCAAAATGTGTCCCACTTGAACTTTTGCTTGAATTGATCCAAAAGTGATGTGGTGACCTTGAGCAAGAGTTGGAGAAGGCATTGACTTGATCTTGATATATTGGTCGGCTTCCCTTTAGGTGGACCCCAACCACGAGCGCGTAGCGTTGATGTAATTCTTCTTGTATAGCTGCACAAATATATATTCTCATTTTTAGATAGCATTATATTCTCTTTTAGATCAAATTGAAACCAAAAAAATGAATTCACCTTTTGTTTATTCTTGGGAACCATCGTCGTATGCGTTTGTGACGTGGTCACATCAGGTCAGCCTGGGACATTTAGCCCGACAGGCTAGGATAGGCCCGTTTAGTAGCACATCTCGACCTAAAAATTTTGAAAAATTGAAAAAAAATCCAAACAATGTATAGAATTCAAAAATACAAATTAAAATTTACAAAAAAGATTCTATATCATAAAAAGATATAAATATGTTGAAAATACAATAAAGAGCTTTATTAATGTTTAGATGGCTACCTCATTAAAATTTATCAAGTAAAAACTCAACTTAAGAAAACCTTGATAAATAAAAAAGAGCACAACATATAGTTCTGAATACATCAATGTTCTAGGAGTCATTGTCTAGATAAAGTTTGTTGAACGAGTCTGCCAACAGTTGTAAGGTCAAGGAGGCCGACCGAGGGGTGAACAAGCATTTTTAAATTTTCTTTAGCTAAAACTGACTTTATAATGCGAAAATGTAAATCAAATCGGTTTTGTACAATTAAGACTTAAATCAATAAGGTTCACCTAAGTGCACAAAATCCTAAGTCTATATTAAAGTTTGCAATCCTAGTGGGACAAGCAATCAATTCAATTTTTACAAATATAAATTGTAAGTATGTAAATTGAGCATAAGAAAGTAAACCATAATTGATGCATGTATTTTACCATGGTGTTCAAAAACTTGCTGATTTTTCCTAATCTACGTTGAGATAAACCCGAACAAATTGGATCGGCTTTACGAATCGAGCCAATCACCTCAATTTTACGAGGATTGTTCTTCCTTCACTCCGAAGATGGCGAGCACCACATAACTCACAACAAGCCGGGTCTTCTCACAAGTTTTTTTGAGAAGATCACCGGACTACTACTTCTCCATGCTGTCTAAAAGTTGGCAACCTTCAAGAGTAACAAGTCGGAGACACTCACTTGAACGAATCAAGTATCAAAGCTCAAAGAACACAAAGTTCACCACCAAGTGTAACATATACACAAGATTTATCCTCTCCAAGCTTACTAAGTGTAACACTTGCACATAAGAGGCAAGAGGGCTTGCTCTTAACTCAAAGAAGAAGAATAGGGCACTAGTAACCTATTCCCAAACGGCCATAAGGGGTATTTATACCGCACACCCAAAACTAGCTGTTGGGATGAAATCAGCAAGAGCCCAGTACTTGCACCAACTAATGACCGGTACTACCACCCTCCTTGCAATAGCTATAAAACTAATTGTTACAGGCTCAGCCGATCAGACTGCCCTCAGAGGGGTCGGTCAAACCGCTAAAAGTACGGTCAGACTATCGGTCCAAAAACTCAGGGAACATGGCTCTCTGGAAAAAAGCAACTGGCTACAAAACCTCGGTCAAACCGCATGAACTAGTCTGATCGCTCACTCAGAGCTGATCAAACCAGCTGTCGGCCAAACCGCTCGCCATGAGCTGGTCTGATCGCTATCGGTTTGAATGCTTGTGGTTAGACTGCCAATGGATGGCCAGTCAAATTGCCACCTTAAGGCCTATCAGACCTCCAGCAAAGCCATGATGCATATACCTTGATCAATTTGCAAAACACATTCGTAAATTGTAGTACCATACAAACAAATGTCGAAGACATGATTCACAACAAGTTGCAAAACACATTCACAAACTTTAGAATCATGCTGTCGAGACCCGAATGTGCAAATTCGGTCTCTCTGTGTATACTGTACTAGTCCAGGATCACGCTAGTGCATACAGTCAAACATAGATGTCATCACAGTCATACACACGATAATAGTAAAGGAAAACTCGAATATCGATAAAATATCAAGGTACAACCTTATGGCCAAGCTTACAATATCTCTAGCCGGAAGGGCTTAACAAAATAGTAGCGGAAATCCAAAATAAAGCGTAGCGACCAATCGACAAGCCACAGGCTATCGAGTGGAGAACGAAGCCTAATCCGTGAAGTCGCCGTAGTACTCTCATTCTGGAACCTCCTGCTGATAGTACTCCTCTCCCTCAACTGGGCAACATAGGCGCAAAGTCGTGAGTACATTGGTACTCAGCAAGTCGTTTGTAACAAATGAATGCAATATATAATATGCAAGGCTTACCAAAGGAGGGCAGAAAGGTTAATTTGCATAAAGGCATTTATCGATGAAATGTATTAAATAACTTGAAAGCGAAAGTTAAATAAAAACAGTAATAAGGAATAATCAAAGGAATAAACATAAACCACTTGTGAACACCAATCCACAAGTTAAACCAACAGTGAACTACCTGTCCACCACCAACATAAACCACCAAGTTATAAATGAAACACTAACCCTCGTGTGAAATCCCCGAGCAATGTCCATGACCGAGGACGCGCTATTCGAATAGTTTTACACTCGCAGAGGTTGCACAATCTGTACCCACACGATGTGATTAGCCTCGATCTCTAAAATCACAACAAGGCCTTTACAATGCTCTACCTCAACACAATCCCGCCCGCTAGGGTTTCGTGATCACACCCCTCTTGTGTCACATGGAAATCAGCAACCATGTCCATCACAATGGCAGAATTAGGTTGAAATATTACAAATTAGTTAGCCAGGTCCATCCCATAATAGACATGTGGTTTGCACGATTAAGCTCAGATCAATGGCACACAAAGTTAAGTCCTTAACATTTTCCGGGCGAGGCTACCACATCCCCGAAGTGCAACTGCACCTCCCCCTTTACTACACGATCACTCGCCCGAGTGAAAACCAATTTGTATAACCAAGCCAATGTCACACCAATGACGTGGCGCAAATTTTAATACACGTGGCACCAACCACAGTTCCATATGTCATTAAGTCAAATTAATAATTTAACATGTGTGATGGGATCAATCGTAAACATAAGCCGGCTAAGCAATCTAATCGTACCAACCCATGTGACAAATAATCTAGCATCACTAATAAATTACCCAACCTATGGTGACAATGGCATCATGGTATTCCAAAGTATCAAGGAGGCATAATCTCAATTGGGGCGATAACTACCAGTGCAAAGGTTTGAATAAAAATAGAAATGCGACGTAATTTAAAACAAAATAATTAAATAATAGATTGCAAAACTGGGTTCAACATGATCAAAGGACACGACTTGCCTTCGTTATGCTCGTGAGGTACTCGGTCTTGAGCTAAACCCGCTCCTCCGAATCCGAATCTAACGAGAGATAAAACGACTGAAAACACAGAAACACATAAAATGATAAGCAAATGAACTCCAAAATTCACAAAACCAGAACCAACAGCTAGAGCTCGATTTTAGATGAATTTAGAAAAAAGAACGGGGTCAATCGGAGCTAGGACGGAGGAGAACGGGCTCTCGAAAAATTAATTCCAAAATTAAATCGAGAAATTCGAAAAAGTTACTGTGCTGTGGACCCGGTCCACGAAATTCCGAGTCCACCGTGGACTCGGTCCACGTAATGCTGCACGGGGTGGCGTGGTCGACGGGCGGACGCTACCGACGTGGCAAAAAGATATGCCGCCACGCGGCACGGTGACGTGGCGGCTGACGTGGCAGCTGACGTGGCTGCCACGTGGCACCTGGGGGGCGGTCTCGGCTGACGTGGCGCTGACGTGGCATGCCACGTGGGATTCCACGTTAGCTAGGGATGACGTGGCTCGGCTGACGCGCACGCGCGCGGCGCGACGGCGGGGGCGCGGGCGCGCTGGCGCGGACGCCTTTCGGCCCGGACCGAGCGACGGCGAGGATTGCGGCGCGCGCGCAGCGACGGCGGATCGGCGACGCGTGGCGGCTCTCACCGCGGCGCCGACGCAGCGGGCCGCAGTGCGGCGCGAGGGAGGATCGCGGTCGGCGGGCGACGCGTGGCGCGGTGCGGCGCTGCTGGTGCCGCCATGCGCCGCAGCGCGATGCGCGAGGCGTGGCGCGGCGGATCGGCGCGGAGTCTGTGCGCGCGCGGGAAAGGGTACGGCGGCGGCGGCGGGCGCGGGATGGGCGACGCGTGGCGGAGAGAGGGAGATTGGGCGGCGGGGTTTAATTCTTTTTGTTTTCTTTTTCCAGAAATTCAAATAAACTTCTAAAAGCTCTAGAAAATAGCAAATAAATCCCAAAAATTCACTAAAAATACCAGAAAATTCCTTGAGATCTGAAGAACACAAATAAAATATGTTCAACTTATGTTAATGTTTATTTTATTCATATTTATTCATTTGAAACTTTAAAAATTCATTTGAAGCTTTAATTAAATTCAGAAAAATCCAGAAAATTCATTTTTAAATTCCAGGCTTTAAAATTCACAGAAAAACAGAATGTTACAAACCTTACCCCCTTAAACGAGATCTCGACCCCGAGATCTGGGCCAACTAAGAGAATAGGTTCGGGAACTCCGCTCTGAGATCCTCCTCGCGCTCCAGGTTGCTTCCTCCTCGGAGTGGTTGCTCCACTGGACTTTGCAAAAACGTACCACTTTATTCCGGGTGACTCGCTCTGACACTTCCAAGATTTTGACTGGGTGCTCTTTGTACGACAGATCCTCCTGCAGGTCAACGGCCTCAACTGGCACAACCTCCTCTGGTACACGTAGCCACTTCTTCAGCTGGGACACATGAAAGACGTCATGTACCACACTGAAGGACGCAGGTAGCTCCAACTGATAAGCAACCTCTCCCCTGCGTTTCAGAATCCTGAACGGACCAACATATCTCGGTGCAAGCTTCCCTTTTAGCTGAAACCTTTTCACACCCTTGAATGGTGTGATCCTAAGATACACAAAATCATCTGGCTCAAAACTCAGCTCTCGGCGTCTGGTATCTGTGATAGCTTTTACATGCGGCCCAGGCGGTTTTCAACCTTTCTCAGTATCAAGCGGACCTTATCCTCGGCTTCTTTCAAACAAATCGGACTAAAACCCGACCTTCCCGTCTCTTTCCAATTGAGAGGGTCCTGCATTTCCTGCCATACAATGCCTCAAACGGTGACATCTGCAAACTGGCCTGATAAGTGTTGTTGTACGAGAACTCTGCAAAAGGCAAACAACTGTCCCACTTGGAATCATGATCAAGCACACAGGCTCTCAACATGTCCTCCAAAATCTGATTTACTCGCTCTGTCTGACCATCTGTCTGGGGATGATATGCTGTACTGAAATTCAGGTGGGTTCCCATAGCCTTATGGAAACTACCCCAAAACCGAGAGGTGAACTGCGATCCACGATCTGACACGATCTTCTTGGGAACACCATACAAACTAACAATTCTGGACATATATAGCTCTGCCAATCTGTCACCACTGTAGGTCGTCTTAACTGGAATAAAATGAGCAACCTTGGTCAATCGGTCCACGATGACCCAAATCGAATCATAGCCCTCTTTGGTCTTAGGCAGACCGACTATGAAGTCCATACCAATTTCTTCCCACTTCCACTCGGGAACTCTCAATGGTTGTAGCAAACCTGCAGGTCTCTGATGCTCTGCTTTTACTCTCTGACAAACATCACAAAGGGCTACATACTCAGCGATCTCACGCTTCATGCTAGGCCACCAATACTTATCCTTAATGTCCCGGTACATCTTGGTACTGCCTGGATGAATTGAATACAGCGACTCATGAGCCTCTTTTAACAACACATCCTTTAGTCCTTGCTTGTTGGGCACACACAAACGCTGCTTGAACCACAAGGTTCCACGGTCGCCCTTGAAAATCGACTCTTTACCTTCACTTAAGTTCTTTTTGATCCGCTGAAATGCCTCATCATCTGACTGAGCCCGACGAATCTGACCGTCTAAAGTAGGCTGCATCTCCAAAGCTGCCAAAAATCCTGGCTCAACCAATTCAAGGCTAAGATTCTGAAATTCCTCATGCAAAGCCGGCTGACTCTCTTGAACCATCACTGAATTGCAGTATACCTTTCTGCTCAAGGCATCTGCAACAACATTAGCCTTCCCAGGATGATAATATATGCCTACATTATAATCCTTTATCAGCTCTAACCACCTCCTCTCGCTCGAGGTTAAGCTCGGATCGGGTAAAGATGTATTTGGACTCTTATGATCCGTGTAAACCTCACATCTGTTACCCATCAGATAATGACGCCAAATCTTTAAAGTATGCACTACGGATGCTAACTCCAAATCATGGGTAGGGTAGTTCTCCTCATGCGGTCTCAACTGGCGTGAGGCATAGGCTACCACTCTCTTGTCTTGCATCAAGACACAACCCAAACCTTTGCAAGAGGCATCGCAAAATATCTCAAAATCCTTGTTAATATCAGGCAACACAAGTACTGGGGCTGTAATCAAACTCTTCTTAAGTTTCTGAAAACTTTTCTCGCACTCTCGCGTCCAAGTGAATTTCTTTTCCTTCTTGAGCAACTGAGTGAGGGTCCGCCACTGTGGAGAATCCTCAATAAAGCGGCGGTAGTATCTCGCTATACCTAAAAACTCGACAGGTAATCGAAATGGGTGACTGCCAATCCAAAACGTCACTCACCTTCCCTGGGTCAACTGCGACTCCTTCTGCTGTCAACATATGACCTAGAAAGGCGACTTTCTTCATCCAAAACTCACATTTGCTGAACTTTGCATACAACTGATTATCTCTCAATTTCTGCAATGCTAATCTCAAGTGCTCCTGATGTTCCTCCTCATTCTTGGAATATATCAAAATGTCGTCAATGAACACAACGACAAACTTGTCCAAATATTCCATAAACACCTTATTCATCAAATACATGAAATATGCTGGAGCATTGGCCAAACCAAATGATATCACTGTGAACTCGTATAAACCATAACGAGTCGAGAAGGCTGTCTTGGGTATGTCCTCCTTTCAAATCCTCATCTGATGATAACCTGACCTCAAATCAATCTTGAAGAACACTACTGCTCCCTTAAGCTAATCAAATAAGTCATCAATCCTGGGCAGAGGGTACTTATTCTTGATGGTGACCTCATTAAGTGCTCTGTAGTCCACACACATGCGCCGACTACCATCCTTCTTCTTAACGAACAACATCGGCGCTCCCCACGGGATGAACTCGATCGATGTATCCCTTATCCAAAAGCTCCCGAATTTGCTTCTTCAACTCTGCTAAGTCATTGGTGGCATCCGATAGGGTCTCTTGGAAATCGGAGCGGTACACGCACGAGCTCAATCGAAACTCAACCTCCTCTCTCGTGACATACGGAAGATCATTCGAAACACGTCGGTACTCACGACAATGGTACATCCTCCAACTGGATCACCTTGCTCGCAAACCATGATAGCTCGGTGACATTCATTGGCTGCGAATCGCACCTTAACCCCATCCGAATTGGTTAAGGTCATCGCTCTGCTCCACACGTCTAACATCACTCACGCTTCAAGCCAATCCATTCCCAAAATTACATCTAGGGATTGCATATCCAACAAAATCAGATCGCCTGAACTCAACTCCTGAATGGTTATCCTAACTCTGGACAACCTAGGTTGGATCTCAACTCGGATCCGGGATTGGATTAAAAGAATGAACCAAGAGCAACGATTTTCAATTGTTGCTTTAAAGCAAAACTCGAGAAACAAAGCGAATGCAAAGCTCCGAATCAAATAAAGCGTGGCAGAATCGAATGTACTAGGAACGCATCGATCACAACGTCACGTGCTGCTGGGCATCCTCTCGCGGTGGCGTGGTTCACGACCTCTCACCACCGGCGTCCCCGCGGCTCGCCCCGATGCCGGGTGCTCCTCGTCCCGCCACAGGGTAGGAGTACGACCAGTGTGGCTTCAAGTCGGGCGGCGGCGTCGGGGCCTGTCTCTGAGGGCACTTGCTAGCATAGTGTCCCACCTCATGACACTTGAAGCAAGTGACGGACGCTGCTGAATTATTGCTCTTCTGCTGCTGCTGACCACTGGAACCACCAGACGCCGTCTTGACCAAAGCGCGCGCGTGTTCGAGCTGGGTCCGAATCCCGAGGCTGCTGCTGCTGCTGCTGCTGTGGCACTCGTGCAGGCTGGTAGGAGCCAAAACGAGGCCTCTGGGACTGGTGCGACTGTGATCCCTGCTGGATCAACCTCCTCTTGCGAGACTCCTCGAGCTCGCGGCGACTCTCCTCAATGAGAATGGCCTTATCCACCAACTGCTGAAAACTGGCATAATCGTTGCCTACGACTTGCACCTTCAAAGCTGGGTTCAAGCCTTTCTTAAACCTCTTCTGGCGAGCTGCATCTGACGCTACATCCTCTGGCGCGTAGCGAGCCAACTGAGTGAATTTATTGAGATATTCACTCACTGACAGGTTCCTCTGTTGAAACTCCCGAAACTCATCCTTCTTCATCTCGACCACTCCATCCATGACATGGGCAGTATGGAAGGCCTTGGCGAACTCCTTCCAAGTGATGTTGTTCTGGTTCTCATGAGCGGCACAGTAGTTCTCCCACCACTCTGCTGCTGGTCCCTCAAGCTGATGTGCTGTATATAATACCTTCTCTCTGTCGGTGCACTGAGCCAAGTTGATTTCTTCTCAATCGAACGGATCAATCGTCGACCTCCAAAGGCTCAGGCGAATGGAGAAAGCAGGTGGTCTCGCCTCATGAACTCTGCATAGCCGGATCTAGTGACGAGGTCTTTGGTGGTGGTCTCTGCTCTGGTGTTGCCGCCGCATCATAGTCTGCATACCCCGCATCATGGTGCGCATCATCCGAGTCTCCGCCATCAAAATCGGCGAGGCGGGATCAAGGTAGGTGGCACCGCCGCGCAAAGATCGCTCTCTCTGGGTCTGGTTCGCCTGACATACGGTGGAGGAGTTCTGGTATCAACCATTTTGCTCAAAAGAAAACAATGGCGATGACCAAAGGTAAAAGACGAGAGGAAAAGCATAGATAAGAGGTAAATGCGTCTAAGGGGGTTTTGCTTAATGAAAACCAAAACTAAACAAACACTTATCCAAAAGGCTAACAAAGAAACTGAACAAAAATAAACTCCATTAAAAGATTGATATGATCGCAATATAATGCTTTTAAGGCAATATTTGCAGCTCACATCACACTCAACTGCAAATAAAATCCAACGTGTCTACTCGCACTATCTACTCTGAAGGCTCCCACTCGGGTCCTGACAAATAGGGTACATTGCTATCGTCCTCAGAATCGCTGTAGACAACCCACGAGTTGCGGATCGGCGGCGACTGCTCTCTGACTGGGGCTGGGGTGAACCGGCTGAGGTAGGCGCGACGATCTCCGGTGATACGACGCCTCCTCCGGGCTCGGCGGTGTAGGCGACGGTAGAATCTTGGCGGCGCGGTCGGGGCTCCTCCTGCATCGCTCGTAGTCTCGGGGTGGCTCCGTACTGCTCCTTGAACTTCCGGACGAGTCTGGCCATGTTGATCTTGTATAGCTTGCAAAAGCGACGGATGGCTTTGTGCGCAACTCCTTGTGCTGACATCTCTCCACTGGCACCGGCATTCTTGAAGCTGTGGTGTAGCACCTGCTTGCCGACTCGGGTGGTGAAGTATAGCCTGGAGATGCTCCCGATGCGTTGACCCTTATGCTTCTCATCCTTGGTGAGGTAGACGGGTAATCTCTTCAATCCGAGGCTCATAGCAGGCACGCGTAGCAGTGATCTCCATCCTCCTGTCGGGCTGTAAGAAGTTTGGGACATCTAATGCATTTACAAAGGAAAGATCAGTTTATAACTTTATGAAAACAAATTTTGCAAGAGTTGGGACGAGAGACAAGAATCCTTAAGAACGAGGTAAGAAAGATAGAGATATTACTAAATATCAAATTTAGTTGGTTTGATTTAGAAAATAAGTTTTGGGCTATGACCAATCTAACTAGGGCTTCGTCCTACAGTCGATATGACTCTGATACCATCTCTGTCGAGACCCGAATGTGCAAATTCGGTCTCTCTGTGTATACTGCACTAGTCTAGGATCACGCTAGTGCACACAGTCAAACATAGATATCATCACAGTCATACACACGATAATAGTAAAGGAAAACTCGAATATCGATAAAATATCAAGGTACGACCTTATGGCCAAGCTTACAATATCTCTAGCCGGAAGGGCTTAACAAAATAGCAGCGGAAATCCAAAATAAAGCGTAGCGACCAATCGACAAGCCACAGGCTATCGAGTGGAGAACGAAGCCTAATCCGTGAAGTCGCCGTAGTACTCTCCTTCTGGAACCTCCTGCTGATAGTACTCCTCTCCCTCAACTGGGCAACATAGGCGCAAAGCCGTGAGTACATTGGTACTCAGCAAGTCGTTTGTAACAAATGAATGCAATATATAATATGCAAGGCTTATCAAAGGAGGGCTGAAAGGTTAATTTGCATAAAGGCATTTATCGATGAAATGTATTAAATAACTTGAAAGCGAAAGTTAAATAAAAACAGTAATAAGGAATAATCAAAGGAATAAACATAAACCACTTGTGAACACCAATCCACAAGTTAAACCAACAGTGAACTACCTGTCTACCACCAACATAAACCACCAAGTTATAAATGAAACACTAACCCTCGTGTGAAATCCCCGAGCAATGTCCATGACCGAGGACGCGGCTATTCGAATAGTTTTACACTCTGCAGAGGTTGCACAACTGTACCCACACGATGTGATTAGCCTCGATCTCAGAAAATCACAACAAGGCCTTTACAATGCTCTACCTCAACACAATCCTGCCCGCTAGGGTTTCGCATCACACCCCCTCTTGTGTCACATGGAAATCAGCAACCATGTCCATCACAATGGCAGAATTAGGTTGAAATATTACAAATTAGTTAGCCAGGTCCATCCCATAATAGACATGTGGTTTGCACGATTAAGCTCAGATCAATGGCACACAAAGTTAAGTCCTTAACATTTCCCGGGCGAGGCTACCACATCCCCGAAGTGCAACTGCACCTCCCCCTTTACTGCACGATCACTCGCCCGAGTGAAAACCAATTTGTATAACCAAGCCAATGTCACACCAATGACGTGGCGCAAATTTTAATACACGTGGCACCAACCACAGTTCCATATGTCATTAAGTCAAATTAATAATTTAACATGTGTGATGGGATCAATCGTAAACATAAGCCGGCTAAGCAATCTAATCGTACCAACCCATGTGACAAATAATCTAGCATCACTAATAAATTACCCAACCTATGGTGACAATGGCATCATGGTATTCCAAAGTATCAAGGAGGCATAATCTCAATTGGGGCGATAACTACCAGTGCAAAGGTTTGAATAAAAATAGAAATGCGACGTAATTTAAAACAAAATAATTAAATAATAGATTGCAAAACTGGGTTCAACATGATCAAAGGACACGACTTGCCTTCGTTATGCTCAGCGGGGTACTCCTGGTCTTCGGGCGCGAAACCTGCTCCTCCGGAATCCGAATCTAACGAGAGATAAAACGACTGAAAACACAGAAACACATAAAATGATAAGCAAATGAACTCCAAAATTCACAAAACCAGAACCAACAGCTAGAGCTCGATTTTAGATGAATTTAGAAAAAAGAACGGGGTCAATCGGAGCTAGGACGGAGGAGAACGGGCTCTCGGAAAATTAATTCCAAAATTAAATCGAGAAATTCGAAAAAGTTACTGTGCTGTGGACCCGGTCCACGAAATTCCGAGTCCACCGTGGACTCGGTCCACGAACGATGCTGCGGGGTGGCGTGGTCGACGCTGGGGGACGGGCGACGTGGCGGCGGCAGATATGCCGCCACGTGGCACGGTGACGTGGCGGCGTGGCGGTGCCGACGTGGCCGCCACGTGGCACTGGGGCGTGTCGGCCGACGTGGCGCGGCGTGGCATGCCACGTGGGATGCCACGTCGGCTAGGGCCGACGTGCTTCGGCCGACGCGGCGCGCGCGACGGCGGGATCCGACGGCGGCGGCGCGAGCAGCGGCGCGATCTGGACCTTCGGTCCGGATCCGAGCGACGGCGAGGATTGCGCGGCGCGGCGCGGCGACGGCGGATCGGCGACGCGTGGCGGCTCGCCGCGCCAAGCGTCGCGGATGCGCGCGCGCTGGCGCTTGGCGGGGCGGATCGCGGCGGCGGGCGGCGCGTGGGCGGCGCGGCGGCGATCGATGCGTGGGGGTGCGCGCGCGAGGCGACGCGTCGCGACGCGCGGCGCAGACGCGCGCCGAGGCGAGGCGAGGCGCGGCGAGGGCGAGGCGCCGGAGGCGACGCGAGAATGGCGCGGAGGGCTCACCGCGGCGACCTCAGCGGCAATGAGACGCGCAGCGGCGACGGCGGGGCGACTCCGGCGGCGGCGCGGGCGCGAGAACGGGCGAGGCTAGGGTTCGGCGGCGGCGGAGATCGGACACGCGAACCGAGGCGGCCGACGGGTTAAATGCACGCGAACCGAGGGAGCTCGATTCGGTTACGGCGCGGGATAAAAATCCGGATTGGTTTGGACGGTCCGGATCTCACGCGATGAGATCGGACGGCTGAGGCTCGGTGGGCGTTAGGGTTAGGGTTCGGCCGCGCGGGCGAGAATGGACGGCGGTGATCAATGTTGATCTTATAGGGTAAAAGGTTCTTAAGTGTAATATCCCAAAATCTGCCTTCTTTAAAAATTTAATTTCAAATTAATTATTTAAAATGTTTGGATTTTATGCATAATTTTGTAAGAAAATATAAAAAATTCCAATTCCAATCTAAATTTCCAAATTCAAATTCAAATCTCCAAAAAAAATATGAATCTCTAGAAAAATGTTCATTCTATTTTTCTTCTAGATCCAACCTATTTTTCTTGGCTCAACTTTTCTTTTCTTTTCTTTTCTTTTCCTTCCTTTCCTTTTCCCTTCCTTTCTTTCTATCCCCTGCTCTGTACTATTTATCAAGTATTGTTCATCCATAACTACTATTTATCTTCTCAAACCATTAGCAGCTGACCGAGCAGAAACAGAGAGCATGGTGCCTCCTTTCCTCAACGTCGTGACAAAACGAAAGTTGCTCCAAATCATGCAAGGAATCCATTCCTTGTAGTCCCTTCGTGATTCATTCATTTATTTACCTTTTATCTTATCCGTTTCCAATCTGACTCAAAGTTGAATCCTACGAATTTGAATATGTTTCTTTCTCTTCTAAGCCCTTATATACTACCCCATGACCCTTCTCAACCCTTTTCAATCTTTGCTAAGCCTCCTCAAATCCCAGAATAGCCACCGAGAGCCTGACATTCCCGAAATTGCTTCTTGCTCCAACTCACGCTCCGAGCACTCTGGTTACGCTCTTCAAATTCCTTGTGTCACTTCATTTTCTCGAGTATCTTGCACACTCATGTGAAGTTAATTTGATTATCATGCATCTGTTTGATGGGAATCAAGTTTTCCTAAAACCTATCTACTACGTCCTCCGTCATTGATCCGTCCATCCCTTGGCCAAATCGATCTTGCACACTAATTATTTGCTATGGCATGATCACTATCATTACTCTACATATTCCATATTTTGGTTCCATATTTGCATCACGAAGGACGTCCTGCACCGGAGTACCCGTTTGTTTCCATGGATGTCACCGTAGCTAGCCCAATCCGTCCATCCCTTGGCCAAATCGATCATGTTTCCATGGACGCTAGCTCAATCTATCCATCCCCCAGCCAAACAAATCATGTCATTACGTTCTTTGGGTCGAGGCCATGCCCATGCTCACCTTAGTTCTCCTCATTCCCTTCCTGAGCCTATTTTCCCTTACCAACCCACGCCGCTTGCCATTCTTGGTGCCGTCATCACCGTGGGTCCCACTGATTAGAGCCACCGTCGGCCAATCGTCCTCCAACAAGTCACGGACCCATTTTGCCCTTCGGCTATGTCACCTTGGCCATTGGTATTGATGCTATTTTTGAAGTAAAATAAAATGATAAAATGATTTAGACTTGGGCGGATGGTAAGTTTGGGCTAGTGCAGATTGAGTACGAGAACTTATAGTGTAAAAGTACCGTCTTAGTCAATTAAGGACCAATGCTCATGATTATCCAAACTGAGTACTATTGTACAACCACAAGTCTAAATGAATATAACTTGACTAACTAATTTGCAATAGCTTAGCATAGATTTCGCCATATGGCTGAATGTCGGGTGTCAGACAATGGCATTGTCACACAGCGCAAGGGGGCTTCTGAATTGGCAGATTGAACCCATTCAGCGGTGAAACCTTAGTGAGTGGATTCTAGTTATGCTAGCACATTGTAAACACCTTGTCATAATCTCTTCACCGCACACCCAAGAAAGTGTGATAATCATGTGGCAATATGAGATATTCATGTCTTGTATGTAAAGCTGTACAACATCTATATAGTATACAACTATTCGAATGACTATGCTCACGGTCAAGGGTGGAAAATATGTGCTTTCATATGGTAGATTTGTAGTTTTGTTTTTAAATGAGCTTTTGAGAATCTAGAAGTGGTTAGAGCTCTTAGGTTTTCACTTTGGCGGACAACACCAATTAGGTAGACAGAATCAGATTCATTGAACCTTGATGGTTAGATCCTTAATACTAGTGTTGGCAACTAGAATCTTCACTAGAAATTATCTAGTTTCAGTTGTTGCAATTAATTTGTTAAATTGATGCTTTGAAGATCTATAATGGTAATTGAAATAAAATGCTACTTTGTGCTAAAGAACCATATTGTTCTTTCTTTGTTAAGCCTTGCATATAATTGTATTTTTCCCAATATTTGTGGGGTACTCTATGTACTCACCTTACAATTTACAAATCATTTCAGAGGATTGTGAAGATGCAAAAGGAGACTTCGACTACTTCACATGTGGATTCGATGAAGGCATTCTAGAGGTGTAGGTTGCGCTTTCCCAGTTAATTGTCTATGGCAATTTGATGGGCTATCTTCAAAGTTAATTTTAATTGCTTTCGCTTTGAGTTTGTATTTTCAGTCAGGTTTTGTAGCCTCTTTGGTACTAAGTGGCCTTAATGTCGGTACTCTATTATTGTAATAAATTGTCTTTAGTTATGTAATCATCACTGTTTGACTATGTGCACTAGCTTTGATCTAGGACTAGTGCGGTAATGCATAGAGAGTTCGGATTTAGAAATCCGGTCCCAACATTAAGCATCATGTAAGTAGAGTTTCATCTTACTGGTATGTACAAAACAAACTTTTTTTGACGTACATTCATTGTAATCCAAAAGTTCTTATATGTTGTTATTCGTTGGTTAGAATTATTTAAAAAGATATTGCATCATAGGAAGCTGTAATATACGTATTCAACGTCTTTAAACCATATCTAACTATAAGATTAATAATATGACATGTGTATTGTTGATGTAACAAGAAGGATTCAGCATATATACTAAATACCGGAGTGAGCATATCCATTGCCCTAGAGTTTGTGATGGCATTATCTAAAGTTATTACAAACATTTTATTACTACGAATAAAATCTTCCACAACTTTGATAATACACTATGCGATATTCTCACGCGAATGTGGTACATCAATTATTTTGAACCCTATAATTCTTTTTTCTAATTCCCAGTTGATGTTAACATAATAAGCAACTATAGTAAGGTAATCCTCTCTAGCCGAACCATTTCATATGTCTGAGTTCAAAGCCACTGAAAATGGTAAATATTGAAGAGTTCTTTTAATTTAGCATGATAGTTATTATAGTATTTAACTAGATTTCTAGTTGTCTATCTAGAAACTATGGAAAATCTAGGATTATGCATAGTCCTAATATACTTTTCAAATGTGGTAGACTCACCAAAGTTTAAAGGTAGATCTTGCAAGGTAATTAAACGACAAAGAGATTCTCAAGCTACATTGGGACTATATTCTCAGTTATGTATCGAATCGTCGAGATTGTATTGCTGGTGCGTCTACCTCATGGATGCTCCTTGTTTTGCTTTACATCTTGCAACATGTCTGAGCAAGTGCTCCATTCCATCTGAAGATTTTGCAGACAATTCATGACCACATATTTTACAAACAACAAATCTTACTTGGACTCTATTTTCGTCTGGTTTGAATTTGTTATCGAAATTGGTCTAGACTTCTGATGTACTGGACTTGGATGTCTTTGCTTTGGTGCTTGAAGACGCAGAGACACTCGTCGAGCCTGATGATGGTATTGGTTGCTCTCTCGTTTGAAGTTGAGCCACAATATTCTCAAAGGATGCCAGGACCTCAGGTGAAATTCTAAAATCAGTAATAGCAAAATTTTCATAATTTTCATTTGCCATCGAGAAAACTACAAATTGAAAATTACATTATTATTTATTTCACCTTAGTAAAAAAATAAGTACAATAAAAATATGCAAAAATTAGTATTGTTACATGTTTTCCTTACTGCAACTTGATTTTTGAAATTTAATATTTGGCAAAAATATTTCAAAATTTGCCAAATAATCACAAAGTGGACGCAAATTTTCACAACAAAATGAAGAAGAGAATGAGTTGGATGGTGAATGAATGATGGGTTGTCGGGGGGTGCTACCTATCTATAGTTAAAATTTTAAGATTTTTATAATTATTTTGGAATTTTTTAAAGCTTCCTAATGGCTATTAAATTCAAAAATTAAATATTACCATGCCTAAACGGTCATGTCGTACCTAAACGAGCCATACCTAGGCACGCCACTATGTGTGCCATGCTGGCATAACCCGCAATGCCGATCCAAACACAATACATCGGTCTAGGTTATGGGTCGTACCGTGCCTTAGGTTGGGCCCATTTGGCCGGGTCTAGGACAAATACTGTAAAGAATCCTTTTCAGTTTTTTTTTTCTTTTAGGTAGTAGAAACACATACTTGTAGCTGTACGACACGTTCCAAATTGTAAGGAAGAAGGTGACTGAATAATTGAAAAATTACGTCACGAAACTACCCTACTGTCCTTTTAAAAATATTGTAAGGTGAATCGCATGGGGGATCGATCTTCGGTGTGGTAGATTGACGCTACTCGGATGGTGCCACAATCATTGAAATGGAAGCATTTCCAACTGTAGCTGCAAACTTTGTGATAATCTGACGTATTCGTTTGCAGATTGATTGTGCCCAGGTGCAAAATAAACACTTCCTAAAGATTCATCACAACCGGAAGAGAATCAGCAAAGCGATGAAAAACACATTCTCATCGTCACCTCGACAGAGTAGCTTGCATAATGTTCCGTTATTTTAAAGATCTCTAGACAGTAGACACCTATCAAGAAAGTAAACATCGGCCGAAACCAACAATTGCAAATTGTTCTGGAATCCGATCTGATCTGGATAATCACTCACCTCACACTTTTCCGGGATTCATTACTCGAGACACAAAAGGGGGCGTGAAGGGCGCAGACTAGCCCCTTTTGCTGGCGTAGTTGTCGGGCTCGTCTTCCTTGAAGAGGTCGCCCATGAGATCGTCATTCTTGCCGCTTTCAAAGTTGTCTCCAGGGGCACCACTAGAGAAGTCATCACCGGCAGTGGAACCTCCAGCAGCACCAAAGTTTCCGGCAGGGTTTCCACCGAATCCACTGTCACCACCAAAGTTGCTGCCAGTAAAGTTCTTGCCACCTCCACCAGCAAAGTTGCTTCCAGAGAAGGCGTCATTGCCCCCAGATCCTTCTGCAACTCCATAGCCACCGCCACCGCTGCCACCATAGCCACCACCCTGGTTGCCATAACTGCCACCATACCCGCTACCACCGCCACCATATCCGCCTCCTCCATAGCCACCACCACTGCCATAGCCACCACCTCCATAACCACCACCACCACTACGGAAGCCACTCGTCCTCTCAGTGGCATAGTTAACCCGTATGCTCCGCCCATGGAGATCCTGGCACCAGTAAGGAATATAATAAATTGCTGGATAACATTAGATGCATACAATTTGAAATTTACAAGAGAATGATCACTGCATGTTCTTGGAACTAGAAATCCAATGGTAAACTTGATTCAAGTGCAGCTGACCATCAACGTTATATTGCAGAGATAATAATAAGCTCAATGATGGCTCTTGACAACGCTCCAAATCTTTTACCAACTAGCAGTATAAATTGAAGCGTCACATTATATACAGGCTGCTAGGGCATCGAGACTAGCAGAATTCAAGCAAAATATCACCATACTAAGGACAATATCATCTGTGAAGGTTGAATGACATGGTATTTAATGCTTGGATCACATGCTAGTGTTGACATCCCACATGTGTCGGATTGCAGTGATTAGTGATAAACCTACAGGCCTTACTCTTTGATAAACAGTACAGACTTCTACAAACATGGAAGACAATGACATTTTACAAGCAATCACCATGAATTTGACCACCATAAATCTAGTATACCTTCTATTCTAATAGAATGCAAACAAGTTAAAAAGCTAAGTTTGGAAGACATTGTTTGGATGATAGATTTGGGTGGGATTTAGATTAAAATAAACTATTCCTAGCCCAATCCTCCTCACCCAAACAGGAAGTAATTACCAGCATCATAAAGCACAATAACCAGAAAGCAGATAAAATTCATCCCGATTATGAATTTACCTGTCCATCCAAGGCTGTGATGGCAGCTGCAGCCTCTTCACTTGATGTGTAAGTTACAAAGCCAAAACCCTAGACCTCCCAGTTTCACGATCTTGGATAATCCTAGCTGGACAGAGCAAAAGGACATGATGTTAACCAAACAGTAGTGACAAGATGAGTGCAGCGAAAAATGAAGGACAACATACCTTCAATGACTTGACCATAATTGGCAAAAGCATCTTTGAGACTGTGATCATCTGTGCCGTAGGAAAGGCCTACAACAATGATTTGTGGGTGTCAGAATTATCAACAGAACAACTGATTTCTGAACAGACGATCAAAGATAAAAATTATAAGTAGGCCCAGACCTCCAACAAAGAGCTTTGACGATGACATGCATCTGATTGTTTGATAGAGAGTTGGATTTGAGCTCGTTGCTTTCTTGAGCAGAGCACCAAGCTTATTAGCCAACGCCATCGTTCCAAACTGCAATGAGAAGAGATGGTGAAACAGAGAAACAGGTAAATATATAGCCATCAAGTCAAAGACCAAATAAGTCCTCATCAAGTGCACGAGAAAGAAACAACAGCAAGAAGAAATGAAACACCAACAAAATGAATTATTAGAATCCGGTTTTTAGTCAGTTATCACGCATCGCTAATTCTGACTGCTGTTTGGAATTGAAGACACAAGCTGAACCTGGAGCATATTTTCAACGCTAAAAATGAGAAAAGCAGCCATATGCTACTGTCATCACCAATTGACACAGAGCTTGACTGTTAACAGCCAGGGGCAGAACTGGGCTATAACCTGAGGCCCAGAAATCCTACTAGTAGTACCCCTCTTTAGCACTAGCCCATTATATATCTATCATGGAGGCCCAGCCCAAGGCCTGAAAACTCAGCCCGAGTCAGGTGAAGCAGCCCAGCAGGCAGCCCACCACAATCAAGTTGTCAAACATCCATCCTCAGGTCCCCTCAGGCCTCAGCCCACTGTGAAAGCACTGAGAAAGGTAACCCTAAGGGCAGCCGCAGCCCCCATCCCCAAAGCAGCCACAGCCCCTGATCAGCGACCTGCCGCCGGCGGGCACCCTCACCTGCGCGCGCTGCGCGTCTGCCAGCTGCCACCGCCCTCGCTTGCGTGTGCCGCACGTCCGCCGGCCACAGCCCTCACGCTCCCAACGCCGTGGTCCCGACTCCAGACGCCTGCGCAGCTGCTCTCCCAACGCCGCGGACCGCGGTCCCTCGCCTCGCCTCATCGCCTGCACTCCCAACGGCTGACGCCGCGCTTCTAGTGGAGCCACTGCTCTGCACACATTTGTCTTGGAGACCAAAGTACAGGGCAGCTTTCAAGGCTCACCCGCTGTTTATTACATACCGTGTTCCCACAAAGGCTGCACTTCAGGTCTGGGCTTTTACCCTTTTTGCATGTAGCTCATTAGTGTTTCTTATGCTACACTGCATATCACCACGTATTCTCTTTTATAACTTTGCAATTGCTCGACACCTTTTGGTAAATTGATAATCATGTATGTGGAAGGAGGCTTATTCAACTCCCATCCTTCCACTGGATATTCTTGCTGAGAGGCCTCCAGAAAAGAAGTTTGAATGGGTAAGTAATTGTGTCATTGCATTCACATTCCAGTGTATGTCTCTTCATGATTCTAGTATAGAAAATTGTCGTATCAATGATGCATTTGTGATGTATTTTTATGTTATATCATAATATAGTTCTAGACTTCTAGTATGTTAGATTGTTACTTGATTGAAATTTAGCCCAGGGCGTGATCCAATCCTGGATCCGCCACTGTTAACAGCCAATCAATCAATACCATTTCTTACAGCGAAACATGATGATCAAAGGAAAACAAAACGCGCATGGTGTACAGCTAAAATAATCACCTCCAGAGGGGGAAAACCCAAATCTTTAGCAGCAAAACATGATCTTAGCACGAATTCAAAACTTTAGACATACCAACCAAAACCTCGCATGAATCACACCCCGGGTCACACACACCTTGCCTGCGCGCACGCGGCTTGCTGAGATCACCAATTCACCATGCGACCTCTCCCAACCACCTCCACATCCAGCCTAAACCATAACCCCCCACTCCTCACGCGAACCACCAAAACCTAAATGGACAGACAGCCTCTACTCTACAAGAAACAGCACAGAGCTCAGACCCTAGCCCACCCCACTCCCCACCGAGAAAAGAAAAACCAAGAGCACCACCGCGCGAGACAAACCCCGCGAACCATTCCACGCGAGAGATCAGATCAAATATTAGAAGAAAAAAAATACCAGCTAGGGTTTAAGGGCGCACCGGAGGAGGAGGAGGGGTTTAGGAGGGGAGGCGGCGGCGAGCGAGTGGAGGCGGAAGCAGCGGAGCGGAGCGACGAGGGATATAGGGTTCGGGGAGCGATCCCGGCCGTTGGATGGACGATTTGACTTCTCAACGGGTGACAACGGGGTGGGTGTGCGTAGCTGGCATGACAAGTGTGACATAGTTGGTGGTCCCGTGTGTCAGTGAGAGGTGGCAAGGCCGCATGTGACCCCAGCGTCAGTGGGCAGTGGTTGGAGGAAAGCCCTCGTGCGTAATATTTGAGGAGTCCGGGGATCAAATAGCAAAAAGGGAAGGGAAACTTGCCAGCTTAATTTCGTTTGTATTGTTCGTAAATATATAAAAAATACTTTTTTTTACTTTCTTTATTTTTTTAATTAAATAATTTAGTAAAATATAACGATTGTTATAGTGAAGTCAATCAAAAGTCAATAGCGAAACCCGAAGCTATTAAAAAAACCGAAATAAATGAGGCGCATGTAGCCAAACGCATTTGAGATCGCGATGGTTACCAAATAAGTGCATACGATGCTGTAATGCGTTCAAATATTTTTCTGAAATGCCTCAACAAGAGTAATGGCCAAATTCCACAATGTTGCTTTGTTACACCCTCAATTTGGAGAAGTCCGCCATCGCGCTATGTATGGCATCCGCACAATTCTACATATAATTTGGACATACCCGCCTCTGCGATGGTGGTCCCCTCTTTGTCATTGTCTTCATCATGGTTCAACTTCTTTTCTTCCTCCAAATCAAACCAAATACAACCACTTGGTGGCGGTGAAGCGTAAAGAACATGCCACAAAACACAAAAATAGATAGATTCTTTTCAACAAAGCAAATATACACGAGGAAATCCAGTGTTCATAAGAAATTCATCAAGATATGATTAAAAGAGATAGTCCGACATCACTCTTCCAAGCCAACCTAGAATAAAGTTATTTCAATCGCAGAAACATAGGGATGATATACACCAACAAACCGTTTGGTCGAGCAAATTTTGGAATGAAATCAAGAAATGGGACTAACCCTAGCGGTAGTCATACCTCACGCCATCTACCAAGAACGGGCCAACCTACCCAATCAAACAACAATCATCGACGATATTACCCCTAAGTTCAACCATGAACGCCCTCAAATACCCCACAGTAACGGATCGGGCCGATCAACCCCATCAAGACACACACTTACACACACCAACGATGCAAAATCACAGCCAAAATGAAGAGAAGAAATTGCACAGATCGCAAGAAATTCCATAAATAAGATGAACAGGTGACGAAAGAGAAAAGGAATTTCGAAGACTATTTGGGGATCCTGCTCACCTCGGGGCGTCGAAGGATTGGGGAGCGCCGGAATGGGGAGGAGAGAGCGCAGAGAGGAGAAAGGGGAAAGAAAGAGCGTTGGGAAATGCCTCTTCTTATGGCGGGGTGGGGGGGGAGGAGGCGGCGGAGCGAGAGAGGAGGCGACGGACGGAGGGGAGGCGCGCGCGGCGGCGTGGAGAACGTGGGAGGCGGGGAGATATGGGTGGAGGGAGGCGGGGAGACGGTGATCGGGAACCTAGGAGAGCTTGGCACCAATGTGGAGTCGCTGCAGAAGTTGCTCGTGCGCAAGGCCATCTTTGTTGACCAAGACATCTTCTCAAGGCCTCCCTCGCCGACCAGGTCCACACCATCAATGTACTTCCTACTTCGCCACTACTTCCAGCTCCCAAACCCGCTCCTTCCCTGCTCATCTTGGTTACAAGGTCTTGGATCATGTGTTCGCCTTCTCTAATGTGGATTCGATCTAGCGAGCATAGGATGTATAATTGTTGCTTGTGAGCAAGAGGGATCTTGAGTTGGGCGTGAATTTGATGGTTTAATCTAGTGTAGCCTGTGATTCTTTGAGATGGCTTTGACAGAGCTATGCAACATTGGTGCTAACTCCTGTCAAATGCAATCGATTAATCATTTGTGTAGTGTAATGTCAACTTTGATTGGAATCCCATGTAAAGATAAATGGGTGTCCAAAGGAAGTCCATACTATACTACTAAGTTTTTGTTTTTTCAACATTGTTGTTGTTGGACTCCTGAAGGTAAATTGGTAATTTTTTTAATTTGGTAAAAGGAGAAATGATGGGTCTCGCTTGTCAATGGGACAAAAGAGGATAGGGTCTAAACCCTCACGAACGTGCGCGATGTGAAGCGGTGCGGGAGAGTTCGGACCGTCCAATGAAAAGTTCAAACCATCTGAACTCACACCGAAGAGTTCGGACCATCCGATGGACAGTTCAAACCATCTGAACTCGCATCCGAAGGGATAAGAGGGAGAAGACTTGGTCTCCTGTCCGAGCAATGCCTCATCCGGATCTAGACTTCAGGCATGTTTTTTTCAGCTTCTCAAACCGGCTTTTGGCTTTTGTTACAATACCTAACTTTCAAACAGAGTATTTTTTTGAGCTCAACATCTATACCATCCAAAATCACAAACGACTATCTCTCTCTTCGTAATCTCTGTCACAAATAGCTAAAATTCAAAATTTTGAGCCAAGAACCATAAGCCATAGCCATATCAAATAGGCCCTTCGTCTCAGCAACAAGTGGGGACGCAACGACTCGAGAGGCAGCGGCAGAGGCGCGAGCTAGACTGAGCTCCTTGGAGCTGGCCGCTCGCAGCCACCACACCGCAGCCCCTGCCTCTTCTATTTAAAGGCGTCATCTCCTCCTCTGTGAGTATCTCATCTTTGGATCTCGTATTTTCTTCTCTTTATCTTTCTTCCTTGTTGTTCTTGAGTGCACTTAGCCGGATGTGCTCTGATGGTCCTGTGCAGCGTCTTCGACCCTCGACTGCACCTTTAGTTTGCCGTAGTATGAAGACCAACATTGTATCTTCATCAACCTTCATCTTTCTGCTTGGCAAAGCGAGATGATTGGTTTTCTAAGACAGCGCTTTCGGGCATGCCTTGTTTTGATTTCTTCTCGGTAGTTTTAAGTACCACTGGTGTTATGAGTATTGCAACATTCATTTTACTTTGCTACTATTCTTTACAGATGTCTATTCTGAAGAAAGTGCAAAGTGATTTTGTGGGCCAATAATAAATGCTTTGTAATGAAATGACATATTTATGAGATTATGGATGAATGTAAGGGGTAGATTGATCTTGAGCTTGTGGCTAGCTTTACTATTGGGTTTGTTCTAATCATTGAGTCGGTTGTACTTGATATTATATCAGTTCAGGAATTAGCTTTCAGTTGATTCAGTTGTAGCCAAGTTCTATTGCTTTGCTATAATCAATATTTTTGATCTATTAGAAGATTAGATTGATTATAGCATTCAATTGGAATGCTCAGCAATATTTGTTCATGATCTAGTGATATCCTTTAATCTTGCTTTAAGCTTGACTTAGAGCTCAAGATCTAATCTACAATTGTCATATATACTCAAGATTAATATTTGTCATGGTGAAGATGGCCAAGAATGAATCTTGTGCAAGTAGCCTTCTGAGGGCATATTATAACATTCAAAATATTAATAACATGTTAAATTTGGTCATACATGTTATATTCATTTTATTATCAACATTCAGTTTATATAACTTAATTTGTCTACATGTATATATGCTGATTTTATACTTTTACATAGTATATTTGTTGAGCATATGTTTTAATTTGGATAGTTTAGAAAATTTATATGCATATATGGTAGTTAAGTCATTTATATGTCTTTTATACCATGATTATGTCTTTACTGAATATGCTGGAATTAAATCTAAATATATGCTTACACCACAATATTTTACAACAGTTGCTTATATGCTATTGGTCCTGTTGGGTGGTGTACTTCAAATTGTTTGGTAAGCTTAAGGGCTTGTTTGTAAGGGCCATTGTCGGTCAGGATCTACGTGGATGGGCGGAGAATTTAAACTAAAATCCTAGCACATCCACATGGATGGACCAAGATTTAGGCCAAACCAAACATGTCTGTGGATCAATAGCCATTGAAGTTCCTGCCTTTTTAAGTGTACTAGAACATCGGGCGCACTTCGCGCGCCTTGCTATGACTTCAATTGCAGAAATTAATTCACACTTCAATATAGAAGCTTTAAGTAGATGACAGATAGAGGCCATCGCAGAAATTAATCTCTACTTCAATATAGAATCCCCATTTGCGCAAAGTGTGATACTTGCATTGACGAACAGACCCAAACAGGTCAAACTTTTCACCTTTATCTACTTATCTACACATTCAAGTAATATGTCTGTCTATCAAAATACACAGCACATTGCATAGCTGCATGACTACATCAAATGTATTAATTCTAAAGAACATTGAGCTTTGTATGTACATAAACAAAGGTGTTTGAGAAAAGGATATTCAATATTTGAGTCAATAACATTTTCTCAAACACAACAAATTATTGTATAAGCATCATAGACCAATGAAAGGATGAACATGGTTTGCTTGACTCAAAGCCCCCTCAGAAGGGGAAAGAAAAACGATCATGAAAGGTCCCGAGATTAAATACATATTCAATTATTCATCAAGGATAAAGAAACTAATTTCATGTTACAGTTATCACGCATAGGCATCTGCACTCTGAGTTTTAGTTGGAGGTGGTAAATAGCAGTTGACATGGTGGCAACACTAATAATAGACACAAGAGTGTACAAACCATAAATAGGCACACAAGAGTGTACACCTAGCAGGAACTGCACTTAATGTGTTTTATGTCTCTCAACAAACTAATTGTGATCATCTTTAACTCACTTAAATCAAGTTTATTTGGCAAAGGAGAAGTAAATGAATAACAATTGACATACTTTGTAATGTCTGCAGCCGCTGCTGAGCCTGTAACATTTTCAGCTGACAAAAAGCACGGTAAGAGATTACGTAAATTACATTGAGAAGCAGTGCATATTCCCATACATAACTGTAATGACTAATGATGCCACATTAAAACAATTCTCATGAAACACAAGGTTGCCCTTTAACACATGCAGTGATTGACTATGTTGTTCATTTCTTCTAAATTAGAAATAGATTATTTCTTATGTTCCCTTATTGGTTCATGCGATGAATTATATGATATAGAGGCATTGAATGTACCTTGTCATTAATCAAAAGTTTATCGAACTTCATGCAAGCCAACTATCCAATTGCCAATTCGATAAGGGTATAATCAAAGATCTTCCTTTTTTTGCCTCCCCGGATTTTACCACCAACCCATTGAGTCACTCAAGCTAAGACGGACTCAAGTTCCCATGATAAAGAGAACTACAAGAGGTATAATCAGACATAGAACTAATCTAAACCCCGTTTGATTAGAAAAGAACACTAAACAATATTAGCACCTCCGACACCCTGCATAAGGTATACCATTTGTAGAAGTGCTACATCATAAAGCACACAAGCTAAACAATCCAACAACTGATTGGCACTTACTCCCTGTGCATAAATCTTCCTAGCCCCTTCCAGCTGCGACATCTCCCCATCAAAGGTATTCGCCATCTCCAGTACCTCCGGTGTGCTCACGAAGCGCACGAATCTTCAAGCACAAGCCAACCAAACACTTATCAAAATTCAATCTTTTCGACACCAACTCAAGAAACACAACATAAGCTATATCAAGAAACCTCTCGAGGGTGCCCTTGCTGAACCACACGGCGTGCCGCTCCAGCTGCAGTCGGATCGCCGGCGGCGGCGGCTGGGCTGCTGCCTGCACCTCCGCAGCCCGCAGGTTTGCCACGAACGTCTTCACCGACCCCGACACAATCTTCTCCGTCTGCCCATTGCCGGACACCACCAGCTCGCACCAGCCGCGAGGGAGGAGGGAGGAGGCGGTGGCACTTCCGGGAGCTGCGGCAACCGCTGGGCGGAAGGGGGAGGCGAAGGCGACTCCACCAGCTCGCACCGACCGCGAGGGAGGAGGGAGGAGGCGGTGGCACTTCCGGGAGCTGCGGCAACCGCTGGGCGGAAGGGGGAGGCGAAGGCGATTGGGAGCGGTGACGTGGGAGCGCGGAAGCCACCGTGGCAGCTGACGCAGGCGGGGGTGATGGGGAAGGCTCGGCGCCACGAATCTGGGGCAAGGGGGCACGGGCGGCATGGGCAAAGGGAGGAGCAGGCGGGGAGCGAGCGCAGACCCCTTCGTGAGCAGGGAAGGAGGGGGGACCGGGGGAGGAAGGGGTGGCGGGGGGGGAGGAGGAGGAGGAGGCGGCGGGGAGGAGGATGCGGCGGTGTAGGAAGAGGGAGGGGGAAGCGGCGGTCGGCGGGTGAGCGGGGGAGGAGGGGGCGGCCGGGGCGGCAGGGGAGGGGGGAGGCTGCGGGGGAGGAGAGGGAGGGGGAGGCGGCGGGGACGAGGCGGCGGGGAGGAGGCGGGAGAGGCGGGAGGGGGGATCGGGGGAGGAGGGGGCGGCGGGGGAGGGGGAGGCGGTGGGGGAAGAAGCAGCGAGCGCAAGCGCGGGGAGGGCATGGTCCGCCTGTGGGCACGGGCGCTGCCTCGCCACGCGTCGATGCGCGAAGCCCTCGCGTGGACGTGGAGCTCTGTGGTGCGAGCAAACCAGAGTAGGTTTTAATAACTCCGATCTCTAACAATAAATCAGTATATACACCAGTAATATATTATTCTGGTTTTATCATTCTTATCAAACAAAATAGATGATAGAATGAACAAAAATGCGTTATTTTTAATATTGTACAAGAGTGCTGATACTGTTGACTTTGCTAAGGTAGGATTCTTGTTGAAAATTGGTAAATAAGCCATCATGTATATATGTTGGTGTTTCTTTTTCTTTTTCTGCTCTAACGTATGCTGTCTTGTAGCTGAACACTGCCCCATGACAGCTGTTCTATGAGTTTGCTTTTACATTGCCACTTGTTGCTGAGGATTAGATTATTGACCATAGGGTGCAGTCTCTGGAACGCGAACTCGATGCTGCTATCTCTGCAGCAGCTCGAGCTCGTACAGAGAAACAATAGTGATATAAAGGTGTTAGAAGCAATTATATGGACCCTGAGTAACAAAGATGATGGTGGATCCAGCGAATAATTACCATACAGTGGGAGAATTAGGTTTTCCATTGAGGATTTCATGTCCAAGTATCTTTGATGTATTTCTCATTTTTCTTGAAAGCCCTTCAGTAGTCCGATGATCGTAAAACTAGAACAGTCTGTGATGTGTGAGTATCACATGCGGTTTTTATTTAGAACCGTCTGTGATAGTGAATCACAGACGGTTTATATTACAAAATCGTCTATAATAGTTCATTCTATACTTAAATTTTTTTATTTTTCAGTTAGCCTCAGAAAATATTAACTATGTCTTTTGAAAACAAGAAAAAACAAGCAAATACGATATCAAACATAGTAGAGAGCATTTTATTTTCATTTCAATCCACCATTACAATATCAGAAGATTACAATATCACAAGAAAACATAGCAGAGAATATTCCATTTACTTTCCATTTACATTACAAACCGAGCAGCCGTAACCCCACAAAATAGCTCGACTAGGCCTTCTTGGCGGTTGCCTCATTGTAAGCTCCTAGGCAGCCCTAAATACCACAAAGTAGCAACAGAATTATCGTAGTTACAGAATCAAATACTAGAAGAAATAATGAAGGGACGTGCTGGCTGACCTAGTATGCGACCTTCAAATCGTTTGCACTCGCTTCCATCAGGTCGATCGAGGAGGACCCTGGAGAGATTTTGAGCGCATAAATGGTAGGGGATGGGTTCAGGTAAGTATTTATAGGGGAGGGAGAGGTGGAACGATCTGTGGGGTGTGGGTTGGTCAGTTTTTATTAGCTAGAATTGGGTTGAGGAGGATTGACGGGTCTAGCGGTCAAAGACCAATTTATCACAGATGGTTCTTGGTAAGAATTGTCTGTAAAAGCATCACAGACGGTTCTTATTAAGAACCGTATGTGATATTGGCTATATATATACCGATACAATATAAACAACTAGTCTCAAAATATCAAATAACAAAGTTCTGTATGGCTTAGATATACTCATTTGAAAGGTTTTGATGAGATCTACAACTTTGCAGTTGAGACAAACCCTAAATTTCGAAAGGAAGATCAAAAATTTTGGGAAAAACAGAAACAAAAAACTTGCACCTCAAATTTGAGGCTAAAGATGGCCGATTTTAGGAGTCTTCGAGAGTGACTAGCACAAGCTAGTCTTTTTTTTTGGTTCGGGCTCATCGTTAGCTTTCCAACGAGTATAAGAATGTCGAAAACGGACACCGTATGCAAAAGTTATACCCATTTTAATGAAGGTGTGTCAAAACGGAATCATACTCGAACTCAGGCGAAAAATTATGAAATTTTAAGGATGCGGGTGGCAAGAAACATATCACAGATGGTTTGTAATACAAACCGTTTGTGAAATATCACAAACGGTTCTTATTAAGAACCGTCTGTGATAGTATGAACCGTCTGTGATTTAATTTAATACCGGTGGTTTTTATGAACCGTCTAATATAAACTTTTTGTAGTAATGCTGCTTATGCTTGCAAACTGCTGTTTGCTTCTACTGGATCGTTGCTTTGACTTGGGTTTGCATTACCCTGGTAAGAATGGCATGTATCACTGAACAAGCTTGTGTGTAGCCACAGTAGTCATGAGCAGCCTTCAGCATCAAATCGAGAATATATTCAGAATGGCAAAATTAGAGGATTGAATCGATACATCAGAAACATCCAAAGTTATCAATTCAAAATTGCTGCTTGTCCTTGTAGTAATATTTGTTGAGGTAGTCGACATCAAATTCATAATGGTAGGACATGAGCTCATCAAGAGCATTGACATCCAATACATTCCCCCCACTTCCTTTCTTTGAAAGGAACATGGAATTTCATAGGACCCCTGTGTGTTTTGACCCTTATAACACCAAGCACTACATTTAGAAAATAGTTTTACTTAATTCCAAGCGTTAATGCGAGCCACTTTAGAAAATAGACCTCGGCAAGTAGCTCTAAAAATGGGGTGACGTGATACTAGTAGTATAAGGGCAAAGATGACGTCGCTGGAACATCAGTAAGTACCTCCACACTGATCTACTAGTTAGCTTCGTTCCTTCTGTCGTTTCTTCATTCCCTTTCTAGATCTACCCCACCTTCCCCCAATTAGATGGGGGGCGTTCTTTTGTGCTACAATTTATGGTTTTTAGATATAGCTTATTGGTTTAATACATAGTAATTGTTGAAAAAGAAGTCAAAGCCAAAGCCCAAAGTAGGCTAAAAAGGCAAAAAAAGTAGGGGCATGCATGTCTTCTTGTATAGTTTCTTTGTTTTTTCATCGGCCTCCAAGATGGTACATTACATAGTCATCATCAAAACACACAAACCCAGGCCTTGTCCTTCCTAACACCCACTTGTGCCTCTCTGCGACCTCAAGCACCCATATGTGGGGCCTCTAGTCACCAAATCCATAGTTGAAGGGTACGATGAACTCGATTTTGGATATGCACATGAAAATCGGACTAAATCTGGAGGTATATACTAAATCTGAGAGCACTTTGGAATAAACATGCAAGCAAAATGAGTATAATTTGGAAGTAAAATTGGTATAAATTTCAAGTTTAAATCAGGTGTGAATGTGAGAAAAAAAGAGAGGATAACATGGGAAAACAAATTAATCAAACAAATTCAAAACCAAATTAGTAAGAATTTTGAAGAAAATTAGCATACATATGTAAGCAAGTTGATATAAATTTGGAAGCAAGTTGGGATAAATTAGAACGCAAACTGAGGATAACTTGAAAGTAAATCGATACAAATTCCAAACTAGATTTTTGTAGATGAGAAGCAATTCAGGATGAATTTGAAAACAAACTAGCAAACTTAATGAAAATTAGGATAAATTTGAGAGCAAGTCGGAATAAAGTTGGAAGGAAGTTAGGATACTCGAAAGAAAATCCAAGGTTATTTGAACACAAATACGTACAATCTTGAAAACGAATCAGGAAAAATGGAAATAAAATCATTTCACATCAGGCTCGCCACCACACAGCTCATCACCACTTGCTGGGCTATCGAAGTCACCGTACCCACGTAAGTCCTCGCCGCTGGCATGCTATGTCGTCAATGCACAGCTATGAGTCATAGCCGCAACGCCTATGCCTATACACCATCAGTGATGTCTTCTCATGCTAGTCGTGGCAAGGATGCTGGTCTAGGGGACCATGGTGGTGGAGTAGATGGAGGCGGTGCTAACGCCAACAGCGAGATTGCCTCCCCGGCCATAGTGCCAATTTTGTGGCAATAAAATCATCAATTGAAACACTTGGTGTTTCTGGGAGAGACGTAGTGAATAGAGAGAGTATGAGAGACACTGGTGTAAAAGAATACTGAGTGGCTAAGAGTGCTCGATTGGTTGGGGGGATTGAGAGGATAAGAATGTGAGGGAATAAGATCCTCTAACTTGAGAAACAAAGTTAGAGAAAAATAGCAAGTGTGACTTTTAGTGATTCTTAGTTGTCAAATTTAAAAATGACGATCTAGATCAGCTGCTATAGTAGCTTCACTATAGTAAAAATTATGTTGTCATCTTGGTATTTTTGCTACAATGCTTGCTATATTGATTCTCGCACAGTGTCGCTATAGTGCTTTACAGTTCCTCCTCACCATTGTGCACTGTTTGTCACTATGTTTCTTTGACTTAGCTCCTTCACATCAAAGGAGCCGGTTTCGGATAGGAGGGGGAGTATAGAACCCTTGGTTGACCGTCTCCTCTCCTCAAGCACATGAACCTTTCTGCATCTCAAGCACATGAACCTTTCATGCATCGTCTTTTCTGAATTTTTAGATTTTAGGCTTTTACATTTTTCTTTTTTCCGTGTCGATTGTCCGTGACGCCATCATTCTGAAGAAAAACTGAAGCCATGTAAAGCGATATATGCGATAATAAAAATTTATGTATATTAATTTCTAGAATTTTCTTACAGAACAAATGTATGATTTTCCTCGTTCTCCTGATAGACAATTACTTAGTAGGTAGAACGTAACTCTGGATTCTAGCCAGAAAATCAACATCACGCACTGATCACCAATCGCTGTGCAGGGTTTCATATGCACAACCTCTGTTCCTTGAATAAAAAGAAACCTATATTTCCATTGTGTGCGTTTGTCAAAATGGACGTTTGATTTCCAATGACCCCAGGGTCTTGAGCGCAAAATTTCCTCCCCACTAAAATAAACGAGAGGAGCAGAGCGGCCCTCCTCCCGCTCCTGTGGCTCTGGGCAGCGAACAGTGGTTGTGGGATCGGCCACCTCCTCCTGGATCCAGAGAGAAAAGGTGCGTAATTTCCCTAATCTCGCCGCGGCTCCGTCCGATCTCGATTACCGTTCTCTCAGCAGTCGATTCGAGCTCCTATTCGAGCGTTTTGGTGGAGCTTTTTCCCAAGATTCTTGGTGCAGAGTTCCGCTCCATTTCCCCCCAAATTAGGACGAACTTATGCTGTGTTTTAGGAGATTAAGTTGCGGTTTAGGTTCTTGCTGTTGCGAGTTTGAACGAATGGGGTATTTTTTTGGGGTTGTGGTTTCTGGAATGTGTCTGCGTGCAAGTCTGCCTCGATTTTGTTGCCTCTTGCTTATGATCTGGCCTCTCGTTGTGCGGATTCAGGTTTTGATGTGAAGAATTTGGTGATTCAAGGCTTTGATTATGGTTGTTTTTCCCGTTCTGTTGTGGCTTAATGGGCCGTGTGATTCGGAGCATCTGCTGGGGATAATATCATGTTGTGTGTTTAAATCTTTCTTGGAATTGCTGTTTTTTGTGATGTAGCACGGTTTAGTCTGTTTTTTCTCCGCGATGCTGCGATTTCATATCTTTCTGTTGTGAAATGAAGATTTGGTGCGGAGATTTGCTTAATTTTGTGCTGAATCGAGGTGTTTGTTGTTGTTTTTGCAAAAGTAGGATTTTGGGATGGTTTTAGCTTGTCAGCGCAAATCACGTCGCTTGGTTTAGGTAGCAGCAACGCGGAATGCATGTTTCGGCAATGTCTGATGCTCAATTGGCATTGAATGTATCACTATAGATAGAAAATTTTTATAATGTGATCATGTGATGTTTGCTGCTACCGTCCATGACAATGACTCACCAAAATTATGTTGAGGTGGATGCATCGGTAGGCTGTACCAAACCAAGTTGATCTGCGTTGCTAGAATATTTTTTTGGTGGAATGTGGTTCCACACAGGGGCGAAGCTGCACACTTCAATATACACATATGATCTAACATATACATATTTGGATAGAATGGTGCACGATTTAGGCTAAGGTGGTGCACAATAGGTGAAAATGAGTTGCTAATAACTTAACTTTTAATTTCACTCTGTTGCCGGTGCACTCGGGAGCCTCCATGTAGCGTCGCCCCTGGTTCCACATAAGAAGAAAAGACATATTTGCAACAAATCTTGTGAGCTAGGTTGCGTGGACACTAGTACGATACAATATTGATATTTTGGATATATATAGAAAATGAAAACATTAACTTGTTGTTTGTTGTAAGTATTTCAACGGCCATTTTTGTTTTAAGAGAGCAACAAAATAATCAAACTGCAGATAAACTACAGTGTCCTTTTTACAGATTATCTCAGAACAATGTGACTTGTGTCATTTATGTTGGAAAAAGCAACAGTGTTAAAAATTGGTGATAGACCAGTAGTAAAATGCTCCTGTAATATGTGCTAGTGCTTGACTACTTATGTGCCTAATTGTTGGTATGCTGTGCAATAAAGTGTTAGTGCAACCCAACTCGTGAGCTTAGGAACTGACATATTAGATGCCAACAACTGAAAATCCTTCTTTTGTGAAGGGATTGTAGGGTCAAGTGAACTTAGCACCAATGAGACTCCTTTGTTATTTAAATGGTGTATGCTATTTTTGTACTTCTTGTGGGACACTTGAGCTTTTCTGGCCCTTTGGGGATAACAGTATTCTTATCTGAAACTGATTTGGCAGAGTACTTGACCTTTGAACTTCCATAAGATGGGTCGTGGTGTTAGCAGTGGCGGTGGTCAGAGTTCCTTGGGCTACCTTTTTGGTGGTGATGAACCTCCAAAGTCATCTGAGAAGCCTAAGCCAGTTCAAAAGCCAACTCCTCCGTCCTCTGCAGAGAAGCTCAAAGAGATCCCAGCTGGTATTCAAAGTAGTAAAGCAAACAATTACTACAGATCTGAAGGCCAGAACTGTGGAAATTACCTGTCTGTCAGTATCCATTTACTCATGAATGTTTCAGTTACGCTTTTATTGATCAGCAATTGAGTACAAATGAAACAAGAAAAGCTCTTTACGTTCTCTCAATTCATAATTTGTTCTTAGCTTATGACCCAGAAATATTCAGTAAGATTTCTTCCATTAAGTACACCTTTTAGCCTATGA
The DNA here is from genome assembly GCA_036346265.1 of Melocanna baccifera. Classification (NCBI taxonomy): domain Eukaryota; kingdom Viridiplantae; phylum Streptophyta; class Magnoliopsida; order Poales; family Poaceae; genus Melocanna; species Melocanna baccifera. The sequence goes on from CM070709.1 coordinate 5,063,925, forward strand.
TTGAAGTGTTATTTGCAAGTGCATTTTGTGTTTACATGTATATGAAACATTGTCAGGTTCTCTATTAATCCCATGATCCCATCTTTTCTTGTTATTTGATGTTTTGGCCATTTTTCTCTTGTAGATGAAATTTCAGTAAATCACCGACAGTTATACAGAACTTTTTGTGTTATTTGATGTTTTGGCCATTTTTCTCTGGTAGATGAAATTCCAGTAAATCATCGACAGTTATACAGAACTTTTCGTGTTATTGGATGTTTTGGCCATTAATAATTACAACATCTGTATAATTGGAACATTTTGCCATGAGATCCTACTATACCATTAACATCAGAGAGAATCATCTCAGTTATTATGCACTGAGGACTGGTAGTTGATCAATAGTTCAACTTCTGGGGATAAACATATTGCTCTATTTTTGCAGTAACTCAGTAGTTTCAAATTCTGTCCATGTAAATTTACTGTCTCATGCTGTCTTGCAATACATCTACTGAGTTGTCTGTCTTGTCAGAAATTCGGGTGACTATTCCCTGAATTCATTTAACTCCGGAACTGTCCATGCTCTGTTACTCAGATATCAAATAGATGCTGAGATATACAACCAACCTCAAATAAGTCTTCATATGCATTTTAGGGGGATGTTTATATTGGTTGCGGTTGATAACTTTTGGCTGAAAATGAATAGTAGTGGCTGAAAGTAATAGCTTTTAAAAGGAGAAGACGAGTGGTGAAAAAAATGAGGGAGGGATGTGTGCGTGAGAGGAGCGAGGTGCATGATGCACCCATGGCCCTCTACCTTATCTTCAGGCTTCGGAAGCCAATATGAACACCCTCTTAGTCAAACAGGCTGTTTGTTAGTTTGAGGTGAAGAATGCACAAAAGATTTTACAGAGAAAGTTATAAAAATTTCTGCCATGTACAAAATACTTATGCACTTTGTGCTGAAATTTGCTATTGCATGGTGCCACAGGACCGTCCTTCGAGGAAGGTGCAAGGTCCTCCAGGTGGTGATTCTCAACTGAATTATCTTTTCAGCGGCAGCGAGGATGGCAAGTGATGCTCATCCACTGTTGAATTGACCATGAGCTTGGATGAAAGGTTCCTGCTCTACCCAAAAAAACATTCCCATGAGTGATTATCGCGAGGACCTGCTCATGGTATGTAACAGGGATTGTTGGTATGTGTGTATGCGTGCGTCGTGTGTTCGTGTATGCATGTGTTGATCAGCAGCTACTTGTGCTTAGAGCAGACTCTTATCTCTGTGGTCGTCTATCAGTTGATGGAATTGGTCTTTATGTTGACATTATTGTGGATGATGCCTTATTGTACAAATCTGTTCAAGTTGTGTCGTACCCCCAGATTGGACGTGATTGTTGTCTAATGCTTTCATTGTTGTAGTAAGAAATGTTTCTGTTGTTCTTGGCTGCTGCTTTATGGTGTATTTTCTACAGGCCCCAAGCCTTGTATGGCATCTGAAGTCCGTGGTTTCTGTATTGCTGCAGTGGTAGACGAGTCAACTTCTCCAATATTGAGAAACGGAGTCTACGGCCTTGTTATTTGGGCTTTTGGCTTGGACAGTTTTTTTAAAATAGATTATTCAAATGACTTTCTGATTCTTAGGCTGTGCTTATTTTAGTTTAAAATCAGCTTCAGCTTCTGTTTTCTGCTTTTTTTCACTATTTAGTAATTTCGTTTTTTTGATTTTTAAAGATTTTTTAGGCTTTTTTGCTTTTCTTTTTTTTTCTGTATCTCTTTGCATTGTCTGTGATGGGTAACATGTTTTTCTATTTTTATATTTGTTAAATTTAATTATGTCAAATAAGCAAATCTAACTATAGTAAAAAATAAATCAGCTATAATAAAAAATTATAAGATAACGTTAAACTGAGCGCTATCTTAAACTGTTTGATATAGTGTCTGTGATGTTCACTGTTGTCTTAAAAAATATATATATAAATTATCGAAGCTCATAGGAACAGGATCATGACAACAGAATATGCATATTTTCCTAACGTAGAACACGGTTGTCTGCATTATCCAGTAGAATTTTTGACATTTCAAGCTGGCAACATTTTGTCCCACTCCTAATTTGTGAAATGAGGCGAGGCTATGCCGGTATATACGGGGTGTTTAGAATGGTGGTAGTTTATGATTTTTTTAATGTAATTATTTTATTTTTATTGTAATTGAATTGGTTTATTCGATATAATTAAATTTAAAAAATTTAAAAATAAAAAATATATTAATCTATCACAGATAATATAAAAAATATGAAAAAAAATAAAAAGTAAAAAACAAAAAACAAAATAGTAAAAAATAAATAAAAATAAGAAGCAGAAGCAATCTAGCAGTAGAAGCTAAAATGAGCGCGCTCAGGTTAGGCACTTAAGTCCTACTCGTTTTGGAAGTAACCACCTTTTGTTCCTTCGTACGAACTTGCATTTGGTAGCAGAGAATGCCGAAAAGACGGCACAATGCCAGCACCATGGGGAGCAACATTGTTCATGCGTCACCATAAGTAAAACCTTTGTTTGGCCGTCTTGGCTGATGGTTCACATGAAGATCAGAGAAAACGGCAAAAAACATCCGCTCCGGTTTTTTTACTTGCTTTTAGAATCTTCATTGTATTAGTTTATATTTAGAAAAGCAAAAATTAATATAAAGGTGCGAAAGCCCTTGATGAAAAGAAGGGAAGAAGGGTAAGGCCGTTGCCCGAGAAAGGCAAGTCGATACTCCAAATGACAAAAGGGCTAAGGAGAGTGGCAAAACCTATGGCCAGCGTGAGAACCAAGGTTGCTACAAGTGTGGCAAGTGGGGCATTGGTCGCGGATCTGTAAAGCATCGCAATATGTCATTGATGCCCACCAAGCCCGGAAGAACAATGGCAAAGGGCTGAAGCTAACTTTGCATTTGTTATCTAGCTTCTAAAGCGACTTCTTTATTTTTCATTTTGCCATCTCACCGGAGATAAGATAAAGGATAACAGTGCATCACACATCCTATTCCTCGTTCCACTTGCCACCGCACTTGAAAGAAGCGCGCAAGATGAAGCTGAGAAGCAACTCATGAAGAAATAGCTATAAATTATGTGCACACTGGAGAGCTCGAACAGACAACACCAATGTCGATATCTACTTCAAGAAAGAAAATTGCCACAATCATTGATCTTGATCCGACCGCAATTATAGCAACCGATTGTCCGAACAAAAGAGCGATGTCGCGACTCCTCCCCATGTGCACTCAGGCAAGTGGGTATTTGTTCACATACACGTATCTCTCTCTACTTTTTCCACCGCCGCTCTCTCTTTTTAAAAGACACTTCTTTCAATCATTTTATTCATTTTCAACCGTATCTATGAAGATAATGCCGCTGCGTTGCACAAGTACAAGCGGGCTATGTGAAGAGTCATCTCACAAAGCATATCAACCCCAAGTTCTTCTATGCTCATGAATTGCAAAAGATGGGCGAGATTAAAATCTTGCATACTAAGTCTTGTGAAAATCTAGCAGATTTATTCACAAAGTCCCTCCCGCATCTAGCTTTGAAAGGTGCGTGCGAGGATCGGTATGATGAGACTTAGAGAAGTGCAGAATTGTGGGGAGAATTCTCTCAAGATCGTTAGTAAATCTTGATCCACGAAGATCAAGTACCCAAAGAATAAAAGTCACGAAGACTAAATGAAGTTGGGTGAATTGTACTCTTTTTCCCTTGAGTTTTCTGAAGTTTCTCGATCAAGGTTTTTAATGAGGCAATTCGTGCAATCGCAGCATAACATGCATCATGTACTCTTTCTCCAAATTTTTCCCATCGGGTTTTTATGGAGTTTTAATGAGGCATGAGTATGTCGGATGAGTGCCCAAGGGAGTATTGGGAAACTAAAGATAAGGATCCCGTTTAAGCGGATCCTCTCCGTTTAAACGAGTCCTTATCTATAATGGGCACCTCATCCCACCCCTATAAATAGAGAGCCATATGGCTGATTTTGTACCCAATGCATATGAAGCAATAAAGAAAGACCAGAGTTCTCTCTACTCTCTGTGTTCAATCTATTATTCTGTGTTTACGTGATTGATTAGTTCTTATTCTAAGCAGAGAATTGTTCCGTGAGAGTTCGTAACCACCTTTTGTTCCGAACTTGCATTTGGTAGCAGAGAATGCCGAAAAGACGGCACAATGCCAGCACCATGGGGAGCAACATTGTTCATGCGTCACCATAAGTAAAACCTTTGTTTGGCCGTCTTGGCTGATGGTTCACATGAAGATCGGGAAAAACATCCGCTCCTTTTTTTTACTTGCTTTTAGAATCTTCGTATTAGTTTATATTTAGAAAAGCAAAAAAAATATAAATATCTAGCTTCTTGAAGTGACTTCTTTATTTTTCTCGTTACCTTCTCACCCTGGAGATAAGATAAAGGATAACAGGTGCATCACACATCCTATTCCCCTCGTTCCCATCACATACACGTATCTCTCTACTACTTTTTCCACCGCTCGCTCTTTCTTTTTAAAAGACACTTCTTTCAATCATTATTATTCATTTTCAACCATAAGCCACAGCTAAAAGCAATTAGCAAAAGCCAATATGGACACCTCCTTTTATATGGAATTGTTTCACAGCTGCAGGAAAGCCTGGCTCATGTTAGTTACTTAAATTTCCTATGTATTGCAATTTTGATGGCATGTTCTTCTTACACCTATGGCATATCACATTTGTTGTGTTGGGATACAGGTAGACTACACTAGCACAAATTAAAATTTTTTACCGTGTAAAACAGGAAGCCATGCGAGTAAGAGATCATATATCGTTACCACTAGACGCGCAGTGCAGCGGAAGTAGAGTTGAAGCAACCGATACAACTAAGAGCACGTCGGTGTAGTAGAAGCTGTTGATCGTCCTCCAGCCAACCGTCTCCTCCTTGCGATCGTCTCGATCAGCGTCGCAGTCATAGCAACACCTCTATCAAGGTCCACACGTCCAAGGAGAAAACACCGTGCGTCGGTGTGCTAGCACCAGCGCACACGACATGAGTTATGAGAGATGGCGGTTAGGATTTTGATGGGTGTATTTTGGGATACCTCTCTCAGCCCCCGAACCTCTCCTTATATAACCTCTAATCGGATCCTTATCCGATACGAGTAGAGATCAAATTCCACTTGGAAACTATTACTCAAACCCTTATCGTTCCAGCCCATTAATTGTGTGACTCTGTAAGTTCATGTATATTTGGCCATGGACCGAAAACTCCTTTCTAGTTCATAAGTTAGAGCGGTCCCTAATAGGATGTAACGACATCCAAATATACATAAAGATCATATTGGATGAACCTATATAATTTTTATGTACCGATCCCTTTGTCTTATGATACTGATTGAACTCAAGGCGAGAAGCGTGACATTCTATGATAGCTCGATCCTTCACTTGAACCTATAGTGGATTACTCAGTTGTGATTGACTCTTCAACCACATTCGGCATGGCTATGCACTTTCTTAATTCAATCACATCAAGAGGCCCAGAGAAATTTCTCCTATTATATAGGAGGTGTAAATTCCATCTTGATTGCTTATATTTCTCCGTATGTTTCATAGTAAAACCAAAAGCTATCTTTATAACTACCTAGTTATGGAGTAGTGTTTGGTAATATCTAAGTAAACTATTATACATATAGGAAATAATGATGATCTTAGGTCTAAGAATTCTACATACACTATGTGTGAGATCAACTGATGACAGTTAAAAATTGTAACAATTCTCGTAGTGTCTCACGATGGGTCAACCCAACATCACGTTCTCTAACATGTGTCCATATTATTGATTTAATATCTCATATCTATGATCCGTGAAATATGATCATTAATCAATACATGTGTTGATTTGTAAATCAAAATTGTCCCATATAATGAGATAAGATCAGGGATAATTTAGAATAACATCAAAACATAAATAAAAAGTTTTTCAAAGAAGTCACATACTTGTTGATCAATATGAAAGATATTTATTTAAGGGATAAAATAACATGTTATTCAAAATGTCATAAATATAGAAGTGAAACAATCATATCCATGATTGCCTCTAGGACATATTATTAACAATCTCCCACTTGCATTAGAATCAATCATGCAAATATTTAATACCCATAGCTCTTGTATGTGTCTCATTCTTTGGCTGTGGAAGAGGCTTTGTCAACAAATCCGTAATATTTAAATTTGTGTGTACTTTGAATATCATAACATCACCTCTATCTACAATATTGTGAATAAGGTGAAAACGCCAAAGCGTGTGGTTAGATTTTTGATGTGATCTAGACTGCTTGGCTTGTGCAATGACTATACTAATATCACAATAGAGATTCATTGGAATAGAACCACTAAAGATCATACCTAGCTCAGAGATCAATTTCTTTATCTAAACAACCTCCTTTACAGCTTCGAAAATTGTAATATACTCAACCTCCGTTGTAAAATCGGCAACCGTCTCTTGTTTGGAACTTTTCTAGCTCACTACTCCTCTATTAAGACAAAATACAAACCTAGATTGCGATAAAAAAAATCATCTTTATCGGTTTGAAAACTAGCATCAGTGTAACCATTTACAACTAGCTCTTCCTCACCTCTATAAACAAAGAACACATCCCTGGTCCTCAAATATTTCAGGATGTTCTTTACAGTAATTTAGTGACCTTCACCTGAATCTGACTGACATATGCTCGTTACACTTAAAGCATATGATACATTTGGGTGTGTACAAAGCATGTCATACATGAAAGACCCAATGGTGGAAGCATATGGAATATTACTCATCCGGTCTCACTCATCTGGTGTTGAAGGACAATAAGTCTTACTAAGACTAATATCATATGATATAGGCAAGAAACCCTTCTTGGAATCTTGCATGTTGAACCGCTTCAACACTTTGTTAATATACGTAACTTGGCTTAATCCAATTAGTCTTTTAGTTCCATCTCTATAAATTTTTATGCCCAAAATATATGCTGCATCTCCTAAGTCTTTCATAGAGAAACAATTTCTTAATAAAGACTTGACAGATTCGAGCATAGGAATATCATTTCCAATCAATAATATGTCATCATCATATAGGACTAGAAAAACAAGTGCGCTTCCACTAGTTTTTGTAAATACAAAGCAATTCTTCATTCTTGATGAAACCAAACCCTTTGACTACCTCATTAAAACGAATGTTCCAATTCGAGAAACTTGCTTCAGTCCATAGATAGATCTTTGAAGGCTGCATATCTTTCTAGCATTATGAAGATCGATAAAACCCTCAGGTTGTGTCATGTACACATCCTCACTTAGGTTTTCATTTAGAAAAGCCGTTTTGACATCCATTTGCCATATCTCATAATCGAAATATGCAGCAACAACTAGAATGATCCGGACAAATTTAAGCATAACGACGGGTGAGAAGGTTTCATCAAAGTAAATACCTTGAATTTGTTTAAAACCCTTCACCACCAATTGTGCCTTATGGATATGAACATTTTCATTCATATCTATTTGTTTATTAAAAACCCACTTGCACTCAATAATTTTTATACCATTGGGTGGATCAACTAAGTTTCAAACTTGATTATCATACATGGATTGAATTTCGGATCTCATGGTTCTAAGCCATTTCTCAGAGTCTGGACCCATCATCACTTTCTCGATAAGTCTTAGGCTCATCATTGTTTAATAATAAAAAATCATGTCGATACTTTATCGACAATTGATGTGGCCTTTTAGACCTATGTAGGGCTGACGTCTCTTTCATAGTTTCTACGACATCTTGTATAATCTGTAGATGTTCAGTAGGAGTTAAAACATTTTCTGATGTCTCTCGAATTTCTTCAAGTCTCACCGTGCTCTCACTAACTCCTTTTGAGAGAATCTCTTTCTCTTAAAAGACATCATTTCGGACAACAAACACTTTGTTCTCGTTTCTTTTATAAAAGTAATATCCTTTAGTTTTCTTAGGATATCCCACGAAGAAACATTTATTAGATTTAGGTGTGAATTTGTCAGACGTTAAACATTTTACATATACTTCACATCCTCTTATTTTGAGAAAAGACAAGTTAGGACGCTTCCTAGTCTATGGCCCTGTTCTTTGCGACTTCTAAAAGCCGCTTTTGGCTTTTTGCTACGTTTAACTAATTTTTAAACGGAGTATTTTTTAAGATGGGGTCTATAAGTTAATTGTAGTACATGTTAAAAATCTAATATCTGTACCATCAAAAATCGTAAGCAAGTATCTCTTTTCCATAATCTCTGCCATAAATAGCAAAAAGCCCTCATTATGACCAAAAGCCATCAGCCGTAGCTAAAAAGAACAGGACCATATCTCATATGGTGTCTTCTCTACGGCTTTTGATGGAATCTTATTTAATGTGAACACAATTGTTTCTAGAACATATTCCTAAAAAGACATTGGTAGATCAGATGAGCTCATTATAAACTAAACCATATCTAACAAGATCCGATTCACTTCCATGATCTAATAGTTTTAGATGATCACCAAACTCATAGCTCAAATATTCACTTCCATGATCTAATAGTAGGGCTTTAATTGTCTTGCCAAGTTGATTTTGTAACTTATTCTGAAATTTCTTGAACTTTTCAAATGATTCAGACTTGTACCTCGTTAGGTAGATGCATCTATATCTACTAAAGTCATCAGTAAAAGTTATGAAGTACTGAAAATCACCTCTGCCTGTTGAGCTCATTGGTCCATATAGTTCTGAATGTACTAAGGCTAACAAATCATTTGCCCTCTCGCCTAGACCAGTGAAAGGTGTTTTAGTCATTTTGCCAAGTAAACAAGACTCGTATGTTTCAAATGATTCAAAATTAAATCAGTTCAGAAGACCATCTTTATGGAGCTTCACCATGTGTTTCTCATTTATATGACCCAAACGACAATACCAAATATAAGTGAGATTCAAATCATTAGGCTAAAGCCTCTTAGCATTAATGTTATAGATGGGTATATCATCAAGATTTAAAATATATAATCCATTTATCAATGGAGCATGATCATAAAGTATATCATTCAAATAAATTGAATAATAATAATTTTTTTATTCTAAACTCATAACCTTCTACTCCTAAACATGAAGTAGAAATAATGTTTTTACTTAAGACAGGAATATAATAACAATTATTCAATTCTAAAACTAATTCTGAGGTAAAGATAATGGTAAAGTACCAACAACTTTTGCTCTATTGCCCACGCGAAGATCAACCTTATCTTTTACTAAACTCTTACTACTTATTAGCCCCTGCATTGAATTGCAAATATGAGCAACGGATTTGGTATCAAATGCCCAAGAACTAATATGAGAAGTAGTAAGATTTATTTCTATAATATTTATACCCGAAGTAGAAATCTTACTTCCCTTCTTCTTCTCCAGTTCTGCAAGTACTTCTTATAGTTCCTCTTTCAATGTTCAGTCTATTGGTAATGGTAGCAAATAGCATCAGGTGCAGTACCAATTTTGAGCTTCTGAAGCTTAAATTTGGTACTCGAGATCTCATCTTGAGTATTGCCTGTGCTCTTTTTTTCTCTCCAAGCCTTATGACTCTTCTTTTTGAAATGATAGTCTTTTGAACCATCATCACATGATTAGAGTTTTTCTTAATGCTATCCTCTACTGACTTGAGCATTCCATGCAACTCTGTCATTGACTTCTCCATGCCATTCATATAAAAGTTCAAAATAACTGGCTCAAAACTCGGACGAAGCGATTGGAGGATCACATCAGTAGCCAACTCTTAGCTAAGAGGAAAACTAAGCTTTTTCAAACTCTCAATGTATCCAATTATCTTAATCACATGAGAGCTGACCGGACTTCCTTCATCTAATTTGCACACCAACGACTTAGAGGTGTTGTACCTTTCAGCCCTTACTTGGTTCTCATACATGCATTTAAGACCCACAATTATATTATAGGCATCCATGTTCTCATATTGCTTCTGAAGCTTGAAGTTCATGGTGGCAAGCATGCGACAATAACATCAAGTGAGTCATTACCATGTTTCTAATACTCATTCTTTTGAGTACGAGTAGTATCTTCAGCTGGATATAGAATCTTTAGAGCATATTCCTTCTTTTCTTGCTTGAGAATAATTCTTAAGTTGCGATACCGGTCAATGAAGTTTGTTCCATTTAGTTTTTCTTTCTCAAGAATACATCGTAGATTAAAGCTGGGTGTGGAGCAAGTAGATGGTGGCATTGTCTACAACATAAAAGTATGTGAAAAAATTTAGCACTATGTTTATGTAAAATCTTACATTAAACAATTTAATAAAAAATACTCCCACTATATGTCTAAAATCATGTACCCTCCAATAATATATAATGAATTAAAATTCATATTTCACTAAGTCCTAGTGAGCTTTGGCATCACTGCTAGAAACCTAACGATATAGGTAAATAACTCTTTGCTAATTGCATCACATGCAACTCTTGTTTGTTGAGTGACATCAATATGTCCCGACCTCAACACTATGCCCCCAGACCCAAAATTATTTTGATAGCCTAGTCAAGTTAAACCAATATTATGCATGAAGTGTTCAAAAATTTGATAAGTGAAATTATTGGAAGGGCATCAAACTTTACTTAATTTTTCTAGAGGGATATTATTATATCATCTTAAAAACACCCAAGATAGTAATAACATGAATAAAAGTATAACAAGAACATAAAAGCATTCACAATTAAATCATATTAAATTGTGATATAATATGACCCTTAGCACAGTAACTCCATCACCACACTTCCTATCCATCGAGCCATCAATGCTTGAGTTCACCATATTCATCTACTTAACTGTTACTCCTAACACTAACAATGAATTAGATATGAAAATATCAAGCATCACAAATCGACACGTAGGCTGTTATACAACAATATGTAGCACATGGCTATAAATCAACATGACACACAGGCTATGAAAAACTCATACATGCATCACATATACATTGGGCCATACTATTCACACAACCCTGTAAAAATGAGTTATGTGCATAATCCAATTCTATCGTGCGATATGAACACATAAAACCTACAATGCACGGTACGATTACCCAGCACAGTGGTCTCACTATTCACAAAATCGCGATTGAAAATTTTATCGAATTAATCACATTAACCCAATTTCAAGCCAATCTGATTAGGTTGATTTTCCATTGATCAATCATATTGATCGGATCGGGAGGTTTCCAGAAAGAACAACAACTCGGTGCTATTAATTTATACCTCTTCTGAACCCATCTACTATCGCGAAATTGATTGATTTTATCAACTAGTGCTTAAACCAATCCAATAATATGAACCAATCTAAGCTATCATATCAGATCAGTAATAGATCCAATGTAGTACTATCACATATCAACTGTATGTGACCAATCCAGATCAAATACTACACAAGATGGCTCTGATACCACTGTTGTATACGGGTAGGCTATACTAGCGCAAATTAAAATTTTCTATCGTGTAAAATAAGAAGCCATATGAGTAAGAGATCATAGATCGTTACCACTAGATGTGCAGTACAGCAAAAATAGAGTTGAACTAAGAGCACGTCAGTGTAGTGGAAGTAGTCAATCGTTCTCCAGCCAACCGTCTCCTCCTCATGATCGTCTCGATCAGCACCGCAGTCGTAGCAATGCCTCTACCGAGGTCCACACATCCAGGAAGAAACATTATGCGTCGGTGTGTTAGTACCAGCATGTGCAGTAGGGGTTATGAGAGGTGGCAACTAGGGTTTTGATGGGTGTGTTTCAGGATACCTCCCTCAGCCCTCGCACCTCTCCTTATATAGCATCCAATCGGATCCTTATCCGATACAAGTAGAGATCAAATCCCACTTGAAAACTATTATCCATACCTTTATCATTCCAGCCCACTAAATATGTGACCCTGTAGGTTCATATATATTTGGTCATAGACCAAAAACTCTTTTCCAGTTTATAAGTCGATAGCGGTCCTTAGCAGGACATAACAACACCCAAATATACATAAAGATCATATCTGACGAACCTCTATAGTGCTTATGCACTGATCCGATTGCCTCATGATACTAGGTCGAACTTAAGACGAGAAGCATGTCATCCTATGATAATTCGATCATTCACTCGAACCTATAGTGGATTACTCAGTTGTGATTGACTCTTCAACCACATTTAGTATGGCCATGCACTTCCTTAATCTAACTACGTTGAGAGGCCCAGAGATATCTCTCCTGTTATATAGGAGAGATAAATTCCATCTTAATTGCTCATATTCCTCCGCATATTTTATAATAAACCAGAAATCTACATTTATGACTATCCAGTCACGAAGTAATGTTTGATAATCGCTAAGTAAACTATTACACATGTAGAAAACAATGACGATGTCAGGTCTAAGGATCCTACATACACTATATATAAGACCAACTGATGATAATTAAGAATATAACAAACCCAACATCATGTTCTCTAACATGTGTCTACATTATTGATTTAATATCTCATATTCATGATCCGTGAAATATAATTATCAATCAATTTATGTGCTGATCTATAAATCATAACTGTCTCACATAATGATATAAAATCAAAGATAATTTAGAATAACATCAAAACATAAATAAAGAGAGTTCTACGAACATGTCACATACTTGTTGATCAATATGAAAGATATTTATTTAAGTGATAAAATAACATATTATTCAAAAGATTATAAACATAGAAGTGATACAATCATCTCTATGATTACCTCTAGGGCATATCATTAACATGTTGAAGTGGAATTATGTAGATAACTACGAAGAATATTGCAATTCAGAGTAACATGTTTGAACCAAACTTTAATAGAAACACACGTCAAAAGGAAATGTGACACTTATAAATAGCTTATTAATTGAAGTATTTTGGTATATCGACCAACTAGCAACCTACTTTTAAAGCCATAACAGAAGTATCTGAGTAGAATTGACGGCAAAGATTCCGTATAACTCGCTTTCTATTGCTTATGCAACACAGCACACCACAACAAATACCAAACTGATCATAAGAAAAACTGTACTTTACGTTTTTCAAGTTTCAATGTAAAGCAAGCATATAGCAATTCCTTTTATTAGATACACAAGAAAAACTATGTACCTTTGATTACGAAGAGTGAGGGCTTTACCACTAGTTGCTGGGTGTCTTTTATCACATATCATTTCAGATAATGCATGGCATCTACAACTATCACTGTACTAATGCATTACTAAAAAATGTTTCATGATCCTAGCCACCATAGGTCTAGACTCGCTTTTGATCCCTCCACACGTCTCACACACTGTATTGCTTATCTGCATGCACGCATACCACACACAAGTGCGATTATAAGTAAAACACACACACCACCACACACGTACACCATACATGAGTGCACTCTCTTAGTATAGGTCTAGAAAGAGAGAGGCCGATGGTAAATTTATAACCTCACAAAATTTCTGTTGAAAGCGCACTCACGTATGTCCTATTAGGTGGAGTCGTACACCTACAATTTCACTACTCCACCCATAAATGATTTTGTATAGAGTGAAAGTTACGAACCGTTTGTGCATTAACCCAATCAAATGCCGTGGACCAAGAGGTTTGTTGGTTTTCCATCTTTCTCGCGGAATCAAAACCTTCGCTTATACATAAAAAAGTGAGAGTAGCTCCAAATAGAGTTTTTCGTAGAATTGTTCAGAACTAGCACTGTAGTTTTTTTTTTCAAAATGCCCCTAGACACCTGTTTCTACAAAATGGCCCCTCTTCCCTAGCTCGGAAGGCGCGACAGGTGACACCTGTCACCTACCGCACCCCTTAGCTCGGTAGGTCAGGGCACCCACGGTAGCGCAGCTAGAGGTAGCTAGGCATGGCAGGAGCAAAGGCAGATGGTGCTGCTGAGCTCCCCTGGCTTGGGGAGGAAGTTGGAGGTTGTGGCTCTCTGTTTGTTCAGCCGTTCAGTCTACTCGGTTCATGTCGGACTCAGATCTGAAATCCAGAATCCACTGTGATTCCACCGCACTATTCCCTGGATCAGTAGATAGTGCTCACAGTACATTGCTAAATCATTTCATACATCGCGAACATTTATAAAACCATAATATATACACATCAGAGTTCTAAATACGCCACATCGAGCGATAGTTTTACATAACGGGCCTCCAATACCAAATATTTACAGATCAAAAGTATAGCAGCGGAAAGCGATAATAACAGTGGGACCAAAAGCCACAGGCAAGCGACTGGCGAGTAATGGTCTGCAACTATATTACCTAACCCTTAGGCAATATGGGTGCACACCCTTCCAACAGGCTAACTTGCCTAGGACAAAACATTTTTAAAATTCGACGTAGTTGCAGTCGTCGGCTCCTTGACTTGGTGCATCCTCGTAAGCATAATGATTCTGTCTTTTGGCTTCTGGATATGATGATGCGAGGGTGAGCACACTAACCACCATGCTCCATGAGCCAATACATAGTATGCAATAATTTAACATGCTTGGCTTGACCAAGGATAGGCTCAGGTTATTTTAGTTACCGGAAATTTGCTTTTAAAAGACGTAAGATACTTAAAAACTTCCTTCGACTTAGCCATTTGGATTAAAATCATAGTGTTTGAAAAAGACATGTGATGATAGTATTGGTACATATTACATCCACCTTTACATGTCACCTGCACCATATATTCACTTTTTAGCGTTATAACCGCTTACTTTATCACTGGGACGACACCCAGGTCAACGCAAATCAGGACAGTCCATTGTCCTTCGTTTTCTTCCAAGTCCCTTCCCATAAAATTTGTTTTTGAAATAGAACTATATCTAAGTTAAGTTCTCATGTCCGCCCTTGACCGTGGGCATATCTATTCGAATAGTTTTGACTCTGCAGAATTTTGTACACTTTCACTACAAGAGACAATCCGCTTGTTGCCCCACATGATTCCTTAGTCATGCAGTTGAGTAGATCGTCACAGTAACCTTTCAAACTACCTGGCCTCTTGTTCTCATCTCACTCTATGGGTTACTCCCATTTGTGGTGGGTCCCATACGTTGCGTGGGATGTTAACCACTGATAATAGGACCTCCAGGCTCCACTCCTCATAGTGCTAGTATGACTGGAAAACAAGTCACCCTCCACGCGGTGTCCCTTTAGCCACAACAGGCCCTGGTATTTCCACACTTCTCTCCCCTAACCTGTGAGATGAGTCCGAGGTTCAATAGGTTTACTCAGGCAAGTTACACTTTGCAGACTTGTGGCTGTACTGTTTTACGATGCGAGGTCCTGACCAGATTCGGTCCTCAGGGTTATCTGGGCAGTTCTATTGCAAACCACACACTCGTGTACTCTAATGCACCATACCCCTAAACCATCCGCTTAGACGTATAAGCAATTGAGGGTTTTGGGGGCATAAAATAATGATCATTTTTAAAATACACGACCATTTCCCGCTACAACTCTCCCCGAAATTGTTCTTTGAATTTGCATGTGATGTTGGGGTATTTTAACACCCCCGGTATCTAAGCCATGCTAAGCTTTATGCATATACATATTTTATTTTCGAAAGATTAACATAATAATTTTTCCTAGGGAGCTAAGCAAGGTTCACTGATTAATGTACTAGGAGGTATAATATTAGTACTTACATAAAGGCACTTAGCTAGAGCATTAGAATCAGATATAAGATTGTACATAAAATAACAACATGCAAGTTATTAATTTGAATCTAAATAATTTGCAAAATGGGTATTTCAAAATGATCAAAATATTGACTCGCCTAGGTCACAAGTTCCTTGTTCTTGCTGGTCTTGACTTGCGTCCACCTCGGATTCTTCCTCTTGAGCCTCGTACGCTAGTTTTGCAATAAACAGAATTTTAAAAACAATTAAAAAGAATCAACATAGCCAAATAAATTCTCATCAAAAATTTAAACAAGCTCAAAAATTCATGATTTTGGTTCCATTGGAAAGAGGGTGAATTGAGATAAATTTAGCAATTTTTCTCACTTTATTTGGAGTTAAATGAATTAGTTATGAATTTTTAAAGTTTTCAGCCGAATTAATCCAAAAATAAAAATCAGAAATTATTAATTAATCCCGAGGAGAGAGGGTATGTGTGACTAACAGGTGGGGCCCATAGGGTATATTATTTTTATTTTTCTCTCCCTGACAGGTGGGACCTATTGGTGTTTATTAATTCTTTAATTTTTCAGAGACTGACATGTGGGGTCCACTGGGATTTTAAATCTCTTAACTTACCATTGACTGACTTGTGGGGCCCACCGAGAGTTATTAATCCTCCCTTGGGTTTTACTAATAGGTGGGGCCTCGGGGATTTATTATTTTACATGACGCTGACAGGTGGGACCGGGTAACGTTTTAATTAAAACTGGGCCCACAATCCAGTGACCCATTAACTTAACCACTATCATTATCATTAATTAAGCGTGGAATGATTAAACGGCACGGATGAACAGTGCCATCGTCTTACTCCCGACGACGGCAAGGCTCATTGCCAGTGGTAGGGACGGCGGTCGGCCATGAGCATTCGCAAAATGGAATGCTCGTACCCGCGCCCACCTCTAGCAGGGGTCTCACCAGCCAATTTTGCTGGAGCCATGATTGGCGGTGAGCCCAGGCGGCGGTGGTACAGGGCGGTGATGGTTAAGGCGGTAGGCAGCATTAGTATCCAATTGCTCACTCGGGGAGTACCTGGAGGTGGTATGGTGCGGAATTTGAGGTCGGCAGAGCTCGGGGAGGACTGAGGTGCCTTGTCGGCGTGCGGTGGCGGTGATCCGAGGAGGGCTCACGATGAGGGTGAAGCTTGAGCAAGGGGAGCCTCAGCCGAGGGTCAGGATCACTCCACCGTGCTCTGAGGATGCTTCTGACCAACAAAATAAGATTGAGGTGTCTTCGATCGATGGTGAGCCTTTCAGCCGGAGTTGGGGGAGAAGACGGCGCCGATGGGCCACCGGGCTCGAGAGCTGGATCGCTTGCGGTGGGAGGGAGAGGAGAGTGTGGGGAGTCGTTGGGTTGCTTCGGCGGGCTTTTATAGCCACCAGGGTGAGCTGTCCGCACGAGGGGGGGTAGGCGGTCGTGGCGATGATGGTGGAGACGGCGAGGCGATGGCATGGGGTGAGGGACACACTTGACAAAACTGGCGACAGGGGAGCGCAGGGGATGGCGAAGGCACGGCAAAGCGTCACTGTGATGTGGGAGGGCCTTGTGGCCGACGCTTGAGGCATGGCGCAGCGCCCGGTCATGCTCGAATGAGACTAGGGAGTGGGTGGCATGCTACAGCGGGCACGGAGGCGGCATGGGGTGAGGGACGCACTACCGACCTCTGGTCCGATGGGAGCTCGCGGGTGGGGGCGGCCGTAGCGGGATTTCAAGCGAGAGGACGGCTGCAGGCGTGCGCGCGAGCGAGGCAGCGGGCGATTTTCTTTGATAAAATGTATCTTCTCTTTGCAGTGTTCCCTGAGTTTGTGTCTTAACATTATATGTGTGTGTGTGTATATATGCCAATTCTCTTATTATTTTCTGGATCCTAAATCAAAATCATAGAAAATCCAAAACTGAAATGTCAGGAAATACCAAAAATTCAAAATGCCACAATTTACACAATATTTATAATTTCAAAAATTGGAATGTTACAGTTCAAAATGGAGAAGATGATGATCAATAACCAAAGGGAGAAGAGAGGAAAAAATGGAAGGAGGGAGAAAAAGAAAGAAAACAGGAAGGGAAGGTGGGAGAAAAAGAAAGAAAAGAGTAAGGAAATTTTGGTAGTAGATCACTTAGGAATCCTCAAGTAAAGTGTGCTAGGTTCGATTCATCTCTAGGATGGGTGACCTCTTAGGAATTCTTTTTTTTAGACAAAGAGAGAAGTGGCCAAAAAATAGAACGGATATTTTTCTGAAGATTTGGATTTGAATTTTGGAATTTGGAATTTTAGCTTGGAATTGGAGTTTTGATATTTTCTTTCAATATTACACATACAATACAAATGTTTTTAAATAATTAATTTGAAATTATTTTTTAAAAATTCAAATTTTGGGATGTTACAATGGAGGGATGGCGGTGAACAGTAGCAATGGCTATGACTTCAATGACGACAGAGCTTGACGGTGATGGAGGACTAAAAGGAAGCACATGATGAGGTTCAACGAGGCAAGGGGATGCTACAAATGAATACACTGAGGCTTAGGACTCACTAGAGGGGAAACCACTAAGGGACGATGGTGGTGGATAGAGGCGACGGTGACTACTTCTAGGTGCCAAGGTCCTACGACAAAGAAGAGCTAAAACAAAGAGTGTAGCGAGGTTGAGAGAGAGATAGAGAGGAATAAAATGACCATGGCTAAGGTCAAAAATCATTAGAGATAGAACTGTTTAGTGATAATGGCGGTGGTTGGAGTGGGGAAGACGATGCGGATCTGATGTTTTACTAAAGAAATACAGAAATCAAGTCAGGGTTTAAGATGATGAGTGAAAATTGCGTAAAGTGACATATGTGTCGAGGCCAGAGCTCACCAGAAACAAAGTTGGCCATAGAGGAGCGCGTGCACCGGAGCTGAGAACGACGACTGTGTTGCAGGCGAACCATAGAAGGAAAGTCGCTGGGAGTGGGCAAAATGGAGATGGTGTGGAGTGGAGAGAGAAAGGAGATGCACTCAGCTTGGCTTTATATGGACAGACGAGGGCACTGTACTCAACTATTTCTCATGGCTGAACAAGAGAACTAACAAAAATGACAGTCTCTGGTCTCTCCCACGTGCCAATGGCAACAAGAGGTGGAGGTGACAAGGTGAGACTTCAATCGGGGAGCTCGAGGCGGGCTAGCGAGCAAGCATTTTGTAGGCTTGTGTGGAAGGACTGTAGATGCTGAGGCTTCAATCGGGGAGCTCGAGGCGGGCTAGCGAGCAAGCATTTTGTAGGCTTGTGTGGAAGGACTGTAGATGCTACAGTACCTAGGAGCTCAGCTCTAGTGGTATTGATGCAAGCTGGACAATGGTGATGATCGTTTTAGCGATGACTTCTGGTTTTTAGCTGAAATTTCACTGTAGCTGGCTGAAATTTTACTGTAGCTGAGTTAGTGGATAGTGTAGTGAATAGTGAAAAAAATATGAAGTTAGAAGCTGAAATCGAAAAAAACCGAAACGATCAGGGCCACTCCTGGTGAGTGGGTCCTGCATGTCAGCAACAACGAGAGAGGGAATGGAGAGGAAGCACACCTGGTGAAAGATGCCTTCGCACAAAGAAAATGGAAAAAATTAAGCAGCTTGGCTGGGATGGCTCGTTGGTTGGAATAGGCCAAAATAGTAATGGACCAGGCCGAAGCTAACAGATTTGGCATGCGAAGGATTTTTGTATTTTAATGTATTTTTGAAATGGTTTAATTCCATAAATCAAATTTAGGCTTGGAAAATTAGCAAGCTAATTTGCAAAAATTCTGAAAACTTTTGGAGAAGTACTTTACATTATTTAGAAATTAAATATTTCTTGTTTTTATCAAGTTGTGCTTATTTTTGAAAATTCATTTTTAGCTGCTAAAATTAGGAAAAACCTTTAATAAATGCTATTTTTTTGAAATTCACAAAAATGCGGAAATTATGATTTATACATGAATTGGATTAGAATTTGAAATTTTGGGATGTTAAATCAACTGTGATGGTCTCAGTCACGGTTCTGAATAATTTCTTGATTGCGAGCTTCTAATTAAGCTTCGTTTTATTGTTTTGAAGTAGAACCTCTTGCTAGGTAATAATGACAACATCCAAGTGATGCTGCTAGCTTGATGTAATTTCTGTGATCTATGCTTCTGGATTATTTGGGATCTAATTAGAATGATGTTTTAGCGAAATCACTGTCATGTGAGTTCCTGCTTTCACTGAGGTACTGAGCTAAACAGGTTGCTTTCACTTTGGTTTCTGAATTGTTTCACGGACAATTTCACGATTTCTGCAAAATTCCTACTAACATCCTATATTCCAAAAAAGGGGCTTAAAGCAACCATATGAACAGGTTCAGCCAATTTACTACTACTATTCTGAATGTGATGGGCTCACAATGTTGGATATTCAGGAACCCTAAATCAGCCTAAACAAAGAAATTCGGCCATTGAAGTGGGCTAATCATGGGCGCGAATTATTAGCGCGCATTTGCACGAATTCAATCACCTTCTGCTAAAAAAACTTGTTCGAATTCAATTCATCCCAAATAATGCTACATGATAGGGTGGGTGTCTTTGCAACAATAGGGTTCGATGAATTTAAGGTTATTCAGCTAACCAAACACTATCTTTATCTTTGGTTTTGACTCGCATGGGTCAGTTTAAAGATACGTAGGTTGGGTACTCAACTAGTCACCACCGGCACCTATGAAGAAAATGACTTCTAAAAGCTGATTTTGTATAGTAAATAGTTTTTTTACAGTACTTAGCTTTCAAACGAAGTATCTTTTTAAAATAAGGTCTACTAGTCGATTGTAATACACACTGTAGTGACTTCATTTATATCGGCTAAAATCGCATATGAGTTTCTCTCTTCGTACGATTTTCTATAAGCTGTTTTCACATTAATTCAGAGCAGCAAAATTATTCTATTGAAACCGACTTCGAGGTATATGGCGTTCATGGTCCAATATAACACTAGCCAGTAGAGAATTCTAGCTAAAAACAACCAATGATTGGCCACATTTTGTTCTAGGTAAAAATTAATGTGAAAACAATGAATGATTATTTCGTAATAAGGGGTGAAGCAGAATTGGCTGAAATAAGGACTTGGCTTTATAATGTGTAGGCCTTGCATAAGAACAAATCCCAAGGAGAAGATGAATATATTTTAGAACAACTTTTATATAATAAAACGTAAGAATTAAACTTAGGAGCTATGTATGCCTTGGCCTCCCCAATATATCATGCTAAAGCTTTCATCATACATACTAGTATATTGTAGTGGCACATCTGATGGTTTTATGGAAAGTGACATCATGATGCCTAGCTTTTCTCTGAAACTGTGAAACATGAAGCCTTATTTAATCTACTAAAGCAACTTTTGTTCATATAATATGTTCTTAATTATCTTACACAAATCAGCAACATTAAGTTTTTTTATCACAAACTCATCAACAATGTTGTCCATGACTGAAAACTCATGGGTGCACATCTGAGAGCTGTTCTGGAAAATTAGATTAAAATGGGATCAATGGATGGATGAGTGCACTGATGGATAGATGCCTTTATATCAGCTGGTTGAGGACACACATTTGTCAAGCACTGCCTGCATTTGGCTACCAAATCATGCCGCAATGCCCGACTTTATGGCCACCAATAGCAGCCTAGGCTAAGCTGAGCAGCTTCTCCATGATGATTGACAACAATGTATGCGATCCATCGCTACCATGCGTCGGCCATCCGCCACACGCCACACGTCCCTAGCTGTTCGATCAGAGTTGTTGTTCATACCGTCCGAACATTCGCACCATCTAGACCATCTGATCACTTTTGGACTATCCGATCAACCACATCGTTTGCCCGGTCCGAACCTGCCTGCACTATTCATCCTAGCTTTCTCCCATCGTTGTCCGATCCCAAGTCATGCCACGTGTTGTGCATCCACGGGACATGTACTGTTCATCTTCCTCATCGCAGCCAGGCCTGTTCGTCCAGGACTTCATCTCGGCGTCTATGCCGTCTCCGTTGCAGAGTCTCGCCCGTATGTGCCTCAGACTCTCTCGATGTCTATGCTTAAAACGCGGAGCCGTGCCCTAGATCCCGCATCCCTGAGACTCTCGCTAGCCTCGCGTTGCCTCGCCGTCGATCTCACGCCACCGTCGGTTTTTCACCTCGGTCACCGTTGTCATCTTCGCAAAGCGCCGCCGCCCGACCAATCCATCCTTGTCGACGACCATCGTTCACCGATGAGCCCTATCACTACCTCGCCGTCTCGCTCTGCTCTAGCCATCACTCCGCTGCTCAATCCCCGTGCACTATCACCTTGGTTCGTGTGCACGACCACCTCACCATCACACCTCGGCCATTCGGTCACCCGTCGGTTCACCTCTCGACTGTCTGATCGTTATTGGAATGTTAGATCATCGTCAACCCTTCGGAAAGGTCCGAACCTCTCCGCGCCTTCTCAGTCGTCTGATCGATGTTGGACCGTTCGATCGATGTCACCATTCGAACAGTTCTAACATCTCCGCCCCTCAGTTGTTTGATCATCGGACCGTCCAAACATCGTCGCTTCTCGACCGTCCGATCGTTGTCATGTTCGGATAGTCCAAATGTTCTCGCCGTCCGGTTAGTCCAAACGTTCTCGCCCGTCCGGATTGTCCGATCGCTACATCAACCCTGCCGAGTTAGCCCCAGCCGAGTCATTACCACCTCAACCCTAGATCCAATGTGTCACTATGTGTCAGTGCCACGTCAGCACCAGAGCTGTCCCAGATACCACGTGTCCATCACATCATCAGCCACATCAACCCTACCTGCTGCCTGTTAGCCATATGTTCACCACTTTAGCCCTAGCTAGCCACGTCAGCATACCCAGTCGCGTGCACACTATTCCGTGAGCTGAGTCCACCGTAGAGTAGTCTTTTCATGCACCGAGTCCATAACAAAGTAGAATTTCTGAATTTTCAGTATTTTTATATTAGATTTTCAAGAGCTCGTTGTCTTACATTCTAACTCCGATTGACCCCATTCTTTTTTTATAAATTCATCTAAAATCGAGCTATATTTTTTGTTTCTATTTTTTTTGAAGTTTTTAGAATTTATTTAAATTTTATTTGATTTTAATTTTATGCCTCGTTCGTTTCTCCTCGTTAGATCACGCCTTTGAAGGAGCGAAAGCATAACTAGAAGATCAAGAATTCCTAACTGAGCAAGGCCAAGGCAAGTTATGTCCTTTGATCATGTTGAACCTATTTTATAATCTATTATTTATTTATTTTATTTTAAATTATCATGCATTGCTAATCTCCTACAAAACCTTGTACTTGGTAGTTACTGTCCTAATTGATTAAATCACTCCTTTGATAATTTGAATGTCATGATAACATTGACACCTTATGATGGAAAATCTATTTAGTGATGCAATACTCGTTATCACATGGGTTGTACGATTAATTTTTAGCCATGCTTGTAGTCTTGTGGATTCATCATCACATGTGATCATTTAATTAATTTTGACCTAATAAAGTATTGAATCATGATTGATGCCACAATTATAAAAATTTGTGTGTCATGATATTGGTGTGTCATTGGTGTTGGTTGTACATATTTGGCTTTCACTTGAATGAGTGATCATGTAGTAAAGGGGAAGTGTGGTTAGCACTTCGAGGGATGTTGAAGTCTCATCTAGATAATGTGTAAAGATTTAACTTTGTGCACTATTGATCTGAGTCTTATTGTGCAAACCATATGTCTAGCATGGGATAGACCTAGCTGGTTAATTTATGATATTTCAATTCCAATTTCGCCATTGAGTTAAACATAGTTGCTGATTTCCATGAAACGCAAGAGGGATTAATTATCGACTAGATGGTTAACCTAGTCGGCGGCAAAACCTTAGCGGACAGAATTGGATTGAGGTTGAACATTGTAAAGACTTTGTTGTGATTTTCTTTAACGTGAGGATGATCGCATCGTGTGAGTACAGTTGTGCAATCTGTGCAGAGTGTAAAACTATTCAAATAGCTGTGTCTCGAGTTATGGATAATACTCGGTGATTTCACACGAGAGGTAATTATTTCATAAAATTTGGGTTGAATAACTTTGGAAAGTGGATAGGATGTTCACTAGTGGTTTATTAAGTAGATAGTTAGTTCACTTATGATCTATTTAATTTCTTTGGTTATTAATCAATTAATATTTTTCTTAAAGTTCATTTTCAATATATTTATTGTATTTACTTTAAATTATTGCTTTCACAAAATAACATTTTAGTCATTCATTGGTAAGCCTTGCATACTATATTGTATTCTTTGTTACAAATGATTTCTGAATACCAATATACTCATAGCGTTATGCCCACTGTTGCTCAGGTGAAGAAGAAAAAGAGCCATATTAGTAAGAGGTACTAGGGGAGGATATTTCAACGGCTTCACGGATTAGGACTTTACTTCCCGGTCAATTGCCTGTGGGCATGTTGAATGGCTACTACGCTTAATTTTGATTTTTTGCTACTAGTTTCTCGAGCCCTTCAGGCTATTAATTATAAGCTTGGCCATAGGGTCATACTCTGGTAATTAATAATATTTTAGTCTTTTTCTTTATTTATCATGTTTATGGTTGATATTTCATCTATGTTACATTGTGTGCACAAGCGTGATCTTGAACTAGTACGGTATACATAGAGAGTCTAAATTTGTATATTCGGTCTTAACACTCTCCTCCCCTGCAATCCCTCCTACAATTTGTAGCACCTCCACCCCCTTGGCAACCGAACAAAAGAGAAGTAGGAGGGGAAGAAAGGAAGGATGAAAAGAAGAGGAGTAGGATGGTTTGTGCTAGTATTAAGATGTTCTTTCTATGGTCTCCAAGGGTAACAAACAATTTTCTACCCTTTTCTTCCTAGTGATTTCTCTATCTGGTCAGTTTTCAGTCATTCATTCAATCTACATAGTCTCCTGTGTTCTACAAATTAGGGGACCTTGGGTGCGCAATATGGGGATTTCACCTCCTAGAGATTTGTATAGGACTACATTATATTTCTATAGAGTGAACATTCATGTCATTCGATGAACGATTTAGGAGTTATAACCATTATCGTGTTGCTGCGCAGTCTGATCAATCAAGTTTAGGCAGTCGATGGAAATTAAAAGTTTTAAAAATAGAATATAACCTAATATGGGAATAAGGTCAGCATGAAGTCCGTAGCGGATTTCTTAAGGTTTTCAAAGAGTCTAAGAATGCAAATTTTTGATGGATGGATTAGGAGTTATACAATTTCTAACACTGTTGTCTGGCATTGGATGACTGCTGGACCAGTCGGAATAGAAATAATGTTTTGATTTGACAAAAGCCTGAATTAAAATTTAGTGAAAACTAGAAAATTGTGGAAAATTTTCTTTAGGAAATATCAATGTTTGTATATTTGCTACTGTAGATTAAAAGATACAAAATTTACAAGTCTACTATCTAGAGAATGGTCAGATCTATCTTCTAGGTTAATTTTGGGGGCTTAAATGAATTAATAGAGGATTGTGCCAACTAAGAAATTATGAAAAATTTTGTGTAGTTTCTTAAAATGGTATGGTTTGCTCTATTTTAATGAGAAAATTGAGAGTTGTATCATTCTTCGTACCTAGACAGCAAGGGGACAGACCGGTATTTGTTGGAAAAGTCAGGGTTTTCAAAGAACATGTAGGATCGTTATTGTTTACTTGTGTTTACATTGTGTTAGTACATTTTGAGAGTGGGTAATCTCTATAGGAGAAGAGACTTCAAGTGTGATGTCCATCTTCATATCCTTCTGGTTGGTGTATCCAAGTAAAAGGCAAGTTCATTGTAGAATAGTATTCGGGTGCTTAAAAATGGAATTAAATGATACCTTGTATTAATTATTTCTTATGTCAATATTGAATTTATATTATTCTCCGCTTATGATATGATGATAAAAGTGAGATTAGAGGTAAGCTGATGAATACTTTTAATTGTTTCATATGATGGATGGAAATGATTACATCATATTGCATGATGAGCATTCATGATTCATATTGAAGCACTAAGACCCTGTATAAAAAAAGGATAGGGCGACCCTGTATAAAAAAGGATAGGTTTAAGCGGAAGATAGAGATTTGGATTGAGATCCTATGTAAAAAAGGATAAGGTGACCCTGTATGAAAAAGGACAGGGCAAATGTGTGTCATTGACGGGTGAACACCTAGCTATACTAGCATATGCAAAGAAAGCGTTGAGTTTGAGAATTGCATTTATGAGAAGAGAATCAGAAAGACATGGTATGTGCATTAACTAAATGGAAAGGAGAATTTAAAAGTGAGATATTGATGGTCGAGATGAAATGTTAAAATGTTGCTACCTTGTATATTATTCTACTTTGTACTTACTGATTCATGGACTCACCCTTGCCTCTTTGCTGAGTCATGATGACGACATGCATGGGAATGGAGTAGCACAGGGATATCTGCATTATTTAGCCTTCACTTCACTTTGCACTTAGTCAACTTTAGATAAGAACAATTTGGTTCCAACTATTGTAGTTTGGTTCTAATTATTGTAGTAACTTGTTAACTTGTGGTTACCTGTAGTATCTTCAATTCACCATATTGCTAGATGTTGCGATGCTTAGTTGTCCTTATTATTGATAGCCATTGTTTTCATTTGGTCCATATTATGTTTTAAAATTATGTTGTTTTATGCTACTGAAACTTATCTTTAAATTATTATGGTATACCGTTCTTGTTATCATGTGACATGTTGATCTGCTTATTGTTTAAAATTTGTAGTGGTAGAGGTGGTGAGTGATATCTTAGGTTTTTATTAAGCTGGGGTGTTACAGTTGGTATGAGAGCGGGCGTTAGGTCTGTAATGGGAATTTGTTACTTTAATATAAACATTCAACTAAAACTTGGCTTAGGATTGATATACTTATACAACAAAAAATTAATTAGGCTGGACAATTTCTAGAATATGACTTAGACTAATTAATTAGGTTGAAATAAAATTTGACACACTGGTGCATAGTAGAATGGGGTTTTAGGTCAATCATTGCATTACGATTTCGGTATCTTATGATTGATATGTATTGTTACGAGATGTTTATAAGTGTATTGCATGATTGTTTGATTGAGATGGATAATGATAATGATTGTTTGATTGAGAAAGATAGTGATAATGAGAGGTGGAACTCGTGGTTATGGCTATGGTATAGCCAGGCAGTATCA
The DNA here is from genome assembly GCA_036346265.1 of Melocanna baccifera. Taxonomy (NCBI): domain Eukaryota; kingdom Viridiplantae; phylum Streptophyta; class Magnoliopsida; order Poales; family Poaceae; genus Melocanna; species Melocanna baccifera. Next base: position 5,090,856 of record CM070709.1, read on the forward strand.
CTAGGTGTGGTGCATGAGTAATGAAGAGCTTTTCTTGGATAACCTTAGTTACCTAATGATTGGGAATGAGTTTCTATTAGACATTTTTTTCAATCAATGAGTTATTGGTTCTCCATGAGTTTTCTGTTGTTAGTTGGTTTCAATGCTAGTAATGAGATTTTCTTAGTTATTTTGGTTCTATGAAGAAACTATAGTTTTTCGATTGTTGAACTATTCTTGTTGCTTTTGAAAGTTGTTCACTTGTCAACTCATCTTTTTTGGTGTTTTTATCATTTATTGTGAGTTAGTATTTATTTTTTGGCTCAATATCTTCTTTTTGAATCAAGGATAATACTTTTGCAAGCCATGTTTATATGTAATGTTTTAGACCCATGTGTTTTTGAAGTAACTTATGTGTTGAAGATTAATGCCTGGTTTTGTGAAGAAAAGAAAATTCTAAACTCTTGTTGTAATGACTTTTGTTTGGAAAAAAGTTGATAAGACATGGAATGTCAAGCTAGGGAAAGAATATAGTATATAAATGATTTCTAAGCAATAAAATTTTGTGTGTGAAACTGATTAAATGTGATAGTGTCTTGTAGTAGCTTCAGGATAAATAGTGAATAGGAATATGTCCATTGTTACTTGAATTGTTATAGTTATAGATAAGTGTGGAGCATGGTTGAATCGATCATATAACTAGCATGATAAGAATTCTTACTATATTAGATGAATTAGATTTTCTTGGTGCTGATAGATATTTCTAATTATTTGTGAAGGTTATGCCAAAGATGTATGAGATTTTTGTCATTAGTAAAGACTAATCCTGAATTAATCTTTCCTAGGGATATTTGGTGAACATATGTAGATACTTGATTCACATGTTTCTTGCAATGCTAAATTGATATAATGTGTTTAAATGAATGGATAGAAATTGTGGTATTATCGTGTGAAATCTTGTTTACTAGAGGTTCTAATAAGGATGTTTTGATAGTTGATTACTCCAAGTTTTAAACATAATAAGGGAATGTTGAACCTATGTTTGTAAAGTTAAGGTGATGGCATCTAAATGTAGGACAGCAAACAGTTTCATAATCAAGATAATTATTGATTATTAATAACAATCACTATAGTGTACATAATGCATAATAAACTTAGTGTTGAGCATCATTAGTGGTTAAATGAACAAAGCATAATAATATTTTAACTCCGTGAGCTTTCTAAGATTGTTGAGTATTAGGTTATTCTTGACTAAAGAAGTTTGCTAGAACATTATGGTTGTTACAGTAATCTTATGATACTTTGTGAGTTCTAAAAAAAACTTATGATAGGATAATAAATTATTGTGAAATAATTTATTATTATATTGCAAAGTTTGAGATATGCTAGTAGTCTTGATAATTCCTTATTGGAGTTTGTTAAATTAAAAATTGCATAATTTGTTTCAAGCTGTCGGATTTTATGGTAGCGGTACTTCAAATAATAATAGTAGTAGTAGTAGTAGTAGTAGTAGTAGTAGTACTTCAAATAATAATAGTAGTAGTAGTAAACTAATAAAAAAATGCGTCATCCTTCGGAAGAATTTAATATAATTTTTGGAGTTTTGTACTCATAATTCATTTTTGGTTTGTTGGATTCTATGGTAGAATTATTAAAAAAACTTTAGTGGAATGTTTATAAGAAGGAATGTGTAGTAATATAATTATTCATCTTACAAATGAACTCATTGCATCTTGTTAGAGCTTTCTCGTGAGCTGATGTTTTAGTGTCCTTCCATTATTTATGCTTGTGATTATTGCATTTATCAAAGGTATGCAAACTTAATGCATTAAGAATACTACCACTGTGTACATTGCAAGATTTTCTAGATGGAATTTGATCATATCACATAATAAAACAGAAAATGGTGTGATGACCTAATCAATGTGCTAGTAAACTGAATGATGAACTATGGTATTGATATACTAATTGTTTCTTGGTGAACGACCCTTTTGGAATTTAGATCTTTTTTAAAGATGGATGGTGGATAATAGATTCACTTGTTAGTGTTTCTCAATCATTTACAACTAAAATTTTATTATGAGAATATGTGAAATCAAAATCATGAAGTGATATTGCTTAGTAACAAAGTTTAGCTAGAATAATGAGAAATTTATTGTGGTGGCATGTAATATTTAAGTTATCAGGGAATTGATATTGCAGTCTTGATATGATTTTTGGTAATTACAAGAGAAGTTAGATGTGCATTGATCATTGATGTAATGCATTGAGTTGTCATGACTGTGTGTGAGCATGCATGAGTATTTGTCTTTTAAAAGAACTGAGCTGATAGGATTCAATGGACAAATTAATATATAAGTGTAGTTGGAAAAAAGATACTACTTTTGGGAAGGAGCCTTGCTAATGTATTTAGTGACTTGCGTACTAGAGTCTGTAAGATTTGTCCTGATATTGTAGCAAGGTTGGGTTTAACTTGGAAGTTACCAATATAAAAGAATGTGTATATGTGAATGCAATGTTTTAAAAATTTATGGCCTAAAGAAAATTATACCCTAAAGTCAAGGAAATTACCTTTTTCTAGGGTAGTGAGATTCAGTTCTGGATCCTATCTACTTTAAGTGTTTTGTCCAATGTTGTTTAAAAACAAACGTGGTTTAATGGTGTTATGGGTGGACATTTTCCTTGCTTGGAATTTTTTTTTGGTAATTTCATGTATTGGAGAGATTTCATCCTTTGATTCTTGTGGTTCTTAATATATTTGGTCTATTTGGAGAGTTGAATAATTTTCTAGTGAATCTTGCTATTCAAAGTGGTTCTTGAATTCTCATTGCTTATCTGAAAGTGATTTTTTTTTAAAAAAAAGAGTTGGTTTAAAGTCTTGGTTATGTGTTTTTCTCGGGTTGAGAAGGGATGTGTTTGTGGGTGGAATCCATGTTGAGCCTGCCAATTTAAAAGAAATGAGTTAGTGAGTTATGCGATGATTTGGAATCCCATAGTTTACAAGAAATGAAACTCTTAAAAGAATGGATTGAGCAAATAATGTTTTCCCATGTATTAAAATGCTCTCTTGATTCTCATTTGAGCTGTGTGTTTATGATATAGTCCATTTGCAATTTGAGTTGGTTTTATATTGGCATGTGTGGTTTTTTGGTTCAGAAGGAATAAAAATGGTTGATTTGGGCATTTGAGTGATTGGTCTTTTGGCTTTCGTGGTAGTCATGTGCAAACTACCTACTTGGAAAGTGGAAAGGTTTTCATGATGTAACCTCAATTCTGGATTTGACTCTTTTGGTGGAGAGCTCGTAACACATGGTAGCATTGGAAATCCTTCATGTTTTCTTTAGTTGGATTCTTTTGTAAGAGGTTTGGTTAAGATGAGTTGTTTGTGCATCCCTAGTTAAAGGCAATGCTCCTTGTTAAGGTGAATTGATCAATTGAGAGATGGACCAAGAGTTTCATGTGTTATATGCAGGTTGTGTGACTTGGTACCAAGGGAAATGATAGCCCAAGGTATATATATTTGATCATTTCTAGTAGTTGGGGGAATTTGAAGGTTGGCGTATCGCTAGAACGGTCTCAGTTCCATGTGCATAGGGTACACATCGTCTTGTATGTCCCGGTGTTGAGGGAGCACTTGAGATATCCGAAGTTTGAGGTTTTGTTAGAGCCTTTGACCAATGAGTAGAGAGATAATACATGTTGGTATGTGTCTTGTGCTGTGGTCTTGTCAGTCCAAGAGATGGACGACTTAGGAGTTGGAATCTCATTTGTGCGAGCAATATCCAGGGTTGTTCACATCGAGCATGTGCTAGCGGATGTTAGTTTTCAGATTAGTTCAGTGTCCCGTGTGGGATCATGGAGTGTAGAATTTGGGGTCGAATTTTGTTTAAGGGGGCTAGAATGTAATATCCCGAATGGTAGTCCGAAGATTTGGAGAATTAAAAAATAAAAAATAATAGAATTAATGAAGTAATTTTTTGAGGTTTGCAAGAGGAAAGAAAATTAAGTCTTTTGGTGAGTTTTAGGCCATAGAGTATTATTCCGAACAACGTTTGATTTTGGCGCTTCAAATCAAGAAACGAATGGGAGTTGAAGAAGTAATTTCTAGGGTGATCAATAGGGAATTAAATTCTAATATTTGAGGATCAAAAAGGGGCTAAAAATTTAGAGTTATTTGGGGGCGTGGGCCTTTGGCCCAAGGTTTTAGCCCATTGGGGGGTGGCCACCCCATTACCCTAGGGTGCCTCCTCCTCCCCCTTTCTCCCCCTTGGGCGCCCCTCCCTGGCTCCCCACCTCCCCCACGTGCCCCTTCTCCCCTACAATCACTCCTGCAATCTGCAGGACCTCCACCCTCTTGGCAACCAAGCAAAAGAGGAGGGGAGGAAGACGAGGAAGACGAGGAAGAGGAATAAGGATGAAAAGAAGAGTAGGGTGGTTTGTACTAGTATTCAGAGGCTCTTGCTGTGGTCTCCAAGGGTAACAAACAATTTCCTACCCTTTTCTTCTTGGCGATTTCTCCATCGGGTCAATTATCAGTTATTTGTTTGATCTGCACAATCTGCTGTGTTCCACAAATTAGGGGACTTTGGTGCAAAATCTAGGGATTTCACCACCTAGAGATTTGTATAGGACTTCATTATTTTTCTATAGAGAGCAAATTCACATCATTCCGATGAACGGTTTAGGAGTTATGACCGTTATCGTGTTGCTATGTAGTCTGATCAATCAAGTTAAGGCAGTCTGTGGTAATTAAAAGATTAAAAATATAATATGACATAATCTGGGAATAAGGTCACCATGAACTTTGTAGGAGAATTTCTAAAATTTACATAGAGTAAGAATGCAAATTTTTGATGGATGGATTAGGAGTTATGCAATTTCTAACACTGCTGTCTGGCATTGGATGACTACTGGACCAGTCGGAGTAGAAGTGATATTTTGGTTTAACAAAAGCCAAAATTAAAATTTAGTGACAACTAGAAAATTATGGGAAATTTCCTATACATCTCATAAATGTCAAGGTTTGCTATATTTGCTACTGTAGATTAAAAGATAAAAATTTGCAAGTCTACTGTCCAGAGAATAGTCAGATCTATCTTCTGGTTAATTTTGGGGGGCTTAAATGAATTAATCAGAGGATTGTGCCAACTTAGAAATTGTGGGAAATTTTGTTTTGTTTCTTAAAATGGTATGGTTTGCTCTGTTTCGATGAGGGAATTGAGAGTTGTGTTGTTTTCGTACCGAAACAGTAATGGGACAGACTGGTATTTGTTGGAAAAGTCAGGGTTTTTGGAGAACTTGTAGGATCGTTGTTGTTTAGTTGTTCTACATTGTGTTGGAACATTTTGAGAGTGGGTCATATTTGTAGGAGGAAAGACTTCAAGTGTGATACCATCTTCACATCCTTCCGGTTGAGATATCCAAGTGAAAGGCAAGTGCATTGTAGAATAGTATTCTCGTGCTTAAAAATTAGGTTGAATGATACCTTACTTTAATTATTTTTTTGTCAATGTTGAATTTATATTGTATTCTACCTATGATATGATGACAAAAGTGAGATTTGAGGTAAGTTGATGAATACTTTTAATTGTTTAGTATGATAGAAGAAAATAACTACATTGCATTGCATGATGAGCATTCATGATCCATATTGATGCGCTAAGACCCTATATGAAAAAGGATAGGGCGACCCTGTATGAAAATGGACAAGGTCAGGTAGGAGATAAAGATTTGGATTGAGACCTTGTATGAAAAAGGACAGGATGACTCTATATGAAAAAGGACAGGACATAGGTGTGTCATCGACGGATGAACACGTAGCTATACCGGTATATGTAGAAGAAGGTATTGAGTTTGAGCATTGCATTCATGAGAAGATAATTAGAAAAAATTGGCATGTGCATATAACTGAATGGAAAGGAGAATTTGAAAGTGAGATAATAATAGTAGAGATGAAATGTTAAAATGTTGCTATCTTGTATATTATTCTGCTTTGTACTTGCTAAGTTATAGACCCACCCTTACCTCTTTGTTGTTTTTAGGTGAGTGATTATGACAACATGCATGGGAAGGGAATAGCACATGGATACTTGTATTATTTAGCCTTTACTTCACTTTACATTTAGTCAACTTTAGATAAGAACAATTTAGTTCCAACTATTGCAGTAATTGGTTAACTTGTGGTTATATTTAGTATCTTCGATTCACTATATTGCTAGATGTTACGATGCTTGGTTGACTTATTATTGATAGCCATGTTATTCATTTGGTCCATTCTATGTTTTAAAATTATATTGTTTTATACTACTAAAACTTATCTTTAAATTATTATGGTATATCGTTCTTATTATCTTATGACATGTTGACCTTCTTATTATTTAAAATTAGTAGTGGTAGAGGTGGTGAGTGACATCTTTGGCTTTTGTTAAACTGGGGTATTACAAGCTAGCTAGCAAATGTGTCTGAATTTTAAATTTGAATTCTTTGTGGAAATTGACTTCTAAATTAAATCCAATCTACGGTTAACTCTAATCAGTTGTCTCTTAATTTGTTATTTTAAAAAAATCTAAGATTTTCTTGCCGCAAAAGGTCTAAGAATTAGAAAAAAGATGTATTTGTAAAAAAATAGAAAAATAACATAGAAAAGCGTGTGTGGTGGGGTGGTAGTTTTCACCCCTTGTGGAGTCATGAACTAGCTTAGCTATTGGCCCTGTTCTTTTCAGTTTATGGTTTATAACTTTCCTCGAACAAACAAATGAGATGATTTCTCTACTGCTGTTTCAAAGCGGCTTATCAACTTACCAATTTTGGTTTATTTGCACAAACACTCGTACTAGGACCAAAGGCCATAAATCACAACCATAAACCACAATCATGCCACTCTCTCGATCTCCTACTTCTCTCTAACACTAACAACTAAAACCATCCAACCATGACCATGATGGCAAGATCATTGTTGTCCTTCTGCCTCCACTGGATCTAGTCCAATGGCGCTGCCCCCGCCCTTGCCCCGCTGTCGATATACGCTTCCAAGGAGACCTCCAGTGACGGTGATGGCCAGGATGAGTGTGGAGACAATGGCAAGCAGAAGGCAAAGGAGAAGGGTGGTGATGCTGCGGTGGGGAGGAAGGTGATAATGGTGGCTGATGGTGGTAGCAACAAGGCCCGAACAATGCTATAGTGGGTGCTGTCACACTCCGCCTGGCCCTGTGACATCGTCGTCCTCCTCGACATCATCAGAGGCACCACTGGCAAGAACCATAAACTAGCTAGCCCATGTGTGTGTGTATAAAAATAATTCTATACTCCTAGGAATATGTATTTCCACTTATTATATACCGCTTACATGATGTTGCTATACTTCTTTATCTTTTTAAGCATACTATAATAATAATTATAAGATACTCCAAAATAAGATCTATGAAAACTTTCATCAAAATTCATTTCTTGTAGCATAATTTGTGCACTTACTACTTTTATATATGGAAAAGAATATATAGCCAAAAATAAAGAACTCTGATAAATCTTTTCAATCAAATCTTATTGGAGTACCTTAAAATTAGTATTTAAGTATGCCAAAAGTGATAAATAACTATAACATATTTGTTTAAGTGGCATATTGAAAGTGAAAGTACATACTCTCGGGAGTATGGAAAAGGTTTCCTACACACACAGATATACACATACACATACACACACATATATATACATACACACACACATATACATACATATGTACATATACGTATATATATATACATGTATACATGTATACGAATATATATACACATATATATATATGTATGTATGCGTATATACATATATATGTATACATATATAGATATATATATATGTTATATATATGTAGGTATATATCTATGTATGTATATACGTATGTGTGTGCTTGTGCACATATGTAGAAGTGTGTGTGTACATATGTATGTATGTATTTATGTCAATGGCATTCTGGTGGTTATACCGGTTTGGCTCTTAGAATGGTACATTTCGGTACTGGGTCATACCGGTATACCGTTTTGGACTTTAGTATAATAATATATATTATAAGTATATATATATATGTTTACTTATATGCACATCAAATTTTAGTTGTAATATTACTCCAAATACATAGTAGTAGGATTGAATATAACATATAGTTTAAGGAGGTCAATAGATGGAATTATGAATTCCACAGGTATGATCGGTATTGTCCAGTATTGACCATTATCAGGCCAGTATTTACTGGTTTTGAAGGAGGTACATAACGTAAGTCTACTTTGAACCGTTTTAGGTGGCGAAATGGTATTTATTGGCCAGTACTGGTATGGTATTGATAACTTTGCTATAAAGCTAAACTCGGCAACTCCTTCATCACTTTTCACACCACCCCACAACCTCCATAGCCCTTTACTCCTCTCTGGCCAAGTTGTGCCACAATCGCCAACACCAAATTCTTCACCAATGAGCCCAAATCCTATTCCTCACCTCTACCTCCTCTCTAATCCAATTAATTGCGTCTTAGCAACACCTCAACACCCCAAAGCTATCCCCAGCTTCCCGTCAAGCCTTGCAGCCCCTAGCTCTTCGTTGCCATACACCATCTCTCCATCGCCCACTATCACCACCGCTAGAGCTCCTTGGGCCATCCTGAGCTAAGCCATCACCACTGCTGAACTCCCTTGACCTCCTAGATGCTTGAGCCATCCTCAATTCAGCCAAAGCCTCATCGCAGCTCCACCGTGTCATGCCCCTGTTTTGGCCAAGCAAGGCCATTGCCAACCATCTCCAAGCCACCACCGCCCGTGCATGTGCCTAAAATGGGTTGCTCATGTTAAGTTAGTGCTCGCCGCTATAAGTTCAAGATCTATTAAATTAGTTTTGGTGATTAATGATAAATCTATATGTAAGACTAACTTATTTGTTGGGTATGATATTGTTTAGTCTCATTTAGATGAAAATATGAAAATCTTAGAAGTATGCATTTGACATCATATTCCTATATCATGTTGCATTCTTTAGATCTAAAATATAGGATTGAACTCCACCAAAAGTTTAACTTAAATATGTAAATATATCTTTTATTACATATTCTTATATGTACATATTTAGGGGAAGTTCACTCTATATTTTGATATTTCATTAGTATTGATCCTTGTTCTTTATCCACACATATTGAGAACCTTTACTTTAAAATGTATCCCTTGTGTATATAAAGCTTGTGTAGTTTATATATACTCATATTGATTTAAATTTAATCATTTAAAATCGGGTCGTCATCAATTACCAAAAAGGGGAAGACTGAAAAATCTAATTCCTTTATTATGTATTAATAGTTGGATGATTAATAACAATCAAATGTGTAGCATTGCTAGCAATTAATTTAAAGTCAAACACTCTCATTCAAATAAGTTAATTGCTTCGAAAGCTTATCCTAGAGTATATAATTGGTGTATACATGTGTATACTCACAAATCAACTTATTATTTCATTATTTGTTGAGATTGTCATCGATTACCAAAAAGGAAAGATTGAAGATTCTAGTCCCTCCATTATGAATTAATAGCTAGTTTTGGTAATTAATAACAATCGATTTGTGAGACTAATATTTTCCATGTGTTGGTGAAATAGATTAGGTCATATAATGAGGATGACTTGGGAAGATATCATGAGTTGATCTCATCAAGTCAAGATTCAAGAAGAGAATGCATTATGTATTGATACACATCAAGATCCCAAAGAAAAAATGATCATAAGTTGATCATTAAGTCTAGAGAATACCCATCATGTATTGATGGAGGGCAAGTAAAGGATACGTCATGGATTAATACATATCAAGACAATAATCTAGATTTGAAATAAAGATATGTGTCATTAAGCTTCAACATGATACTAGAGGCAAATGTATACCTAGCTAAGGATAAGAATGTGTATTTTCTTTCTATTCAATTGACGATCTGCAGTAGGATAAGAATGTGTATCATCAATTTGTGTTTTCTTTCTATTCAATTTTTTACGAGAAGATTGAGCTGATAACTAGAACTAGACCCCTACAACGGAACTGCTCAGACAAAGTAATCTTCCCTGTGAACCCCAAGTTTACCTGGATGGAAATCGAGCATGGGACCTATGGTACAACAGGTTTCGACCGCTGAGGTGTGAATCTATTCTTGCAATCATCGACATCCCTTTCTTTACCTTCTGGCATGTGAAGTGACATGATGTACTTCTGATCCACTGCTGATAAACTGATACATGCTCGTTGCCGACAACCCTCAGTAAAATGCCGTGGAAACTCTTACCTTTTTAGCTTTTGTAGTCTAGAAATAGACAAATAGTGGATGAACAGACTAAAGGCTGTCTTAATTGGCTGGAGTTTTTTTTTGGCTTTTAGCTCAAATAGAATAGTAATAACTAAAATAAGTAGTTTTACAATAAAATTTGAAAAATGATTTTTACAAAACGCAAATATAGAGAAGACGACGGTAACCACCCGATAGCTTTTGAAAAAAGACCGCTTTTTAAAAATCGAAACCGATTTGACACCCCTATATCAGTTTCTTTGTTAATTGAAAGCTTCCACTCCAACAATTCCATGAGACAACACATTCTATGTTAAACGGTACCAAAGAAGGGGCCCCATGTATTGTCAAATCACAAAAAGCAGAAGATGCACAGCAACAAACAGCTGCAAGCAAAGACCACTACTGCCACAGAGATGCATCTGCTGAGCTTCAAGTGGTGCGTGCATTTTACAGACCTTGATGCCTCGTGTACCCGCCCTAGCCCATGGAAAGTTAATACATGAGCTGGGAAGGCCCGTGATTCAGAACCTCCGGACCAAAAGTTGAGTTTCATGCACTGTTACATTCTATAAAGGTCATATTCTATTTAGTGTTGGCTTCTATCATACAGTACTATTCATTAGATTTACTAGCTGTAGCCTAAAAGCTTTAAGGGGACGTCCGTATTGACTTTTACTGATGGATTTTAGCTAAAAATGAATAGAAATGGTTGAAAGAAGTGGTTTGTAGAAGAAGCAGGCTAGTGGTGCAAAAAAAGTAAGGAAAAACTGCATGTGTTGACGGGAGCGAGAGGAGTGGGATAGGTGATGTACTTGTGACCCCACACTTTATCCTCGGAGCAAAATGGTAGCAAAATGAGTGGAGAAGTCATTTCGAGAAGCCAAGTATTCATATTAATTTTTGCCTTTCTAAACAAAATCTAGAAGCAGAAATCAATACGAATAGAGCACTAAATTGTTAGAGAAAGGTGTGTATATGTGCGCTAATAAAATTCATGTTTTTATTTGGTCAGGTACATGTGCGAGCTTTCCCTAGTGGACTAAAAGGAGCAGGCCCGACGATAGTGGAGGCGGCGAGGAAGTAGGGCGCGTCTCTCCTCGTCATGGAGCAGAAGAAACGGTCAATCACATGGCACTGCTGGTGATGTGGATGGCCGACGGGAAGGGCTCCAGTGGGTAGGGGTGGACCTAGGGCCTAGGCTAGAGGGCTGTAGCCCAGGTCTTAGGCCCACTAATGTCCATAGGATTTACTATTTATAAGATCCAATGGCATGTAAAACCCTTAGCCCCCTGGGCCAGGCCAGATGCTAAGTCTCCAGCACTTTCAATCCCTTGACCCCTATGCCTCCTCCCTCTAGTCGTATTCTCCTTTCTCCCAGGCTCCAGTGACACGCCCATCCCACACAAAAGCGACCAAATCAGGAGACCTCAAAACCCAAGGGGACAAATAGGAGTATCCAGAAGATCTATAGACATGTTGGCCCGACGACGGATGAAGCGGCAATGAAGGAGCATCTACAGGCACTATGACAGAAGTTGGGGAGGAAGAAGCACTTCAAGGATGCCATCGCCGACCTTGTTGTCATGCTCCGTGATAGATACACGGGCGCCTCCCCACCCCCACAAATTGGTAAGGGCGACCTCACCCGACCTACCCCTAGGAGTAGTGTTCTTTTCGTGTGTCTAGCCTACCATAAAGCAAAGAAATATACGTGATGACTTTGATTTGGTTGTAGAAGGGAAGGGTTGTTGCTTGGTATGACAAATCTAGGAGGGAGTGTTGGTGATCAAAAATTCGATTGGTGTACACTACCACAGAAATGGTCATCACAGACAGTTCTAAACTATCATCACATATGGTTTTTAATTGTCTAAATTTATGTGTCTGTGATAATAGGTGGTTATCATAGATGATTTGTGAACCATCTGTGATAATCCACAATACAAATGGTTTGTACAAAAAAACCATTTGTGATACCTGCACATCACAGACGGTTCTAGCTACCAACCGTCTGTAATCAACGAGTATCACAAATGGTTGGTATATAGAATTATCTATGATACTCTCCCATCATAGCTGGTTTGTAAATAGAACCGTCTGTGATGTGCGAGTATCACATATAATTTTTGTTCAAGCTATCTGTGATAATTCTTCACAGATAGTTTATACTACAAAACTATATGTGATAGTATGTGATAGTTTGTTCTATACCTATTTTTTTCTTTTTTGGCTAGCCTCACGAAATGTTAACTATATCATCTAAAAATAAGCAAATACAGTAGCAAACACAATAGCATATTTCATTTCTATTAAGATTATAATCCACTATTACAGCATCATAAGATAATGAGCAGGTTACTCATCTAACACAGTAAGAACACATCTCCTAATCCTACAAATTCAACTCTTAAACATGGCAAAAATATAGAAGAAGCAAAGATCAGACAGTAGAAGCTCAACCGCGCCAACAAGGCCTCTATGCTTAAGCCCTCTCACCCCTAATGCAGCATGCGAGCTGGATGTCATTGACGACCGCCGTCATCAGTGCGCCGACTTGAGTGCCATCTTTTAGCTAGCTGCTTTCACGATGTCTTGCTGCCCATAGACTTACGCACCGTCTACTTCATGTGGTCCATCGAGGTCGGGGTCGAGGAGGAGGAGGAGCGATCGAGAAGGCTAGAGGAATTTGGAGCGCAGTAGGTAGGGGATGGGTTTGGGTGAGTATTTACAGGGGAAGGAGAGGCGGGAGTGGGAATTTGTTTGGCGGAATGGGCACGGGGACAGAGAGGTGGAGCTACAATTTATGGGATAGGGGTTGGTGGGTTTCTATTAGCTGAGGTTAGGTTGGGGAGGATCAATGGGCCCAGCAGTCAGGGATGCATGGCTCAAAAAATAATAATGTAGGCTTGGTCTACCACGTCACAGTTGCGTGTCGTCACAAGTCACAAGTCACATGATTTTTCATGAGAAAATATGCGAATATATGCGTGTGCATGCATATGTGTTCAGCCCTCCATATGCCATCTTTATCCATGTATCATATGATTCAAGGAGTGGTAAGTACTCTACCTTATAAATTGGTCTCCTCCATGTTACCTTAGTAACATGGTACTAAACCATATGGTTCTAAATATATACTATACAAATTTTCTAAAAAAAATATTGTGACGTCTTTGGAAATGTCCCAAAGAACATCTTAATATACCGTATAGTTCTAAATATATAGACGTAGGAAAAGACGTCACACGAACAACGTCTCTACTAGACTAGTTTGTAGTAGTGCATGCATACTTAGGAAGTATAGAGAATGGGCCTCACTCATATAGGCGTCATTTATATCCAAGGACAGATAGGTTCTATGAATGAACAAGAGATCGTAGGTGCAAAACAAGCAAGAGAGATGTTGTTAATTAACCATTATGTTGGTTATGTATTCAATAGTTAATCACGCGCAACCATAACATGTCAGATGGTTAATCACATGCAAACATCACAGATGGTTTTAATAAAAACTGTATATGATAATCATGTATCATAGATGGTTCTAACAATCATTAGTAATATAGACGGTCATGCTTGTAAAACCGTCTATGATAATTATAATACAGATAGTTTTAGGAAACCATCTGTAATGAATGAGGTGTCCAGTGTAGCCTTGTCGGTATTTTAATACCAATCTTACGTATGATTTGTTTGAATTTGGGAAAGCTTTCTCAAGGAATTGACTATGAGCACACAAAGAGACACGAAAATTTTTATATAGGTTTGGACCTTCTCCAGGAGAATAATTACTCTATGTCCTGTGTGGCTATTGCACTAAGGAATGATTACAACTCAGAGTGTGATGCGAAATGCCTTGCACTAACCTCTGCCTCTAAGCATATTCCACCAAGCTTGGGAATCTATCCTCCTCTAACACAACCCTTATATAGTTGGCAAAGCGATCGTAGCTGTCCCGTGCTAGAAGACACCTTGACAGTTCAAGAGATAACCGTCTGACAAAGGTTACTGTCAAAGAGATGTGGTTGCCCGTTCGTCGTGTGATGGTTATTGTCAAAGAGGACTCTGTACTGTTATTAAGAATAAATGCACGTTCTAACCACCATGTCAGACAAAGCCACAACGTGGTAGGTCATCATAGACAAGCTAATCGAAGATGTACTGGTCGTAGAAAGGTCCACGACCAAAGAATGGTCGTAAGACAATTTACAACTACACCGTGCTAATAGGAGAACTTACGATCATGAGGTAGTCGTTAAAGGATTTAAGACCAGGTAGTCGTAGAAGGGCTTACGACTATAAGATAGTCGTAGAAGAGCTTACGACCATACCATCGATAAGGGGTATATTTAAAGAATATAATGACGTAATAATGTGATCATTACTCCATATTTGTCAAGCCTTTTGTAGTGGTGGTAGAATGGGATCATATGTTGTACGGGATTGGATTTGTGTAACACCCCCGTTTCCAGGGCGGTACGATACTGTTCATCCCGCAGCAGCCCAGGACTGTTCAGCTGCGAGGTACTTGTATTTGAGTGCACATCATTGCAAATACTTACTTAAAAGGGTACAAACCTGCTTTATTACAATATAAAGGCTTAAACAGCCGAGTCTAGCAGTGGGCGACGGTACCAACCTTTTCTTTATTAGCCGAGTCTGGCCATAGTCAGAAAGAGGGACCCGTTCTGTGAGGATCTATCGTTGTGGCCCAACGGTACCAACCTTTTCTTTATTAGTAAAGATTCAACCAAACTGAGTAGCTACTAGTCTAGGTTTGACGAATCAACGCTTGTGGTTGAGCGGGTACTATGTTCTTTATTAGGCATAAGGGTCTTATCCTTACACTCTTATCGAGGCAACACCGTTAGTATCTCCTGACACTAGCTAGTACCATTGTACTGCACCCTTTCATTTTTAATGCCTCCGCTTCTCAGGATAAGGTCAGGGGACCCGGCCAATTAATGGCTTCCCGTGATTGCTCCTTATCCTCCACTTTTATTTTATAAATCCTACCGACAAGCGTCGGGTCACTTAACAGTATAAAACATGAGATTCTATGCTATCATGTGATACAAGTGATTCTATATTTTATGTACTAGGGTTTATCAAATGATTATATGGCCATCAAAGTAATGTCGGTTCTTTATCGGCGGTAGGTATTAACTAAAACATGACATTCTGAATATACTTGTACATAAAATAACAACGTAAAAGTAATGTAATAAAATAATGCGTATTTAAATGATTAATGGACATAGGCTCAATATGATCAAAAGTAATGCGACTTGCCTTGCGACTCGGGGATTTCAACTAATTCGTATTCCGGTAGACCTTGAGCTGGAACTGCAATTTCCTCCTCCGGCGTCGGTGGATCAGCGGCGTCTGCTACTAGCGCAAAATTAAATAAAGTTAGGCCCGCTTTCGAAGGAATGAATTTGGACCGGAACAACAAAATAAAATCGGATAAAACTTCCAAATAAAGGTTTTGGGTTAATAGGAGCTTGGTATAGGGAAATGGACCTCGGAAATGGATTCAGGGGCTCGAAACGGTTCAAATGAGTATAAACTCACTTTTTGGGTTTCGGGTTTCGGGGTGAACAGTAACGGGTCAACGCACTGTTCACCGCGGGCGGCTACTGTGCTAAACGGGTTGGCTACAGTGTTCGCGCAGCCCAGCCCGCTCGCGCGCGACGCGCCTCGCCAGCGCGCGCGTACGCGCCCTACGCTCGCCGCGTGGCGGCGCTCGGCGGCCGGTAGCTTCCAGCGCGGCGTGGCGACCGTCCGAGTGCGATCGGACGCTCGGGCGCGTGACGCTGCGACGGCCACTGGATGGCTTGGGGAGGGACGGAGGGTCACGATGGCGCCGCGTCATCGTCGTCTTCCTCTGGCCAGCTGCTCCGAGCCGGGGACAGGGGAAATAAGCGGCAGTGATTGGCTGCGCTAGGAGTTCTCGCAACACAAACCAACGGTGGGAACAGGTAGAGGGGAGCACTAGGGTTCCATTTTTGGGCTTATTTCCGACTACACCTTAGGCAATCGCCGGCGGCAGGTTCATGAATGCTCTCGGGTCTCTAATGGCATAGGGGCGACCTAGGGGTTCTCGGGTCAATCGGGCTTGGCTTAAGCTTCTAGGGGGCATATTAAAGCTAGTGGTAGCAGTGGCTTGCTCGGGGAACGGCTAGATTGAGTTGCCCACGGTGGCCATTAATGGCCGCGCGGCGGCGCTCGCGGACAGGGCCGAGGGGACTTCGGGAGCCTCGGGGAAGGTGGGGGAAAGGTTCACCAGGTACCTGAGATGCTTCACAACAAAGCAATTAGACTTTAACGGGATAATTCACTGAATTGAGAAACCGAGCTCACCTCGGGGAATTCTGGAATTCGGGCGACAGGGGGAGCTTGGGAGCAATCGGGCGCGGCTAATGCCGGCGGGTGGTGTGCGCTAGAGGATGGAGGGGGTCGCGGGGTTTAAATAGCCGAGCTACGACGGTTCGAGCTTGCCCTGGCTCCAATGGCTTGCGGGAGGGGCTGGGTGGCGCAGGTAGGTGAGGGAGCTGGCACAGGGAGTTAATGAGCGATGACAGGGGTGATTCGGCGGCGGTCAAGAGCGTCAGAACCTGTCAAGTCGGCTGAGAGGGGGCTGTTGGCTTGGGGGAGAAGAATCGGGTGGCGGCGGCCGAGAACAGCGGGGCAGCGCGACGTCTGGTTGGGGAGGTGTCCCGGGGCGTCAGGGGCTGTGACAGGCGATGGTACGGAGCTTGACTCGGGTGGATTGCGGCGGAAGGCGCTGGAGAGCAAGAGGTGGCGCTTCCGGAAGCAACGGCCGATATTTTCGGACGTGCTACAGTACCGCACGAGGGCAGCGAGCTGGGGGCGGTTCAGGGGTGGTTTCGAGTTGGGCCTGGCTGGACTGGGCTCGCAACAGGGTTGGGAAAGGCCAAGGATTGGCTTGGGCTGGAAAGAAGCAAAACTCAAAGAAATTTTGATTTTCAAATTTCAGTTTTGTTTCAATTTGTTTCGATTGCATCTGCTAAATTCAGTCATCAAACTTGCATTAATTAAGTTACAACCCCTAATTTGGTATAAACAGTATCCCCTTCTCGCAGCTTACATCAACTAGGTAAAAGTAGAATTCTTAGCCTTATTATTGTGCTGCAGCTAAGCTCAGCATCCATTGGCAGCAGCAATCCTTGTCTTGCATCCAAAATGATCTTCACCAGCAATCCTTGTCTTGCATCCAAAATGATCTTCTCCTGGCCCTTATGAAGATTGGTAAGAAATCCGTCCTTAGGAATAACTCATCTTCTCGTAACAAAATTGTTTCTTTCTTTCCTTTTTTAAGAACCAGCCATTTCCAAAGAAAAGGTTGAACATGCAGATAAAATAAGGTGCCGAACACTAAACCATCCCTATGGTTTGGATTACTCTTTGTTTAACCACTGGTTTGCTCCAAATGAAGTGAAATCAATACATGCTATTTATCTCCATTTCCTTTGGTAAGCACAAATCCTTGCCATCTCTTGATCTATCTTTTTTAGGGATATCTAAACTTTATGTTATTGCAGTAATAAACTTACATGAGAAACTGAATTGGTCATTCATCAATAGCTTGTTGTAAACCCACTTATAGTTGTTTTGTTCCTACATTTGTTGGTCTGAAAGCTGTAAGTTTTCACATCATCACATGTAGTTTGCCTCATACTAGCTGTAAAGGAAAAAACGAAGACCGCCTACTATATTAGAAGCTCTGATTTAATTTTCTAAATCTAAGCAGCTCTTTTCTGCTAATAAGCACCGATATGCCTGGGAGCCGCTGTTGTCTGTCATAAGTCATAACCCACTGATACGTATGGGTAAGCTTGATAGCTGTGTTTGCCTATTTGGGTCTATGGGATTTGTCATATCTTAAATTATATGTAGATGTTCATATTTCGTGAATTAGGATTCTTTAATAGTGTCAATTATGCAGTCCATAACTAAAAGTAGCTAGTGAAGCAGGCAGAAAACAATAGAATATATAGCATTCATGAAGGTAATCTCAGTTTCTTGCTCTCGCATAGCCTCTCTATATTTTTAAAATTTTTAAATACACATATGCTTACCATATCAATGTATCCTTGTTTTTACAAAATATCATATCGCAGTATCGCCATATTCGTATCATCGCACCCGTATCGCGTATCGGGGTATCCTAAGATAGCCCCCTCTTACTTTATTTCTGGGCCTATCACCGCCGGTGGTAGCACCACCGAGTACTGCATGCAGAACGCGACATGCATGGTGCCGGCGGTCCGACGGAAGAGCCGGCGAGGGGGAGGGTACCTCATCACCACCAGGTCCTGGCTAAGTTTTTTTTTTAAGATTTTGAGTGACCCTACGGTGTTTTAGGTGCGGCTGGAGGTTATACAGTGGAATAGGAGGAAGAAAAGCACCGAAATTTATGGATAGGGGAATAAGACAATTGAGCATAAACAAAACAGCTAGACAGCCAAAGCTCCAAATTGCCGGAGAGACACGAGCAGATAACTCATGTTAGCAAATTCTAGTGGCAACGTCAAATGAATTGAGCACTTTGTTAACGACTCGCTTACAAACTTGGTACAGGCAGTCTCAGAAAGGACTATCGGGAAGATAGAAAGTGAAAGAAAGCACCATTTGCATGATAAATTTCAGAAAGATGAGACTCGCAAGTTTCAAGTGCTACACGGTAGGTATGAAGGTCATCTACCATGTAACAAGACGATCCAAGGTTTACCTACGATAACATATTACATCGCCGTCATTATTCATAAAAATGAACTAAGATCCTGCAGCAAACATGTCTTGCAAGAACAAGAAACAGGGAGGCAATGCAAGTAACCACCTAATCATGGCTGTATTATAAACAAACAAAGGACTACAGGAAGGAATGGAAACAACACAATACTGCATTTCAAAGTGCAGCACAAATAGCAGTCGTGAAGTGCGGTGCTCTTCTGTAGTTATATACAGGTAAACACAACATTGCTCTAACTACAGTGCTCACTTGCACAAAACCCGAAAGTTGAACATCTTAGTGCTCCAAGTCGGAATCTAGGAAGTTTGGGGGGTTTCTAGAAGACGATACATGGTGATCTCTTGCTGCTTGGAGTACCTCCTATCTTCCTCATCCACAAGGACTAGATTCAGATCGTATTAGGAAAAATAGTCCCATATAAATTGTGGGAGAGGAAAAAATGCAACTTATAAGTATGAGGGAACCTCCCACCCATCAGATTAGTCTTTTAGGAGGTGAAGGCACAATACCACTTATAAAGTTGTTACTTGAGGGGTTTGCTTGCGGGCAGCCCGTAGGCTTGGTGCGCAGGGAGCGCAGCCCATTTAAGACCTGGTGACCGGGGAGTGAACCTGGTGAATCTAGGATGGGTCCGGATCCAACAAGTAGTATCAGAGCCGACCCTCGCGGTTACACGGGCGCGTACAGGTCAGGAGCGTAGGCATATGACGTATGGTGCGTGTGAGCCCGGAATGACACACGGCATGGTATATGTACCAGCACTGGACGCACGGACGTGTGACAAGAGAGGGGAGATCCTAGTCAGGCACCTAACATCTCCCAGGAGTGCAGTGTGCACAATCCATGTGCGAGGAAGAGATTGTTAGGAAAAATAGTCCCACATGAATTGTGAGAGAGGAAAAAGCGCAACTTATAAGTGTGAGAGAACCCCCCACCCATCAGACTAGTCTTTTGGGAGGTGAAAGCCTAATACCACTTATAAGGTTGTTGCTTGAGGAGTTTGCTTGCGGGCAGCCCGTAGGCTTGGTGCGCAGGGAGCGCAGCCTATTTAAGACTTGGTAACCAGGGAGTGAACCCGGTAAGACTTAGAATGGGTCTGGATCCAACAGATCGTACTTGACGCTGAATTTATTGCTTATGTTGCGGTAAGTTGGGGACTTGGGGTCAGCTCGTAAGGTGTCAAGAATAGTCTCACTGGAATTGATTGTCCTGCCAAACAATTTGATTAAGTACATATGAAGCAGACCAACACCAACAAGCTTGCAAGCACACCACATGGGCAAGCAGCTAAGCACCAAATGCACCTGACCAGAGTCAGGCTTTGGACTATAGGTGGTGTCTAATATTGACAGCTCACATCTGGTTATAAACTTTTACCTCTATAAACATCTGAAGAAAAGATGTTACTTTATGCATCATGCGATGTGCTTCTGTAATAGTGAGGATCCCTATAGGCCAGTCCTAGTTCAAATGTACACAGGACCAAGTTGTATGATTCTCAGCAAAAAGGCAAGGCCTACATGGGATTGATATGTATCGACATCCACATGATAACAGAGAAGTCCCTACAGGACCATTGTTTAGGTAACTAAAAATGAACCTGCATCCATCAGTCTTTGATATAGGCTTGGAATCGCTCAAAATTAATGCCCTATGTTTAGGTATATTACTACTTTGAGATCTTCAGGCATTCAGAAAGTCATTTAAGGCGGTAAGGCCATAAGCAACATGTAGATGGAAAAAAAATGCAACCATGAGCTCCATGAATGTGTGTTACTGTTTTACAATTATGAAGCAAGTACCCAGCACACCTTTTAGACCTCATGTCACAATACATACATGTAAAAGAACTGTGCCGTTAAAATATTCAGAAGAAACCACATAATTATATAACATACCTCTGACAGGAGCACCATCCATCAACTCAAACTTTGCAAGTGTCTTAGTTTCAACATATGTGTTAGGGCCTGATCCCGTCGATTCCCGACGACGAATCTCCAGCTCCATGTTTTTTATCTTTATCTTCCCAATAATCACATCCTTGAGATGGTACCAGAACAAGAACGTGAAAATGTGACCAATATTACCGGTTTCCAAATTGAGCAATGTATCAGAACAGACGGCCAGATAGCTAGGCATATATGACTATGATCTTACTTGCTCTTGCTGTATTCAAACTCAATATGTAAGCAATCCTCAATCCCTACTTCCATCTGAAAAGAAACATTAAATAACATGAATCACAAAATCAAATACACATTCATCTATCTTTAATCAGACCATTCTCACTCACATCAAGCAGCAAAAGTAATGCAAGTAAAGACATTGCTGATTACAATGAAAGGGCAATTAATTATTCAACTGCCATCTGCAGGGATATTACAGAAAATAGTGTCTGTCACTGTTAAAGAGAGAAAATGCCATGGGGGAGGGCCCCAAGTAAGGACCCTCCTCACATTCATTTGATCATGATTCCCTCATGATTTATATCACAATCCAACGGATGTGAGGTGGGGCTATCCCCATAAAATTTGCTTCCCTAATTAAGGCATCGTCAAGCTTTGTGATAACGTAGTACATTAATAGGAACTCACCTTGATGCTATTGTTGATTGTAGGGACAGGAGAGTGTGAGTTCCTAATCCTTATGCATGTCATAGGATCTGCTAGTCTAGCACTAGAACACCTAGTATTGAGGGGATCGAGAGACTTACGGTCGCCGATGAAAGCCATCGAATCCCTGAACGTCGGGGAAGACTTGCGGTGTTCGGAGAGTCGTCGGAGCGGTGCAGAGGGTCGTCGCCGGCGAGGTCCTACAGTGGCGGCGACGACCTTCCCGTTGCTAGCAGCGCGCAGTAGATCGGGTGCCTCAGAGCTTGTACGGGGTGTATTGTTCTCACAAAAAAACCAAAGACATCACGTGATATACCGGAGCCCCCTTTTATCTTGCGCTGTTGCAACAGGGGACCGTAACCATAATCGGTTAGGCACCCCCGATCAGGGCGCTAAAAACCGGAGGATGTGGGTTTCCCCACGTCTCCCACGTCTCGGCCGTTTGGCCTGAGATCAATGTCCAACATTCTCCCCCTTGATCGTAAGGCTAAACATCATAAACCCTCTCTCAATAAAAAGTTCACACCAAAGTAATGCGTCACAACAGTCAATTAAGTACCGCTGGACATCAGTACTTATAGTGGTCTATTCTATGTCGATCAGATAACATAATACTTCATGGCAGTTGGTTACTTTCTATGGTCCTCTTATTCCAGGATCACAGGGTCTCCAATAAATCCATGTCGGCAACATGATCACGAAAAATATTGGGTGGTAAGCCTTTTGTGAGCGGATCCGCGAGCATAAATTTAGTTCCAATATGCTCAACCTTAATTGTTTGATCCTGGACTCTATCTTTCACAACATAATACTTTATGTCAATGTGTTTGGCAGCCGCACTTGACTTGTTGTTACTTAAATAGAAAACTGCGGGTTGGTTATCGCAGTAGAGAATGAGTGGTCTAGAAATGCTGTCTACCACTCTCAATCCTGAGATAAAATTCTTAAGCCATACAGTCTGCCCGGTAGCCTCATAACATGCCACAAATTCAGCCTGCATTGTCGACGATGCAGTAAGTGTTTGCTTCACACTTTTCCATGATATTGCTGCTCCTGCGAGGGTGAAAATATAACCTGATGTGGACTTCTTAGTGTCTTTACACCCCGCAAAATCAGCATCAGAATAACCGACAACCTCAAGGTTATCGCATTTTCTATATGTGAGCATGTGACCTTTAGTGTCTTGCATATAGCGTAGGACTTTCTTAACGGCTTTCCGGTGGTCCGGTCTCGATTTGATTGATATCGCCAAGCATCCGGTAACAAAAGCTAAATCGGGCGTGTACATACTTGAGCATATATAATACTTCCGACAGCAGAAGCGTAAGGTACATCCTTCATCTGATCAGATTCATAGTCATTCTTTGGGTATTTAAAATTTTCAAACTTATCGCCCTTGACAATAGGAGTAGGCGAGGCAGAGCATTTATGCATATTGTATCTCTTTAGTACTTTGTCAATATATGCATTTTGTGATAAACCTAATGTTCCTTTGGACCTATCTCGGTGAATTTCAATACCAAGAACATAAGATGCTTCACCGAGATCCTTCATATCAAAATTGGACAAGAGAAATCTTTTAGTTTCCCGCAGCATGTCCATGCTGCTGCTGGCCAACAATATATCGTCCACGTAAAGGATTAAGAAGGTGTAATTACTCCCCCTGAACTTAACATATGTACAATTATCAACATCATTCTCCTTAAATCCAAAATTCCTTATGACTTCATCGAACTTAAGATACCATTGCCTGGAAGCTTGTTTTAGGCCATATATGGATTTCTTTAGCTTGCATCCCAAATGTTCCTCATCTTTCACAACAAAACCTTCCGGTTGTGTCATGTAAACGTCCTCATACAAGTCTCCATTCAGGAATGCAGTCTTAACATCCATTTGGTGCAACTCTAAATCAAAATATGCTGTGAGCGTCATTATGATTCTAAATGAATCTTTAGTTGAGACAGAAGAAAAAGTTTCATTATAGTCAATGCCTTCTCTTTGTGTAAACCCTTTCGCTACAAGTCACGCCTTAAACCTTTCGATGTTCTCTTTGGAGTCACGTTTGGTTTTGTAGACCCATTTGCAGCCTACTGTTTTGGCTCCATTAGGAATTTCTACTAAGTCCCATACACTATTATCGCCCATAGACTTAATTTTATCTTTCATAGCATCTAGCCACTTAGATGAATCCTTACTATTTATAGCTTCCTTATAAGATCTAGGATCATCCATCTTCCCAAGATCATCTTCATTCAAGTAAACCTCATAATCACTTGGGATAGCAGATCTCCTCACTCGTTATGATCTCCTGGTAGGTACAATAGTAGGCTCATTAGGCTGTTCATTAACTATCACAGAGGGCTGTGAAAGCTCATCATTGGTACCGCACTAGTATTTTCAGAGCTCTCAACAGAAGGAGTAGCCACAGAATTAACTGGAGACGCAACAGGAGTTGCAACTATAGGATCAACTGTGAGCACAACCACTTGGGGCATAGGAAAATTAGTCTGTCGGATTAGCGGTGAAGGAACATAAATCTGCTTCTCCTCAAGATCAATTTTCCTGGGCTCCAAATCCCCATTGATGCCATCATTTTCCAAGAACACTGCGTGTCTTGTCTCTACAAATTTTGTGGTACGATCTGGACAATAGAATCGGTACCCTTTAGACCTGTCAGGGTAGCCAATAAAATGGCAACTCACAGTCTTGGGATCTAATTTTCCAATTTGTGGGTTAAATACTTTAGCTTCAACTGCACAACCCCACACATGGAGGTAGTTCAAACTTGGTTTTCTACCAGTCCATAATTCATAGGGTGTTTTAGGCACTGATTTACTGGGAACCCGATTGAGTATGTGTGCAGCGGTCTTTAATGCTTCCATCCACAACTTTACTGGCAAAGTGGAGTAGCTCAATATACTTCGAACCATGTCCATAAGTGTGCGGTTTCTTCTTTCCGCTGCTCCATTTTGCTGGGAATCACCAGGCATTGAGTACTGGGCGACTATACCATTTTTTTGTAGGAACCTGGCAAAGGGACCAGGAACTTGCCCATAAGTTGCATGTCGCCTATAATATTCTCCCCCGCGATCTAAACACACTACTTTAATCTTTAGATTGTGCTGATTTTCAACTTCAGCCTTAAATATCTTAAATTTATCAAGTGCTTCCGATCTCTCTTTAATAGGATAGATGTAGCCATAACGTGAATAATCATCAATAAACGTAATGAAAGAATTATAACCATCCACTGATGTCACAGGGAAAGGACCACATATGTCAGTATGAATTAATTCCAAAATCCCTGTACTTCGAGTAGCACATTTCTTTATTTTCTTTACATACTTGCATTTGATACAATCAAGGCAATGATCATCCGAGTCATTAAAGTCTAAAGGGTGGAGAATTTCATCTTTAACGAGACGTTCAATTCTCCCCCTCGAAATGTGGCTTAAACGACAGTGCCACAATTTCGACGAAATCTCATCAATTCGCTTGCACTTTTTATTCACATCACATATATTCATGGATATAGGAGAATCTTGCAAGGATAACATATAAAGCTTGTCGTGTCGGATAGCACGACCAACATTATCATTATTGAAATAAATAAGACACTTTTCGTGTCCAAAATTACATGAATATCCATCATTATCTAATAATGAAACAGAAATTAAATTTCTTCTCATCGAGGGAACATAAAGAACATCATTAAATTTTATTACAAAATCATTATTCAAAACTAAGGAAAATGATCTAATAACTTTAATTTCAGATTCCATTCCATTAGCCACTGTTAAGCTTCTTTTCCCTCTGAGATTTCTCAACATATGGAATCCCTGCAATGAATTCGTAACGTGCACAGTGGCACCAGAATAAATCCACCAAGAGTCTATAGGAAAATCAGCAGAAAATACTTCATCAACAAAAGTAATTTCATAAGTACCTTTCTTGGCAAGCCATTTTAGCCATCCAGGACAGTTATCATTGAAATGGTTCTTTGACTGACAAAAGTAGCACTCATCACTTTTCTTTTGTCCATTTGAGCTCCCAGGACCTAAAGCGTTTTTAGCGCTTTAGGATGTTGTGGCTTCTTATAAGGGGAGTATGGTTGCTCCCTCTTTCCCTTTCCTTTATAGCCACCTCTATTTCTAGAGGGACCAGCTTTATTTGAGGAGTTGACTTGATTCACAACATCATCAGCCCCCTCAGCCTTGAGCATCTCTTCCTCCTGAAAAACATTAGCGATCAACTCGCTCATTATCCACTTGTCCTTAATGGTATTGTAGTTCACCTTGAAAGCTTCAAATTGCTTAGGAAGTGACGTCATAATGTAATGGACAACAAAACCATCAAAAATTTCCATGTCCATTGTCTTAAGTCTGGCAGCAATGTTAATTATGGTCATAATGTGCTCACGGACATTTTCAGTACCATTGTACTTAGTGTTCATGAGCCGATGCATCAGTGTGGTAGCATAAACCTTAGAGGATCCTTTAAAATGATTCTCGATGGAGGACAAGTAGTCCTTCACTTTTTCCTTTTCGGGGATTGCTCCTCTAATGGCTTCACTGATGGAGTTCTTCATTACAGCAAGGGAAACACGGTTAGACCGCTCCCACTTCTCAGCATTAGTTTTGTACTCCATCATTTTGTCATCAAATTTGTCCTCTCCTTCATTAGGAGCGACAGGCTCATCGAATCTGAACGCATAGTCCAGATCCAAGAGCTGGAAAGTCGTCATAAGTGTGAACGGAAACAGAAGCAGCTGAAAAAATTTAAAAATTTACATTATGAAAACACATAATTGATTTGCATGAAATTTAATCTTACATTGGTATGATTAACAACATGCTCATAATAATTTTTCGCATCACCGTTGGGCAGAAACGAAAAATTTAACATAATTCAGAGCATGCAATTACAATTAACGTTGGTCAAAGAGTAATAGCATAGTAAAATCAAACATATCAAAATAAACATAATTGATAACATGCTATTACAATTTACGTTGGACCAAAAGTAATAGCATGTAAAATTAAATATACCCCTCCATTTGAATTTCTCGTTGGTTCCATTCAATTAGGGGAGAACATCACGCAGCGGAAATGTGCATAATATTTTTCAGCAGCTTAGCAACATTATCTAGCGATAATTTCATGAGAGACATTATATAATCATTAATTAAACATTAGGTATATCATAAATACATGAAATATATATATACTGAAAACTTAACAGCGTGAAAAATACACCATAAATCAATTTCATGTATATATATATCCTTAAAAATATGCATATAAAAAATATGTTGAAATACATAAGATTGTACGTTCAGGGCCCAAAAGAAAAATTAACACATAATTTCTGAAAAGTTTAGGGGGCATTTTTGGAAAAAAAAATCCAACCTTATCTTTATCCCACTCATGCCCGGTCAAAATCTTAGTCATATTCCCCAAAAATTTGCTTCATTTTGCTCCTTGAAAAATGCGCCACCACCCCTTTCTTTTCGGATCTGCACAGAGGCACATGCGGCCGGGCGGGGCGCTCGGGTCTGCAGGGGCCGGCATGGGCGGCCCGCCGCGCAGCGATGGCGAGGCCGCGGCGGGCTCGCGGAAGAGGCGCAAGGCTCGCGCCAAGCCGCAGGCGGGAGGCTGCGGCCAAGCGCGCGGGCAGGAAAGACAAGTCAAACATCTTTCACATGAACTCATCTGTGCTAAAACAGCCAGTTGACTGTGCATAATTAAAATCATTATAATGCGGAAAGACAAACACTAGTCAACACAACAAAAAGATACCATGCTATCATGCCAGCATAGGCAGCAAGAGATGTGCTAAATGGAACTAAATTGGAATAATCCAAATCAGAAGATGACCAAATTGTGTGTGTGTGTGTGTGTGTGTGGTGGGTGGGTGGGTGGGGATGAAGAGGCAAATGCCAGATAAAGCTGAAGTATTAGTGTTTCCATATATTCCACCTTTATTAGTCCAATGAAGGGTAAATATCAGATGTTGTGGCATCCTTAGGAAGAGTATGTGTGTGGAATATGTAAAGCGTAGAAAACATTAAAAAAGAACACAGATCATATTACTTTCACTGAATTATGAATTAAAAAAACTTAAGAATGGTTCCCTAAAACATAGCATTTTCTCATCTCAGTTTGACATTTGTTCCATTGTAGCTTTTGGAATAGCGATGGCTTCTGACTTTTGGCTGAAATTTCACTGTACATGACTTATTTTTTACTGTAAATGAGTTAGCTTATTGGGCATAATTAAATTTAAAAAAATTAAAATAGAAAAACATGTTAGACCACCACATACAATGCAAAGAAATACAGAAAAAAAAGACAAATGCAAAAAAGCCCAAAAATCTAAAAAAAATTCAGAAAAAGACGAAATTACTGAATAGTGAAAAAAAGCAGAAGCTTTAAGCAAAAACTAACAAAGCTGAAATGAGCAGGGCATTTCAGCACAAGAAAACTCAAATGGATATGGCTTCCTTTCATAGATTTCACCAGGAACATCTAACTCATGCACCGCAAGGACAAACATGGAATTTCAGGTCATGAAATAGCTTCTTACATAACAATAATCCGTACACGAAGCCAGCATTCATGACTTAACAGGGGCGAAACTGGGCCTCGGGCTGGGTAGGCTATAGCTCGAGGCCCAGCAAAACTACTAATACTACCCCTCTCTAATATATACTCAAAAAAATATAGGTGTCATTGCGGCCCAGAGTCGTGAACCGAGCGGCCAAGCGGTGTGGTGGCGGCAAACAGCAGGTCGTCGCGCGCCCCTCCACGAGCCTCGTGGCTCACCAATTATGCCATTACTGTGAAACCCTAAATCCCCAAATCACGCCACGGCCCCAATCCCCCATTCAGCCATTCCTCGCCTCTGTGCCCTCGCCGCCCTCGCCTTGGGGCGTCGCGCGTCTGCCAGCCACTGGCCTTGCGCTCCCGACGCTGCACGGCGATCTTCACCTCTGCGCGACATCTCACTCCCGATGCAGCGATCTTTGTAACATCTGTTTTTCGAGATTTTTAAAGCTGAAATTTAAAAATGAATTTTCGGAATTTTCTGAATTTAATTCAAGCTTCAAATGAATTTTAGAAATTTTAAATGATTTAATATGATTAAAATAAATATTAACATAAGTTGGAAATATTTTATTTGGATTCTTCAGTCTCAAGGAATTTTCTGGTATTTTTGGTGAATTTTGGGATTTATTTGCTATTTTCTAGAGCTTTTAGAAGTTTATTTGAATTTCGGAAAAACAAAAGAAAAGAAATAAACCCAGCCTCCCGATTACCTCTCTCTCCACGCGTCGACCATCCGCGCGCGCCTGCGCCAGCCGTCGTACTCCGCTTCCGCTCGCTGCTGGCGATCCGCCCCGCGCCACGCTGTCAGCGCATCCGCTGACGCGCTGGCGGCACAGGGCCACGCCGCGCTCCGCCCGCGCCCGCCTCACCCTCGGCCATCCGATCGCGCGCGCGTCTCGCCGTCGCGCGCGCTGCGTCAGAAACCTAACCCTAACCCGCGCTCGCCCTCGGCCGTCGGATCGCCGCGTGGTCAGATCCAAAGCCGTCAAACAGCGTGCCGCGCGGCCCGCGCCAGAATCGGTCGAGCTCCTCGGTTCGCGTGTTAAAACCGCCGACGCTACTCGGTTCGCGTGCCTTGCCTCGCCCCGCCTCGCGCGCTCCTCCGCTCGTTCCGCCGTGCCGCCGGAGCCGCTCCGCCCCGCCGCCGTGCGCGTCTCGCGCCGCTCGAGGTCGCCGGAGCACCAGCCGGCGCCGCATCACCGCCGGCGAGCCCTCTGCGCGTTCGCCGCGTCGCCTCCGTCGCCGCCGTCGGCTCTCGACGCTGCACCCCTCCGCTCGCTCGCCGCCGCGATTTCGCCGCGCCGCGCAAGGCTGCGCGACGCCTCGCGCGCGCGCCCGCCGCCGCCGCCGATCCGCCCCTCGCGTCGACCACGCGTCGCCATCGCCGCAATCCGCCGCACCGCGCGCGCGCGCGCGCCGACGCCGCGCGGCGAGCCGCCACGCTGTCGTCAATCCACCGCCGCCGCGCGCGCCGCTCAATCGCTGTCGCCGATCGGACCGAAGGTCGGTCGTGCCGCCGCGCCGCACCCGCCGTCGGATCCCGTCGCCGCGCCGCGCCATGCCGCGTCAGCCGAGCCACGTCAGCCCTAGCTTACGTGGCATGCCACGTGTCGCCGCCACGTCAGCACCGAGCCGTCCCCCGAGCCACGTGGCAGCCACGTCAGCTCCCACGTCAGCCGGGTGACACGTGGCAGCACATGCCGCTGCCACATCACCGCCCGCCGCGTCGGCGCGCCTCTCCCAGCGTGTCTGTTCCGTGCGCCGGGTTCACGGTGGACCGGTAATCCGTGGACCGGGTTCACAAACATAGTTCACTTTTGAATTTCCCGAATTAATTTTAGAATTAATTTTCCGAGCCCGTTCTCCTCCGCCCTAGCTCCGATTGACCCGTTCTTTTTCTAAATTCATCTAAAATCGAGCTCTAGCTGTTGGTTCTGGTTTTGTGAATTTTAGAATTCATTTGCTTATTATTTTATGTGTTTCTTTATTTTGGTCGTTTTCTCTCGTTAGATTCGGATTCGGAGGAGCAGTTTCGCGCTCAAGACCGTGGAGTACCCACGAGCATAACGAAGGCAAGTCGTGTCCTTTGATCATGTTGAACCCAGTTTTGCAATCTATTATTATTTTGTTTTAAATTACATCGCGTTGCTATTTTTATTCAAACCTTTGCACTGGTAGTTATCGTCCCAATTGAGATTATTCCTCCCTGATACTTTGGAATACCATGATGCCATTCTCACCATAGGTTGGGTAATTTATTAGTGATGCTAGATTATTTTATCACGTGGGTTGGTACGATTAGATTGCTTAGCCGGCTTATATTTACGATTGATCTCATCACACATGTTAATTATTAATTTGACTTAATGACATATAGAACTGTGGTTGGTGCCACGTGTATTAAAATTTGTACCACGTCATTGGTGTGACGTTGGCTTGGTTATACAAATTGGTTTTCACTCGGGCGAGTGATCGTGCAGTAAAGGGGGAGGTGCAGTTGCACTTCGGGGATGTGGTAACCTCGCCCGGGTAATGTTAAGGACTTAACTTTGTGCGCCATTGATCTGAGCTTAATCGTGCAAACCACATGTCTATTATGGGATGGACCTGGCTGACTAATTTGTAATATTTCAACTCAATTATGCCATTGTGATGGACATGGTTACTGATTTCCATGTGGCGCAAGGGGTGTGATCACGAAAACCTAGCGGGCAGGATTGTATTGAGGTAGAGCATTGTAAAGGCCTTGTTGTGATTTCCTGAGATCGAGGCTAATCACATCGTGTGGGTACAGTTGTGCAACCTCTGCAGAGTGTAAAACTATTCGAATAGCCGCGTCCTCGGTCATAGACATTGCTCAGGGATTTAACACGAGGGTTAGTGTTTCACTTATAACTTGGTGGTTATGTTGGGAAGTGGGCAGGTAGTTCACTGTTGGTTTAGCTTGTGAATTGGTGTTCACAAGTGGTTCATGTTTATTCCTTTGATTATCTATTATTACTGTTTTCAGTTAACTTTCGCTTTCAAATATTTATTATATTTCATTATGAAATGCCTTTATGCAAATTAACCTTTCAGCCCTCCTTTGGTAAGCCTTACATATTATATATTGCATTCATTTGTTACAAACGACTTGCTGAGTACCAATGTACTCACGGCTTTACGCCTATGTTGCTCAGTTGAGGGAGAGGAGTACTATCAGCAGGAGGTTCCAGAAGGAGAATACTACGACGACTTCACGGATTAGGCTTCGTTCTCCACTCGATAGCCTGTGGCTTGTCGATTGGTCGCTACGCTTTATTTTGGATTTCGCTGCTATTTTGTTAAGCCCTTCCGGCTAGAGTTATTGTAAGCTTGGCCATAAGGTCGTACCTTTGATATTTTATCAATATTCGAGTTTTCCTTTATTATTGTCGTGTGTATGACTGTGATGACATCTATGTTTGACTGTGTGCACTAGCGTGATCCTGGACTAGTGCAGTTTACACAGAGAGACCGAATTTGCATATTCGGGTCTCGACAGAGATGGTATTAGAGCCATATCGACTGTAGGACGAAACCCTAGTTAGATTGGTCGATAGCCCAAAAATTTATTTTCTAAATCAAACCAACTAAATTTGATATTTAGTAATATCACTATCTTCTTACCTCATTCTTAAGGATTCTTGTCTCTTGCCCCAACTCTTGCAAAATTTGTTTTCCTAAAGTTATAAACTGATCTTTCCTTTATAAATGTATTAGATGTCCCAAGCTTCTTACAGCCCAACAGGAGGATGGAGATCACTGCTACGCGTTCTGTTGCGGAGTCTCAGAATGAAGAGATTGCCAGTCTATCTCACCAAGGATGAGAAGCATAAGGGTCAACGCATCGGGAGCATCTCCAGGCTATACTTCACCACCCGAGTCGGCAAGCAGGTGCTACACCACAGTTTCAAGAATGCCGGTGCCAGTGGAGAGATGTCAGCACAAGGAGTTGCGCACAAGGCCATCCGTCGACTTTGCAAGCTATACAAGATCAATATGGCCAGACTCGTCCGGAAGTTCAAGGAGCAGTACGGAGTCACCCCGAGACTACCGGAGCCAGTCTGGGAGGAGCCCCGACCGCACTCGCCAGTACCTCTACCGTCGCCTACACCGCCGAGCCCGGAGCAGAGACGTCGTATCACCGGAGATCGTCGAGCCTACCTCAGCCGGTTCACCCCAGCCCCAGTCAGAGAGCAGTCGCCGCCGATCCGCAACTCGTGGGTGGTCTACAGCGATTAAGAGGACAATAGTTGTGTACCCTATTTGTCAGGACCCGAGTGGGAGCCTTCAGAGTAGATAGTGCGAGTAGACACGTTGGATTTTATTTGCAGTTGTGTGTGATGTGAGCTGCAAATATTGCCTTAAAAGCATTATATTGCGATCATGTCAATCTTTTAATGGAGTTTATTTTTGTTTAGTTCTTTGTTAGCCTTTCTGGCTAAGTGTTTGTTTAGGTTAGGTTTCCATTAAGCAAAACCCCCTTAGACGCATTTACCTCTTATCTATGCTTTTCCCTCTCGTCTTTTACTTTTGGTCAGTCAGCAGTTGTTTTCTTTTCAGAGCAAGATGGTTGATACCAGGAACTTCTCTAGCCGCAATCAAAGCGAATCAGACCAGCGATCTTTGCGCGCGGTGCCACCTACCTTGGATCCGCCTCGATTAGTTTTTGGTGGCCGGACTCGGATGATGCGCACCATGATGCGAGTATGCGACTATGATGCAAATGGCAAAGACCAGGAGCCGCACCACTACAAAGACCTCGTCGGCCCAAATCGGCTATGCGAGTTCATGAGGACGAGACCGCTGCTTTCTCGATTAAATCGAGCCTTTGGAGGCCGACGATTGGGTCCGTTCAGTTGAGAAGAAACTGAACTTGGCCCAGTGCACCGACAGAGAGAAGGTATTATATGCAGCACATCAACTTGAGGGACCAGCAGCAGAGTGGTGGGAGAACCATCGCATGCCGCCATGAGAACCG
The DNA here is from genome assembly GCA_036346265.1 of Melocanna baccifera. NCBI lineage: Eukaryota > Viridiplantae > Streptophyta > Magnoliopsida > Poales > Poaceae > Melocanna > Melocanna baccifera. The sequence goes on from CM070709.1 coordinate 5,124,134, forward strand.
AACAACATCACTTGGAAGGTGTTCGCCAAGGCCTTCCATATTCCCAAAAATTTGCCTCATTTTGCTCCTTGAAAAATGCGCCACCACCCTTTCTTTCGATCGCATGCAGGCGCATGCGGCGGGCGGGCGCTGGTCCGTGACGGGCCGGCGTGGCGCCCGCCGCGCAGCGATGGCGAGCTGCGCGCAGCTCGCGGAAGGGGCGCAAAGGCTCGGCGCGCCAGACGGAAGGGAGCGCGCAGCAAGCGGGAAAGACAAGTCAAACATCTTTCACATGAACTCATCTGTGCTAAAACAGCCAGTTGACTGTGCATAATTAAAATCATTATAATGCGGAAAGACAAACACTAGTCAACACAACAAAAAGATACCATGCTATCATGCCAGCATAGGCAGCAAGAGATGTGCTAAATGGCACTAAATTGGAATAATCCAGATCAGAAGATGACCAAATTGTGTGTGTGTGTGTGTGGTGGGTGGGTGGGGGATGAAGAGGCAAATGCCAGATAAAGCTGAAGTATTAGTGTTTCCATATATTCCACCTTTATTAGTCCAATGAAGGGTAAATATCAGATGTTGTGGCATCCTTAGGAAGAGTATGTGTGTGGAATATGTAAAGCGTAGAAAACATTAAAAAAAGATCACAGATCATATTACTTTCACTGAATTATGAATTAAAAAAACTTAAGAATGGTTCCCTAAAACATAGCATTTTCTCATCTCAGTTTGACATTTGTTCCATTGTAGCGTTCGGAATAGCGATGGCTTCTGACTTTTAGCTGAAATTTCACTGTAGCTGACTTATTTTTTACTGTAACTGAGTTGGCTTATTGGACATAATTAAATTTTAAAAAATTAAAATAGAAAAAACATGTTAGCCCATCACAGACAATGTAAAGGAATACAGAAAAAAAGACAAATGCAAAAGCCCAAAATCTAAAAATTCAGAAAAGACGAAATTATGAATAGTGAAAAAGCGAAGCTTTAAGCAAAACTAACAAAGCTGAAATGAGCAGGCATTTCAAAGACAAGAAAACTCAAATGGATATGGCTTCCTTTCATAGATTTCACCAGAACATCTAACTCATGCACCGCAAGGACAAACATGGAATTTCAGGTCATGAAATAGCTTCTTACATAACAATAATCCATTACGGCCAAAGCATTCATGACTTAACAGGTAGCGGGCCTCTGGTGGGAGGCTATAGCTCGAGGCCCAGCAAAACTACTAATACTACCCCTCTCTAATATATACTCAAAAAAATATAGGTGTCATTGCGGCCCAGCCCGAGTCGTAGACTTCGAAAGCGGCCCGGAAGTGTAGGTCGGCTGGCAGATCGCGCGCGCCCTCCACAGCCTCGCGGCTCGACCAATTATGCCACATCTTGTGAAACCCTAAATCCCCAAATCACGCCACGGCCCCAATCCCCCATTCAGCCATTCCTCGCCTCTGTGCCCTCGCCGCCCTCGCCTTGGGGCGTCGCGCGTCTGCCAGCCACTGGCCTTGCGCTCCCGACGCTGCGCCAGCGATCTTCACCTCTGCGCCGACATCTCACTCCCGACGCAGCGATGCTGTAACATCCTGTTTTTCTGAGATTTTTAAAGCCTGAAATTTAAAAATGAATTTTCTGGAATTTTCTGAATTTAATTCAAGCTTCAAATGAATTTTAGAAATTTTAAATGATTTAATATGATTAAAATAAATATTAACATAAGTTGGAAATATTTTATTTGGATTCTTCAGGTCTCAAGGAATTTTCTGGTATTTTTGGTGAATTTTTGGGATTTATTTGCTATTTTCTAGAGCTTTTAGAAGTTTATTTGAATTTCTGGAAAAACAAAAGAAAAAGAAATAAACCCAGCCTCCCGATTTACCTCTCTCCTCCACGCGTCGACCATCCGCGCAGCGCGCGCGCCGCAGATTCTCCGCTTCCGCCGCGTCATACGCTCGATCCGATCCGCGCCGCGCTGTCAAGATCCGCTGGCGACGCCGGCGGCACCAGCCACAAGACGCTTCCCGCGCGCGCCTCGCCACTCGGCCACCCGATCGCGCGCGCGCGCGATCTCCGCCGCTTCGCTCGCGCTGCGCGCGAAACCTAACCCTAACCCGCTCGCCCTCACCGTCGGATGCGCCACGTGGTCAGATCCGAAAGCCGTCCAAACAGCGCGGCCGCGCCGCCGCAAGGCCAGAACCGATTCGAGCTCCTCGGTTCGCGTGTTAAAACCCGCCGACGCTACTCGGTTCGCGTGCCTTGCCCTCGCCCTCGCCTCCGCCGCCGCTCCTCGCTCGTTCCGCGCTGCGCCGCGCCACGGAGCCGCTCCGCCATCGCCTCGTGCCGCGTCTCCGCCGCCGCCCGAGGTCGCCGGATGTGAGACCGGAGTAGAAACTCCTGCACTTCTGTGGTATTGCTGTACTAGTCCCGCAGATCAATGCTAGTACACACGGTTCAAACAGTAAAAGATGATATATTGCCAACAACGCTTTATTACAATAGTATCGAAGTTTTACAAAGGCCATTGCCTTAACTAAGGTTCACGAGAACCAAAAGCATAAACACAATGGAAGCAAAGATAACTTGATCGACCCATCAATTCGCCACGGGCAATTGATCGGAAAGCGAATCCTAGGCATCCGAGAATAATCCACCGCATCCACATTCGGCATGAAGTCATACTCTCAGCTTGATCTTCTCCATTCTCTGCTTTTATATTTATAGAGCAACGGTGAGTACAAAATGTACTCCGCAAGTCTTGGGAAAATGTATAGATGTAAGGTTTCACAAAGGAAGGCTATATGGTTTATTTGTAAAATCAGCATTTTATTTCAAATCTACATAATTACTTTAAAAGCCATTTTGTAAACAACTTGTTTTTAATAATCGAAAATGGGTAAGTACTTTAGTGAAGGTTAAACTATCAACACTAATATCTCGTGCCATCACACCAATTTTCAAAACCTCGGGTTACACCCCGATCTGAACATCACGAGAGTTATACTACTCCCGAGTTTTTCTCCAACTCATTTTGTTTTGAAATTAAAACCAAAACTTCTACCATGTGAATGCATTCTTTGCCCGCCCTTGACCGTGGGCACGGCTATTCGAATAGTTTTAACTCTGCAGAGGGTGTACAACTTTACCCACAAGAGATAAGTCATCTTAATAGTCAACATGCTTCCTTTGGCATAAGACTCGGATAAATTATCACAAAGCTTTTCACCTACTCCAAAGATAGTTTAAATACCACCCGCTAAGGTTTCACCACAACTTGAATCCACAAGTTGGAGCCCCTCTTGCGCCATATGAGTACAAGAAACCTGTCCTCACTATGAGTAACCAGACACCCGGCACTCAATACACACTGGTGATATCTAAACTACACTATTATAGGGTAGTTAGCTAGGTCGTACTCCATTTAGACTTGTGGTTGCACTGTTTTGCTCGGTTTGGACAAACACAAGCGTCGGTCCTTAAACGACTAGGGTGGCTCATTCACACACTCAATCATTCTCGTGCTAAACCGCACCAGCCAAACCTTCCATCCACCCTTGTCAACTTTTCCCTTTGAAATTCATTTTTACTTTTAAATTAACAGTGGTAACATCCATTACCACTTTTCAAGCAAAGCATTTAACAATGGTAACATCCATTACCAATGTTCAAACAAATCATTCATCAAAACATTTGATAAACATGCTACTCATTTGAGCATTAATACATTGATTTGCTACGCTAAGCATTTGCTAGTATTTTAAACATTCAACCAATATAATGCTAACTCATTATTGAGTCAAAGGGATGTCCTAAGTTGACAATGGTACAAGGTAAACAATTTTCAATGGAAGGTATAACAAATTGGGTCTTTAACTAAGTTTTCTAAATTAAATTATCACTGGATATAACATAAGCATGCATTAATTAAAAAAATAACTACCTACTCATTTTATAAATCATTGGAGCAAGTTGATCAAAGGAAACTTGCAAAACTTAGGAGCAAAATGGTCAAAGGAGACTTGCCTTCCTGTGTCTGGTTGAAATCTTCCACAACTTGCTCTTGAGGTTGCTCGGACAAATCGGTCTCTACACGTAAATCGAGAATTCCAAATAAATAAAATAAAATAAAAATTCAAAAAATTGAAAATACATATACCAAATGAAAGATTGAAATTTTAGATGAATTTAGAAATTTGAATGGACCAATTTGGAGCTAAAATGAGAAAGATATGGCTATTTGAAAATCTCAGATTTGAATAAATCCAGAAATTCGGAAATCTCTGACAAGTGGGGTCCACTGGTCAGAAATTTCATTTAAAATGAGTCTCGACATATGGGACCCACTGGACTCGGACCCACTTGTCGCTGGCTAGCTGAGAGGGTGGTCACCGACGGGTGGGGCCTACTGTCGGCGTGGAATAAAGCGGAGAAAACTCAACCTCGCCACATGAGCGGCTCGAACGCTCGAGGAGTGAGAGGGGGAGGAGAGCGGCGCTAGCCAAGTGAGCGGGAGGCACCGCCTACCCTTAACGGGTAGGTAATCCTCTTGAGGATTATCTGGGAGGCCGTGGCAACGTGGCACACACGTGGTCGACGCGTGGTCGCCGCGTGGTCGCCACGTCATCGCTGCCGACGTGGCCGTGCACGCGCAGGTGGCGGGAGGCGCCGGGTGGCGCCGACGTGGCGCCGACCGCCGCCACGCTGCTGCCACCTCACCGACGGCACGACGGCCGGGCGGTCGGTGGTGGCGCCACGGGGACCTAGGGTCGCCGGAGCTCGGTGGATCGGCGCACCGCCAAGGGTACCAAAATGAAGAAGAGGATACGTGGAATGCGTTGGTACCTTGCGCGAGACCGAGGGTGACCGGAGAGTAGAATCGGCGAAGGGGCGGCGGTCGGAGAGGAACCTCACGGCGGCGGAGGAGATCCATGCGCGGCGGCTTCGGGAAGGGGTCACCGGATTCGCCTTGGCACCAGCAACGTCGGGAAGGCGCGGCGAGGAATGAGGAAGCCCGAGGCGACCGGAATTGCTCGCCGGAGTATTTGAAGCCGCGGGAAGAAATCGGGCGAGGGAGGGCTCGCGCCGGGTGATTCGTTTGAGAGGTGAGGAGGAGCGGCAGCGGTAGAGGACCTCGGGGTGTGGGTTTTATAGGCCGGGAGGGTTGTAACGCCGCGCGGGTTCGCCGGACTTGGAGGCGTCGGAGAGATGAATGCGACGGCGAGAGAGTAACGCGCGTCTTTATGCGGCGACGCGGTGGAGGCGGGGATTAATATGCACGATCGGACGGGAAATAATTGGCCAAGAAACGAAGCTTTAAAGCTTCGCTTTCTCGATTTAATGGCGGCGGCGTAGACGCGGGGAGGAAGAAGGTGGCGGAAGACGAGTGGCCGATGGGCCCCGCATGTCGCTGAGAGAGGAAAAGAGAAGGAAATCGAGCGACGGTTAGATTAGTGACGTGTGGCATAAGGAAAGATCGGGCATTTGGATCATGGGCGAAGGGTAAGTGAAAAGGAACGATCGAGATTCAATCCGGCAACCTTGATTAAATCTGGGCCGATAGGGTGTATTAAGTGGCAACGGGCGGCTGCGATTTAATACGGCAATCATGAATGGTCAAGATGACGACACGCGTCGGGTACAACAGGTTTGACATGTGGGACCGCAAGTGAGTCCACACGCACGGTCTATGACAGTGGGGCCCGCTTGTCAGTGCAAATTGAAAAAAAGAAACTCAACCTCGCGCGCGGAGCGGGGCTCGAACGCGCGCCGAGGGAGCGGGGGAGGAAAGAGAGCGGCGGCGGTAACCAGTCGGGCGGGGAGGATCAACCTACCCTATAAGGTTGATTTATCCTTTTGAGTGTTAACACGGGATGGCCGGTCTGCCGTCGGATGCGCGCGACACGTGGCGCCGAGAGAGAGGGGAAGCGGGATGGGCGCGACGGCGGGGATGTGCTCGGGCCGGGAGGAAGGGCTCGGATGCTTGACAAGTGTCACCAGGGAGATTTGATATTTAAATCTTTTATATATATTTTAAATCATTAGAAGACTTTAAAATACTCGAGAAAAATACCAAATAAATTCCAAAAATTCCAGAAAAATTCACATAACTTAGTGATAATATTTTAAACATATGAAAAATATTTCCAACTTATTTGGATATTAAATTTTCTTTTCAATGAAACTTTAACTTGAGAAAATTCAGAAAATCGTAAATTATTAATTTAAAACTATTTCTTCAAAATAAAAGCAAAAATTGGGATGTACTTCCAGGATGAATTGAATATCCTGATTCATGAGCTTCTTTTAAGATTAAATCTTTTATTTCCTTTTTCTCGGGTACTAGTATTCCCTTTCCAAACCAAAGAGTCCCTTCTTCATCTTACGAAAATCCAAGCGATTTACCTTTCTTCATATTCTCTTTAATCTCTTTAACATATTTATCCTCTCATTTGAAATTTGCCTTGATCCGATCTTCCAAGGTAGAGTGAACCTTCAATGTAGACAGAATACCTTCGTTAACTATTTCCAAATTTAATCGTTGGAATTCCTCATGGAGGGTTAAGCGCTTATCCGAATTGACAGATTATTCATATGACTCTTTCGACTCAAAGCGTCGGCTACCACATTAGCTTTTCTGGATGATAGTGTATTCCCACATCATAATCCTTTATCAATTCGAGCCATCTTCTTTGTCTCATATTAAGATCAAGTGGGTGAATATATACTTTAAACTTTTATGATCTGTATATATTTCACACCGATTCTCGATTAAATAATGCCTCCATAACTTTGAGCATGCACAATAAATGCAGCTAGTTCTAAATCATGAGTGGGATAATTTTCTTCATGCGGTCTTAAGCGCCTTGATGCATAAGCTACTACCCTTCCTTCTTGCATTAGTACACAACCAAGACCTTGTTTTGAAGCATCACAAAATATCTCAAAATCTTTTCGGATATCGGGTAACCTCAAAACCGGTCTGAAGTTAACCTTTTCTTTAACTCTTGAAAACTATCCTCACAGGATTTACTCCATTCAAATTTCTTCTCCTTCTTTAACACTGGGTTAAAGGTCCGCAATCTTGGAAAAACCTTCAATAAATCGACGATAGTAACCGCTAATCCGAGAAAACTTGGATCTCGATTCATCGTCTTGGGTGGAGTCAATTTAATACATCCTTAACTTTTCCGGGATCTGAGATACTCCTTCTCGCTGAGATCACATGTCCCAAAAACTCAATTTCCTTCAACCAAAATGCACATTTGCTAAATTTGGCATATAAGCGGTGTTCACGAGTCTTTGCAACACTATCCTTAGATGACCTTCATGTTCTTTGTTATTCTTTGAATAGATGAGAATGTCATCTATGAAAACAACAACAAACTTATCTAAATAATCCATAAAGACTTTATTCATCAAGTTCATGAAATATGCCGGTGCATTTGTCGACCAAATGACATCACCGTATACTCATATAATCCATATCTTGTGGCGAAAGCTGTCTTGGGTATATCTTCAGATCTAATCTTCAACCGATGATATCCTGACCGAAGATCAATCTTGGAAAAGACACTTGATCCTATGAGTTGGTCAAACAAATCATCGATCCGAGGTAAGGATACTTATTCTTTATAGTGACTTCATTTAAAGCTCGATAATCAACGCACATCCGTTGACTACCATCCTTCTTCTTTACTAGAAGCAGGGCTCCCAAGGCGAAAGAACTTGGTGCGATGAATCCTTTCTCATACAATTCTTGGATCTCGCCTCTTGACTTCTGCTAAATCATCGGTGACATCCGATAGGTCTTTTGATATTGAGCCGCACGGGCACCAGGTTTATAACAAATTCAACTTCTCGATCAGGTGGTAATCCTGGCAAATCTTCAGGAAAAACATCTGGGTACTCGCGAACTATCGACACATCTTCCAAACTTTTTCCTTTTAGGCTGGTTAACATACTGTCTTTCTTTGAGTGCATAACTGCCTCATGTCTTATCTGAATTCCATCAGAATTGGTAAGGATAATGGCACGATTGGCACAATCTATCTGTCCTTTATACTTGATCAACCAATCCATACCAAGTATTATATCTATGCCATCGGAGTCTATTATAATAAGGTTCGCTAGGAACTTTACTCCATTTATAATTATGGTTGCACTAGGGCTAACCAAATTAGTCCTCAATTCTTTTCCAGGGGATTGGACTATCATAAGGTCCTTTAGCAAACAAATTTTCCAATTATTCTTTTCAACAAAAGCCTTTGTTACGAAAGAATGTGTAGCTCCAGAATCAAATAATATAATTGCTGGTACTGAGTTTACTAGAAACTTACCCAGAACTACATCTGGTGCATCTTCCGCTGCCTCTGCGGTAACATGGTTGATACGCCCTCGATTAATGTTTTGTGGAGTCTTGGGAGTTTGAGGGCTTCCACGACCTTGACCATTTGTTGGAGCTCTTGCTGGTGTAGGATCAAGATTGAAACGAACCGGTGTTACCGCTGAGCGTTTACGTGGGCGATTCTTGGCATAGTGTCCCATATTCTTGCAATTGTAGCATTGCACTCCTGCAGCTACATTTCTGTTTTGCTGCATTTGGGTTGCATTTCCAGTTCTAGGAGCTTGAGGTAAGGGACGAGGTGCAGCAATCGGTACTCGCATGATTATGGCTGGGGTCGGTTGTCTTGTGATGGCGTGAATCGTGAACTGCGCCTCATGATCGCCGAGCTTGGAACTTCCTCTTCCGGAGTCGAAGAGTTGGCGTTGAGCATCTTCTTGCAATAAAGCTTTATTCACTAGATGCTGAAAAGTAGGGTAGTCATTGGAGACTAATTGAACCTTGAGGTTGGGGTCTATCCTCCCATAAACCTCCAAATCTTTGCGGCATCGATCGCCACATCTTAGGGCATATCTAGATAGCTGAATGAATTTGCTTAAATAAGCGGAAACGCTCAGGTTTCCCTGCTGTAAATGATGGAACTCCTTCCTCTTCATTTCCATAATACTCATAGGAATATGAGCATTACGGAAAGCTTCCAAAAATTCCGCCCAACCAATGTTACGAGCATCCCGGTGTGCGGTGCAAAGATAATTGTCCCACCAGTTGGCAGCAACTCCTTGGAGTTGATGAGCAGCATATATAACCTTCTCATGTTCAGCACATTGAGCTAAATTCAGCTTCCTTTCCACTTCCTTAATCCAATCATCCGCCTCCAACGGATCGGCAGATCCTGCGAATGTCGGGGGTCGGGTCCTCATGAATTCCCCGAGCTTAGACTGCGGTGGGTGAATAGGTACTTGCTGAGCTTGATTGACTTGATTTTGGGCCAAAGCCTGAAGGAGTTGTAGTTGCATGGCCATCATTTGTTCCATGTTGGGAGCTTGGGTGCGGAGGTGGAATTGGGACCTCATTGTTGTTGGGCGCTGGTTGTTGTTGATGTTGCTTCTCGTGTTCACCATCCAAGCTCCATCAAGAAAAGTCGTAAAAGAGGAAAAGCATAGATGAGAGACGGGCAATTTATCATCCCAAAACAACACACAAGATTAACACAATGATTGAGAAAACTCAACTTTTGAAATTCAAATTAACTTTTGAAATGGTTGTACCACAAATGCACAAGGCTCGGTACAATCCATTTTATTACATCATATCATAAAAGCGTTCTAGTATCGATAAACGATGAAAAAGGGTAGTCTATCTAACATCTAATTATCCTCAATGATGATACGCTCCTCTGGCTCCTCCTCGGGATCCTCCTCGAGTCCGACGAGTGACTCTGTCCACAATCACGCGGTTGTTCGTGACGCGACCGTGATCGGCTCTGGCTGAAAGTAGGTGATCTCGAGCGGAATCTTTGGCGTCCTCGGTGGATCCGTCGATGTCGAGTCGGTGCGGATCGGGCGTCGCACACTCTTCCTTGCCGTGAGCCTAGTGCGAGGTCTCGAGAGTTCGATCGAGCGACAACGGGAGCTGGTGGAGTCGGTGTAGTGGTGGCGGCCGAAGACGCTCCACCTCGCCTCGCAGGTGTCCTCGCCGCATGCGTCGGCGTGGCGATCGACTGCAATACTGTGCTCGGAGAGTGTCGGAGTGGTCGTAGTTCGACGCCGAAGCATTCGGAGAAGTCCTATCTCCGCCGAGCTCGGCGTAAGTCGCGATCGATGCTTGGGTGAGCGCACTGATGAGACAGCGTGGGTCGCCCACCACGATCTGGAAAGCCTCGGGGTGAGTCGTCCCGCTCGTAGTCGGAAAGAAGCGTAGAGCGATCGTCGTAACTCCCCTTTGTGCCTCTGCACACTCGCTATCGCCATCTTAGCCGCATCTTGGATAGCGCCTGCGAAAGGTCCGAGGGTGCTCAATCTGCGATGACGGGGTTAAGCTGCCCATCCGGAGCATAGATGAATACTTCCATGGTCCATGAATCCATAGTCATCACTCTAGTGTTCCGCCCTCTGAAAATGGGCCGTTGATTATATTTCGGATCTTTGCATTAATCGTCGTAGAAGAGTCGCAAAGCTCCTCACTCTCGCCATGAGAATGGTGATCCCATGGGGCTGAAGACGACGAAGAACCTGCCATCTACAAGTTTGAAAATAAGAGGAGATCAGTAAAGATTTTTAAATAATGAGAGTAGGACAAGAATAAGATACTAAGTAAGAAAAGAGTAGAAGCAAAAGAAACTTATATTTTTGTACATAAATTTTTATTAAATATAAATCCTTAAAGCTTCCCAAAACCTAGGGCTCGTCCTCTGATCAAGTTGGCTCGATACCATACAGTGAGACCCGGAGTAGAAACTCCTGCACCCCTGTGTATTCTTGTACTAGTCCCGCAGATCAATGCTAGTACACACGGTTCAAGCAGAAAAGATGATATATTGCCAACAACGCTTTATTACAATAGTATCTGAAGTTTTACAAAGGCCATTGCCTTAACTAAGGTTCACAGAACCAAAAGCATAAACACAGCGGAAGCAAAAGATAACTTGATCGACCCATCAATCGCCACGTGCAATTGGTGGGAAACGAATCCTAGGCATCCGAGAATAATCCACCGCATCCACATTCGCACGTAAGTCATACTCTCCAGCTTGATCTTCTCCATTCTCTCGCTTATATTTATAGAGCAACAGGTGAGTACAAAAATGTACTCCGCAAGTCTTGGGAAAAATGTATAGATGTAAGGTTTCACAAAGGAAGGCTATATGGTTTATTTGTAAAATCAGCATTTTATTTCAAATCTACATAATTACTTTAAAAGCCATTTTGTAAACAACTTGTTTTTAATAATCGAAAATGGATAAGTACTTTAGTGAAGGTTAAACTATCAACACTAATATCTCGTGCCATCACAACCAATTTTCAAAACCTCAGTTACACCCCCGATCTCAACATCACGAGTTATACTACTCCCGAGTTTTTCTCCAACTCATTTTGTTTTGAAATTAAAACCAAAACTTCTACCATGTGAATGCATTCTTTGTTCGCCCTTGACCGTGGGCACGGCTATTCGAATAGTTTTAACTCTGCAGAGGGTGTACAACTTTACCCACAAGAGATAAGTCATCTTTGCAGTCAACATGCTTCCTTTGGCATAAGACTCGAGATAAATTATCACAAAGCTTTTCACCTACTCCAAAGATAGTTTAAATACCACCCGCTAAGGTTTCACCACAACTTGAATCCACAAGTTGGAGCCCCCTCTTGCGCCATATGAGTACAGTAAACCCTGTCCCTCACTATGAGTAACCAGTACACCCTGGCACTCAATACACCGCTGGTGATATCTAAACTACACTATTATAGGGTAGTTAGCTAGGTCGTACCCATTTAGACTTGTGGTTGCACTGTTTTGCTCAGTTTGGACAAACACAAGCGTCGGTCCTTAAACGACTAGGGTGGCTCATTCACACACTCAATCATTCTCGTGCTAAACCGCACTGACCAAACCTTCCATCCACCCTTGTCAACTTTTCCCTTTGAAATTCATTTTTACTTTTAAATTAACAATGGTAACATCCATTACCACTTTTCAAACAAAGCATTTAACAATGGTAACATCCATTACCAATGTTCAAACAAATCATTCATCAAAACATTTGATAAACATGCTACTCATTTGAGCATTAATACATTGATTTGCTACGCTAAGCATTTGCTAGTATTTTAAACATTCAACCAATATAATGCTAACTCATTATTGAGTCAAAGGGATGTCCTAAGTTGACAATGGTACAAGGTAAACAATTTTCAATGGAAGGTATAACAAATTGGGTCTTTAACTAAGTTTTCTAAATTAAATTATCACTTGGATATAACATAAGCATGCATTAATTAAAAAAATAACTACCTACTCATTTTATAAATCATTGGAGCAAGTTGATCAAAGGAAACTTGCAAAACTTAGGAGCAAAATGGTCAAAGGAGACTTGCCTTCCTGTGTCTGGTTGAAATCTTCCACAACTTGCTCTTGAGGTTGCTCGGACAAATCGGTCTCTACACGTAAATCGAGAATTCCAAATAAATAAAATAAAATAAAAATTCAAAAAATTGAAAATACATATACCAAATGAAAGATTGAAATTTTAGATGAATTTAGAAATTTGAATGGACCAATTTGGAGCTAAAATGAGAAAGATATGGCTATTTGAAAATCTCAGATTTGAATAAATCCAGAAATTCGAAATCTCGACAAGTGGGGTCCACTGGTCAGAAATTTCATTTAAAATGAGTCTCGACATATGGGACCCATCGGACTCGGGACCCACTTGTCGCTGGCTAGCGCAGGGTGGTCAGCGACGGGTGGGGCCTACTGTCGGCGTGGAATAAAGCGGAGAAAACTCAACCTCGGAGCGGCTCGAACGCTCGAGGAGTGAGAGAGGGAGGAGAGCGGCGCTAGCCAAGTGAGCGGGAGGCACCGCCTACCCTTAATGGGTAGGTAATCCTCTTGAGGATTATCCGCGGAGGCCGGGCGGCAACGTGGCACACGCGTGGTCGACGCGTGGTCGCCGCGTGGTCGCCACGCCATCGCTTTGCCGACGTGGCGCGGCACGCGCAAGGTGGCGGGGAGGCGCTCGGGTGGCGCTGACGTGGCGCCGATCGCCGCCACGCTGCCGCCACCTCACCGACGCACGACGGGGCGGGCGGTGGTGGCGCACGGGACCTAGGGTCGCCGAACTCCGTGATCGGCGGCACCGCCAAGGGTACCAAAATGAAGAAGAGGATCGAGGAATGCGTTGGTACCTTGCGCGAGACCGAGGGTGACCGAGAGTAGAATCGCGCGAAGGGGCGGCGGTCGGAGAGGAACCTCACGGCGGCGGAGGAGATCGAGCGCGGCGGCTTCGGGAAGGGGTCACCGGGATTCGCCTTGGCACCAGCAACGTCGGGAAGGCGTCGGCGAGGAATGAGGAAGCCCGAGGCGACCGGAATTGCTCGCCGGAGTATTTGAAGCCGCGGGGAAGAAATCGGGCGTAGGGAGGGCTCTGGCGCTCGGGTGATTCGTTTGAGAGGTGAGGGAGGAGCGGCAGCGGTAGAGGGACCTCGGGGTGTGGGTTTTATAGGCCGGGGAGGGTTGTAACGGCCGCGCGAAGTTCGCCGGACTTGGAACTGTCGGAGGAGATGAATGCGACGGCGAGGAGAGGAGTAACGCGCGTCTTTATGCCAGAAACTGACGCGGTGGAGGCGGGGGATTAATATGCAGTCGGCACGGGGAAATAATTGGCCAAGAAACCAAGCTTTAAAGCTTCGCTTTCGATTTAATGGCGGCAGCAAGCGACGCGGGAGGAAGAAGGTGGCGGGAAGACGATCGCCGATGGGCCCGCATGTCGCTGAGAGAGGAAAAAGAGAAGGAAATCAGGCGACGGTTAGATTAGTGACGTGTGGCATAAGGAAAAGATCGGGGCCGCTGGATCATGGGCGAAGGGGTAAGTGAAAAGGAACGATCGAGATTCAATCCGGCAACCTTGATTAAATCTGGGCCGATAGGGTGTATTAAGTGGCAACGGGCGGCTGCGATTTAATACGGCAATCATGAATGGTCAAGATGACGACACGCGTCGGGTACAACAGGTTTGACATGTGGGACCCGCTGGCAGTGAGTCCACACAGACCGGTCTATGACAGGTGGGGCCCGCTTGTCAGTGCAAATTGAAAAAAAGAAACTCAACTCGCGCGGAGCGGGCTCGAACGCGCCGAGGAGCGGGGAGGAAAGAGAGCGGCGGTAACTGGATCGGGCGGGAGGATCAACCTACCCTATAAGGTTGATTTATCCTTTGAGTGTTAACCGATGGATGGCCGTCAGTCGGATGCGCGACACGTGGCGCCGCGAGAGAGGGAAGCGGGATGGGGCGACGGCGGGGATGTGCTCGGGCCGGGAGGAAGGGCTCGGATGCTTGACAAGTGTCACCGAGGGAGATTTGATATTTAAATCTTTTATATATATTTTAAATCATTAGAAGACTTTAAAATACTTAAAAATACCAAATAAATTCCAAAAATTCCAAAAATTCACATAACTTAGTGATAATATTTTAAACATATGAAAAATATTTCCAACTTATTTGGATATTAAATTTTCTTTTCAATGTAAACTTTAACTTCGTAAAAATTCGTAAAATCAGAAATTATTAATTTAAAACTATTTCTTCAAAATAAAAGCAAAAATTGGGATGTTACACCGAGCACCACCGGCGCGCATCACCGCCGGCGAGCCCTCGCGCTGTTCGCGCGCTGTCGCCTCGTCGCCGCCGCCGTCGGCTCCGACGCTGACCCCTCCGCTTCGCCTCGCCTCGCCAAGACTCGCCGCCAAGCCAGCGGCTGCGACGCCTCGCGCCCGCGCGCGCAGACGTCCGCCGATCCGCCCTCGCCCACGCTGCGTCGCCATCGGCCGCAATCCCGCCTCGCACGCGCGCGCTGCGCGCGCCGCGACGCGCCGCGCGGCGAGCCGCCACGCGCCGTCAATCCACCGTCGCGCCGCGCGCGCGCTCAATCCTCGCTGTCGCCGATCGGGACCGACCGGGTCAGATCGTGCCGCTGGCCCGCACCCCGCCGCCGGATCCCGCCGCCGCCGCGCCATGCCGCCACCGAGCCACGCCAGCCTCTAGCCTATGTGGCATGCCACGCCGCGTCGCCGCCACGCCGTCGACCGAGCCGTCCTCGAGCCACGTGGGCAGCCACGCCACCGCCACGCTACCGGTGACACGTGGCAGCACATGCCGCTGCCACATCACCGCCCCGCTGCCGCGTCAGCGCCCCTCTCCCCGCGTGTACTGTTCCGTGCGCCGGGTTCACGGTGGACCGGTAATCCCGTGGACCGGGTTCACAGCATAGTTCACTTTTTGAATTTCCCGAATTAATTTTAGAATTAATTTTCCGAGAGCCCGTTCTCCTCCGTCCTAGCTCCGATTGACCCCGTTCTTTTTTCTAAATTCATCTAAAATCGAGCTCTAGCTGTTGGTTCTGGTTTTGTGAATTTTAGAATTCATTTGCTTATTATTTTATGTGTTTCTTTATTTTCGGTCGTTTTCTCTCTCGTTAGATTCGGATTCCGGAGGAGCAGGTTTCGCGCCCGAAGACCAGGAGTACCCCGCTGAGCATAACGAAGGCAAGTCGTGTCCTTTGATCATGTTGAACCCAGTTTTGCAATCTATTATTATTTTGTTTTAAATTACATCGCGTTGCTATTTTTATTCAAACCTTTGCACTGGTAGTTATCGTCCCAATTGAGATTATTCCTCCCTGATACTTTGGAATACCATGATGCCATTCTCACCATAGGTTGGGTAATTTATTAGTGATGCTAGATTATTTTATCACGTGGGTTGGTACGATTAGATTGCTTAGCCGGCTTATATTTACGATTGATCTCATCACACATGTTAATTATTAATTTGACTTAATGACATATAGAACTGTGGTTGGTGCCACGTGTATTAAAATTTGTACCACGTCATTGGTGTGACGTTGGCTTGGTTATACAAATTGGTTTTCACTCGGGCGAGTGATCGTGCAGTAAAGGGGGAGGTGCAGTTGCACCGGGATGTGGTAACCTCGCGGGTAATGTTAAGGACTTAACTTTGTGCGCCATTGATCTCGAGCTTAATCGCAAACCACATGTCTATTATGGGATGGACCTGGCTGACTAATTTGTAATATTTCAACTCAATTATGCCATTGTGATGGACATGGTTACTGATTTCCATGTGGCGCAAGGGGGTGTGATGCGAAACCCTAGCGGGCAGGATTGTATTGAGGTAGAGCATTGTAAAGGCCTTGTTGTGATTTCCTGAGATCGAGGCTAATCACATCGTGTGGGTACAGTTGTGCAACCTCTGCAGAGTGTAAAACTATTCGAATAGCCGCGTCCTCGGTCATAGACATTGCTCAGGGATTTAACACGAGGGTTAGTGTTTCACTTATAACTTGGTGGTTATGTTGGGAAGTGGGCAGGTAGTTCACTGTTGGTTTAGCTTGTGAATTGGTGTTCACAAGTGGTTCATGTTTATTCCTTTGATTATCTATTATTACTGTTTTCAGTTAACTTTCGCTTTCAAATATTTATTATATTTCATTATGAAATGCCTTTATGCAAATTAACCTTTCAGCCTCCTTTGGTAAGCCTTACATATTATATATTGCATTCATTTGTTACAAACGACTTGTCGAGTACCAATGTACTCACGGCTTACGCCTATGTTGCTCGATTGAGGGAGAGGAGTACTATCACAGGAGGTTCCGAAGGAGAATACTACGACGACTTCACGGATTAGGCTTCGTTCTCCACTCGATAGCCTCGTGGCTTGTCGATTGGTCGCCACGCTTTATTTTGGATTTCGCCGCTATTTTGTTAAGCCCTTCCGGCTAGAGTTATTGTAAGCTTGGCCATAAGGTCGCACTTTGATATTTTATCAATATTCGAGTTTTCCTTTATTATTGTCGTGTGTATGATCGTGATGACATCTATGTTTGATTGTGTGCACTAGCGTGATCCTCGACTAGTGCGGTTATACAAAGAGACCGAATTTGCATATTCGGTCTCGGCAGAGATGGTATTAGAGCCATATCGATCAGAGGACTAAGCCCTAGTTAGATTGGTCGATAGCCCAAAAATTTATTTTCTAAATCAAACCAACTAAATTTGATATTTAGTAATATCACTATCTTCTTACCTCATTCTTAAGGATTCTTGTCTCTTGCCCCAACTCTTGCAAAATTTGTTTTCCTAAAGTTATAAACTGATCTTTCCTTTATAAATGTATTAGATGTCCCAAGCTTCTTACAGCCCAACAGGAGGATGGAGATCACTGCTACGCGTTCTGTTGCGGAGTCTCAGAATGAAGAGATTGCCAGTCTATCTCACCAAGGATGAGAAGCATAAGGGTCAACGATCGGAGCATCTCCGTGCTATACTTCACCACCCGAGTCGGCAAGCAGGTGCTACACCACAGTTTCAAGAATGCCGGTGCCAGTGGAGAGATGTCAGCACAAGGAGTTGCGCACAAGGCCATCCGTCGACTTTGCAAGCTATACAAGATCAATATGGCCAGACTCGTCCGGAAGTTCAAGGAGCAGTACGGAGTCACCCCGAGACTACCGGAGCGCCTCAGGAGGAGCCCGACCGCACTCGCCAAGACCTCTACCGTCGCCTACACCGCAAGAGCCGGAGCGAGCAGACGTCAGATCACCGGAGATCGTCGAGCCTACCTCAGCCGGTTCACCCCAGCCCCAGTCAGAGAGCAGTCGCCGCCGATCCGCAACTCGTGGGTGGTCTACAGCGATTAAGAGGACAATAGTTGTGTACCCTATTTGTCAGGACCCGAGTGGGAGCCTTCAGAGTAGATAGTGCGAGTAGACACGTTGGATTTTATTTGCAGTTGTGTGTGATGTGAGCTGCAAATATTGCCTTAAAAGCATTATATTGCGATCATGTCAATCTTTTAATGGAGTTTATTTTTGTTTAGTTCTTTGTTAGCCTTTCTGCTAAGTGTTTGTTTAGGTTAGGTTTCCATTAAGCAAAACCCCTTAGACGATTTACCTCTTATCTATGCTTTTCCTCTCGTCTTTTACTTTTGGTCACGCAGATTGTTTTTTTCAGAGCAAGATGGTTGATACTGTGAACTCTCTAGCCGCAATCAAAGCGTAATCAGACCAGAGAGCAGGTCTTTGCGCGGCGGTGCCACCTACCTTTGATCCCGCCTCGCTAGTTTTTGGTGGCCTGCACTCGGATGATGCGCACTATGATGCGAGTATGCAGACTATGATGCAATGACAAAGACCAGAGCCGCACCACTACCAAAGACTCGTCGCCAGATCCAATGGCTATGCAGAGTTCATGAGGACGAGACCGCTGTTTTCTCCAGCCTCGTCGAGCCTTTGGAGGCCGACGATTGGGTCCGTTCAGTTGAGAAGAAACTGAACTTGGCTCAGTGCACCGACAGAGAGAAGGTATTATATGCAGCACATCAGCTTGAGGGACCAGCAGCAGAGTGGTGGGAGAACTACTGTGCCGCCCATGAGAACCAGAACAACATCACTTGGAAGGAGTTCGCCAAGGCCTTCCATACTGCTCATGTCATGGATGGAGTGGTCGAGATGAAGAAGAATGAATTCCGGAAGTTCCAGCAGAGGAACCTGTCAGTGAGTGAATATCTCAATAAATTCACTCAGTTGGCTCGCTACGCGCCAGAGGATGTAGCGTCAGATGCAGCTCGCCAGAAGAGGTTCAAGAAAGGCTTGAACCCAGCTTTGAAGGTGCAAGTCGTAGGCAACGACTATGCCAGTTTTCAGCAGTTGGTGGACAAGGCCATTCTCATTGAGGAGAGTCGCCGCGAGCTCGAGGAGTCTCGCAAGAGGAGGTTGATCCAGCAGGGGTCACAGTCACACCAGACCCAGAGGCCTCGTTTTGGTTCCTACCACCAGACGAGTGCCACAAAGAAAGAAGCAGCAGCAGCAGAGCCTCGGCGCCAGACCCCACTGGACACGCGCTGCTTTGGGCCAGACCGGCGTCCGGTGGTTCCGATGGTCGAAGAAGCAAAAGAGGAGTAACTCAGCAGCATCTATCACTTGCTTCAAGTGTCATGAGGTGGGACACTATGCTAGCAAGTGCCCTCAGAGACAGGCCCCGACGCCAGTTCGCTTCGACTTGGGAGCCACACCCGGTCGCATACTCCTACCCGAGTAGGATGAGGAGCACCCTGCATCGTGACAAGCGGCAGGACGCCAGAGGAGAGGTCAGTGAACCACGCCACCGCAGAGGATGCCCAGCAGCGCCGACGCCAGGATCGATATGTTCCTCGTACATCCGCCATCGCCACGCTTTATTTGATTCTCGAGCTTCGCATTCGTTTCTTTCTGAGTTTTGCTTTAAAGCAACAATTAGAAACTGTTGCTCTTGGATCTGTTCTTTTAATCCAATCCCCCGGATCCAAGTTGAGATCCAACCTAGGTTGTCCAAGAGTTAGGATAACCATTCAGGAGTTGAGTTCAGGTCGACTGATTTTGTTGGATATGCAGATCCTAGATGTAATCTTGGGAATGGATTGGCCATAAAGCGGCAGCGGTGTTAGGCGTGGGAGCAGAGCGTGCTGACCTTAACCAATTCGATGGGGTTAAGGTGCGATTCACGGCCGATGAGTGTCGGCCAGAGCGTCATGGTTTGCCGAGCAAGGTGATCGGTTGGAGGATGTGCGGTTGTCGTGAGTACCGACGTGTTTCCGCATGATCTTCCGTATGCCACCGAGAGGGAGGTTGAGTTTTCGATTGAGCTTGTGCCAGTACGCACCGATTTTCAAGAGACCCTATCGGATACCAGCCAATGACTTAGCGTAATTGAAGAAGCAAATTCAGAGCTTTTGGATAAGGGTTACATCGCATCGAGTTCATCCCCGTGGGGAGCGCCTGTTGTTCGTCAAGAAGAAGGATGGTAGTCGGCGCATGTGTGTGGACTACAGAGCACTTAATGAGGTCACCGTCAAGAATAAGTACCTCCGCCGTGATTGATGACTGCTTGATCAGCTTAAGGGAGCAGGAGTGTTCTCCAAGATTGATTTGAGGTCGATATCATCGATGAGGATTCAAAGGAGGACATACCTAAGATGCCTTCTCGACTCGTTATGGTCTATATGAGTTCACGGTGATATCATTTGGTTTGACTAATGCTCCAAAGATATTTCATGTATTTGATGAATAAGGTGTTTATGAAATATTTGGACAAGTTTGTCGTTGTGTTCATTGACGACATTTTGATATATTCCAAGAATGAGGAGGAACATCAGAGCACTTGAGATTAGCATTGCGAAATTGAGGGATAATCGATTGTATGCAAAGTTCAGCAAATGTGAGTTTTGGATGAAGAAAGTCGCCTTTCTAGGGCATGTGTTGACAGCAGTAGGAGTCGCAGCTTGACCTGTGGAAGGTGAGTGACGTTTTGATTGGCAAATACCCACTTGATTACCCAGTCGAGTTTTCTGGTATGGCAGATACTACCGCTGCTTTATTGAGAGATTTTCCACAGGTGGCGGACCCTCACGCAGCTTGCTCAAGAAGGAAAAGAAATTCACTTGGACGCCAGAGTGCGAGAAAAGTTTTTTTAAACTTAAGGAGAGTTTGACCACAGCCCAAAGGCTTGTGTTGTTCGATATTAGTAAGGATTTTGAGATATTTTACGATGCCTCTCGCAAAGGTTTGGGTTGTGTCTTGATGCAAGACAAGAGAGTGGTAGCCTATGTCTCACGCCAGTTGAGACCGCATGAAGAGAACTACCCCACTCATGATTTGGAGTTAGCACTGTGGTGCACGCTTTAAAGATTTGGCGCCACTATCGATGGGTAACAGATGTGAGGTTTATACGGATCATAAGAGTTTGAAATACATCTTTACCCATTCGAGTTTAACCTCAGCAGAGGAGGTGGTTAGAAGCGATAAAGGATTATAATGTAGGCATACATTATCATCCCGGGAAAGCTAATGTTGTTGCAGATGCCTTGAGCGTAAAGGTATACTCGCAATTGATGATTCGAGAGAGTCAACCACTTTGCATGAGGAATTTGAAGCTTAGCCTTGAGTTGGTTGAGCTGTGATTTTGGCGACTATGGAGATGCAAACTACTTTGATGGTCGATTCAAATGGGCTCGGTCGATGATGAGGCATTTCAATGGATCGAAAGAACTTAAGTGAAGGTAAGGAGTCGATTTTGAGTGGATGACCGGGAACCTTGTGGTTCAAGCAATGCTTGTGTGTGCCCAGTGAGGCAAGAGCTAAAGGATGTGTTGTTAAAAGAGGCTCATGAGTCGTTGTATTCGATTCATCCAGCAATACCAAGATGTACCAGACATTAAGGATAAATATTGGTGGCCAAGCATGAAGCGTGAGATCGTGAGTATGTAGCCCTTTGTGATGTTTGTCGAGAGTAAAGGCAGAGCATCGAGAGACTGCGCAGTTTGCTACACCATTGAGAGTTCCCGAGTGGAAGTGGGAAGAAATTGGTATGGACTTCATAGTCGGTCCCGCCTAAGACCAAAGAGGGCTATGATTCGATTTGGGTCATTGTGGACCGATTGACCAAGGTTGCTCATTTCATTCCAGCTTAAGACAACCTACAAGTGGTTCAGATTGGCGAGCTATATATGTCCGTAATTGTCGCTTGTATGGTGTGCCCAAGAAGATTGTGTCGATCGTGGATCGCAGATTCACCTCCCGCTTTTGGGGTAGTTTCCATAAGGTTATGGGAACTCACCGAATTTCAGATCAGCATATCACCCCGCATGGATGGTCGACAGAGCGAGTAAATCAAATTTTGGAGGACATGTTGAGAGCCCGTGTGCTTGATCATGGTTCCAAGTGGGGACGCTTGTTTGCCTTTGCGAGTTCTCGTACAACAACGATTATCGTGCCGCTTTGCGAGATGTCACCGCTTGAAGCATTGTATGGCAGAAATGCGTAACCCTCTCAATTGGAAAGAGACGGGAAGGTCGGGTTTTGGTCCAGATCGCTTGAAAGAAGCCGAGGATAAGGTCCGCTTGATACAGAAAAGTTGAAAATCGCCTGTGCCGCAGAAAGCAAAGCTATGCGATACCGACGCCGAGTCGAGTTTTAAGCCGATGATTTTGTGTATCTCGTGATCACACCATTCAAGGGTGTGAAGAGGTTTCAACTAAAAGGAAGCTTGCACCAAGATATGTTGGTCCGCTCGGATTTCAAACGCAGGGGAGAGGTTGCTTATCGCTTGGAGCTACTGCGTCCTTCAATGGGGTACATGACGTCTTCCATGTGTCCCAGCTGAAGAAGTGTCTGCGTGTACCAGAGGATGTTGTGTCAGTTGAGGCCGTTGACCTGCAGGAGGATCTGTCGTATAAAGAGCACCCGGTCAAAATCTTGGAAGTGTCAGAGCGAGTCACCTGGAATAAAGTGGTCCGCTTTTGCAAAGTCGGTGGAGCAACCATTCTGAGGAGGAAGCCACCTGGGAGCGCGAGGAGAATCTCAGAGCGGAGTTCCCGAACCTATTCTCTTAGTTGGCCCAGATCTCGGGGTCGAGATCTCGTTTAAGGGGGTAAGATTTGTAACATCCTGTTTTTCTGAGATTTTTAAAGCTTGAAATTTAAAAATGAATTTTCTGGAATTTTCTGAATTTAATTCAAGCTTCAAATGAATTTTAGAAATTTTAAATGATTTAATATGATTAAAATAAACATTAACATAAGTTTAAAATATTTTATTTGGATTCTTCATGTCTCAAGGAATTTTTTGGTATTTTTGGTGAATTTTTGGGATTTATTTGCTATTTTCTACAGCTTTTAGAAGTTTATTTGAATTTCTGGAAAAACAAAAGAAAAAGAAATAAACCCGCCGCCGATCTACCTCTCTCCTCCACGCTCGGCCATCGCGCGCCTGCCGCCGCAGACTCCCGCTTCCGCTCGCGCTATCACCCGATCCGCTCAGCGCCACGCTGTCGCGCATCAGATCTGGCCGCTACGGCGCGGCGGCAGCACTGCGCTACAGCTCGCGCTCCGCCGCTTCGCCGCCCTCGGCCACCCGACGCGCGCGCGCGCGCCGTCTCCGCTGCTTCGCGCGCCGCCACAGAACCCTAACTCCGCTTCGCCCTCCGCGTCGGATGCGCCCACGCGGTCAGATCCGAAGCCGCCCAAACCGCGTGCCGCGCGCGGCTGCGCCAGAATCGATTCGAGCTCTCGGTTCGCGTGTTAAAACCCCGACGCTCCTCGGTTCGCGTGCCTTGCCCCTCGCCGTCGCCGCCGCGCGCCGTGCTCGCTGCTCTCGCGCCACGCCGCGCCGGAGCCGCTCGCCGCCGCTCGTGCCGCCACCGCGTCGCCAATCCACCTGCCGCCGCGCTCGCGCCGCTCAATCTCGCTGTCGCCAGATTCGACCGGGTCAGATCGCGCCGCGTGCCGCACTTCGCCGCCGGATCTCCGCCGCGCGCCGCGCCATGCCACGCCGCCCTAGCTTACGTGGCATACCATGTGTCGCCACCACGCCAAGACCGAGCCGCCCTCGAGCCACGTGGCGGCCACGCCACCGCCACGCCGCCTGGGTGACACGTGGCGGCACATGCCGCCACATCACCACCCGCGCCGCGCCGCTTCCTCTCCCCGCGTGTCTTGTTCCGTGCGCCGGTTCACGGTGGACCGTAATCCGTGGACCGGGTTCACGGCACGATTCACTTTTTGAATTTCCGAATTAATTTTAGAATTAATTTTTCGAGAGCCCGTTCTCCTCCGTCCTAGCTCCGATTGACCCCGTTCTTTTTTTGTAAATTCATCTAAAATCGAGCTCTAGCTGTTGGTTCTAGTTTTGTGAATTTTGGAGTTCATTTGCTTATTATTTTATGTGTTTCTTTGTTTTGGTCGTTTTCTCTCGTTAGATTCGATTCCGAGGAGCAGGTTTCATACCAAGACCGGAGTACCTCACGAGCATAACGAAGGCAAGTCGTGTCCTTTGATCATGTTGAACCCAGTTTTACAATCTATTATTTAATTATTTTGTTTTAAGTTTTGCAATCTATTATTTAATTATTTTGTTTTAAATTACATCGCATTGCTATTTTTATTCAAACCTTTGCACTGGTAGTTATCGTCCCAATTGAGATTATTCCTCCCTGATACTTTGGAATACCATGATGCCATTGTCACCATAGGTTGGATAATTTATTAGTGATGCTAGATTATTTTGTCACATGGGTTGGTACGATTAGATTGCTTAGCCGGCTTATATTTACGATTGATCTCATCACACATGTTAATTATTAATTTGACTTAATGACATATAGAACTGTGGTTGGTGCCACGTGTATTAAAATTTGTGCCACGTCATTGGTGTGACGTTGGCTTGGTTATACAAATTGGTTTTCACTCGGGCGAGTGATCGTGCAGTAAAGGGGGAGGTGCAGTTGCACTTCGGGGATGTGGTAACCTCGCCCGGGTAATGTTAAGGACTTAACTTTGTGCGCCATTGATCTGAGCTTAATCGTGCAAACCACATGTCTATTATGGGATGGACCTGGCTGACTAATTTGTAATATTTCAACTCAATTATGCCATTGTGATGGACATGGTTACTGATTTCCATGTGGCGCAAGGGGGTGTGATGCGAAACCCTAGCGGGCAGGATTGTATTGAGGTAGAGCATTGTAAAGGCCTTGTTGTGATTTCCTGAGATCGAGGCTAATTACATCGTGTGGGTACAGTTGTGCAACCTCTCGCAGTGTAAAACTATTCGAATAGCCGCGTCCTCGGTCATGGACATTGCTCGGGATTTAACACGAGGTTAGTGTTTCACTTATAACTTGGTGGTTATGTTGGGAAGTGGCGTGTAGTTCATCGTTGGTTTAGCTTGTGAATTGGTGTTCACAAGTGGTTCATGTTTATTCCTTTGATTATCTATTATTACTGTTTTCAGTTAACTTTCGCTTTCAAATATTTATTATATTTCATTATGAAATGCCTTTATGCAAATTAACCTTTCACCCTCCTTTGGTAAGCCTTACATATTATAAATTGCATTCATTTGTTACAAACGACTTGTCGAGTACCAATGTACTCACGGCTTTACGCCTATGTTGCTCAGTTGAGGGAGAGGAGTACTATCAGCAGGAGGTTCCAGAAGGAGAATACTACGACGACTTCACGGATTAGGCTTCGTTCTCCACTCGATAGCCTGTGGCTTGTCGATTGGTCGCCTACGCTTTATTTTGGATTTCATTGCTATTTTGTTAAGCCCTTCCGCTAGAGTTATTGTAAGCTTGGCCATAAGGTCGTACCTTTGATATTTTATCAATATTCGAGTTTTCCTTTATTATTGTCGTGTGTATGACTGTGATGACATCTATGTTTGACTGTGTGCACTAGCGTGATCCTGGACTAGTGCAGTTTACACAGAGAGACCGAGTTTGCATATTCGGGTCTCGACAGATGCCTACTCCGGTGCGCCCTGTGGGTGCGGGCTACGGGGAGGGCGCCGCTCCGGACTTCGCCTCCTCCACAGGACACCGCTGCGGGCCTGCGGGCTACGGCGCTGCACCGCCTTCTACCTCAACTCCTCAAGGTCTGGTTCCACCGCGTGCACCTCCAATCTTTTTTATGTTTTAAAATAAATATGAATGATCAAATGTTATATATTTAATGTTTTACATTTGCTATTTAGAAACTAACTAAAAAGATTTAAGGATACAAATTACAAAATGAAGAGGAGCAAAACATTGTCATCGTATTTTCCAACACAAGAAACACAGTCAAACAGACAATCCAACTTGAACAATTCTCCAGAAGCAGAAACATTATGAACTAGAGCTAGTAACACTGGGCAAAACATTCAGCTTAATCCAGATGATATTGTTGCCGATCCTGGGCTTCGAAAATCGATAGAGGAGTTGGATGTAAATATTAGAAATGTCACTAGAAGAGAGTATTTGCAATTGGATATAAATTTCCATGGAGGGAACAGGGAAGTCAAAAGAGGAGATTTCAAGAATCATGGTTCAAGAAGCATGATTGGTTGGAATATAGCATTGCTAAAGATGCAGCTTTTTGTTTTTATTGTTTTCTCTTTAAGCAACAAAGAGCTGAAAACTATGATAACTTACTATGAGCATTTCCATCATGAAATATTCATTGTGGTGCATGATCAAATTATTGTTGAGTTGAATAATCGCTTTGTAGAAAAATCTACTAAGTTATTAAGGTGCATTGCTTGTCTTGATCCAAAAAATTCTTTCACCAACTTCGATGAGGACAAATTAATTGAACTTGCTAAAATGTATGCTGCTAACTTCTCTCAATATGACTGTGTAGTCCTTAAGGACCAACTTCACACATTTATTATTGATGCAAGACATGATCTATCTTTTGCAAATTGTATTGACATTGCAAATCTTGCTGTGAAGATGGTTGAGACTAACAGACATGCAGTTTTTCCATTGATATATCGTCTCATTGAATTGGCCTTGATTTTACCAGTAGCAACAACAACTGTAGAAAAAGCCTTCTCGGCTATAAACATCATTAAAATTGATTTACAAAAAAAGATGAACGATGAGTGGATGAATCATAGCATGATATGCTATATTGAGCGAGATGTGTTTGCAAGTATTAAAGATGAGAAGATTTTAGAGCGTTTTCAAGGGATGAGGTCATGCAAGAAACAACTTTCTCGTGCAAGTGGTAAGTTAGTTTATTTTAAATGTAATATTCATGCTCTTTAAATTTATCTTTATTTTATTTTATTTTATTTTTTATGTTGTCTTTGTAGATTCTGGTTTTTATCCTACTATTGATGATGAAATGGTGGGCTAGCCGCTATATTCTCCATTTAGGATTTGAGGTACTTGATGTATCTTTATTACGCTACATTCTGTATGATTTAATATATTTTCTTTATTGTGATTTGTGTTAAAAACTTGAACTCTTCAAAAATTGAGCGTTGAGTAAAATTTTTATATTAATTATACATTTATGGTATGCTAGACTATTACTTGATTCAAATTTAGTTGGGGCGTGCTCCAATCCTAAATCCGCCACTATTCCTAAGCAAGCATCAGTAACAAGAACTTGATCAAACCAGCAGAACAGAAATTTCAGAATTTTTTAAAAAACAGCTTCAGGAAAATCTTTTTGGCACTTGCTGGGTACTAGCCTAGGGCTCTAGGTTTATGGCCAGGTGCTTTGGTCTTATACCAGCGGATCTAGTTGGGTTACAAGGTATCGTAACCAGTGAGGCAAACCAACCGAGTTGATATGGACAGAGTAGCCAGATATGGTAAAATTAATCTCCTCAAGTTTCTTCATTCTTCAAAACCATAGTGATTTTAGAACAAGAAACTTGCCTTCTAGTTTGAAATTAATATAGTTCATCTATTTCTTGTAATTTGTAACAGATATGATTTTGATCTCAATTCTATGGTCAGTTCATCTATTGTACACATGTGCAGAAGTGCTATATTAAAGAGAGATGAATTTCTACATGAAACACTAAGTTCAAAATAGTTAAACCACTTTAACTTGAGAAGATATTATTGAATGTATCACGATCATTTAAAAAAATTAATTATACACAACCATTTAAAAAAACTCTAGTTATTTAGTTCATCTAAGTACACATTTCCAATATTAAATAAAATTGTATCCAAAAGTTGTAGTTGTCACACCAATTTGATTTCACAAAATTTTATTCAACGTATCACAACCATTTTGAAGGATATGATGGGGTACCCAAAATAGTAACCATTTTGCATTAAGGCACATGAATAATTGCATCAAGCTAGTGATACACTAGAGTAAACATAATATCATGCTGAGAAACTAAGGACAGCAAGCAGAAGTTTCAGAAGTAGAATAATGACGCAGGTTAATAATTAGTATTTAGTCCATGTTCCCAGAAATCAAAAGACTTCTAACAAAACAAGAAAGAAAGAAAAGATCACAAGAATTCCAGAGCACAATCCAACAGAAGGGCTATTGGCATATCATGCACTAGAAACTCACCTAATGAATAGAAGTTTCCTCAGTCAAGACAGGGTTATTTTTCACTTTTAGCCGACTTATATTTGTAGGACTACAGCAACTAGCTTTTAAATGGTGTGTTTTTTCAAAGCGGCTTCAACAGAAAGATTATAATAAAAAGTGTACTAAATTCAGCTGTACTGACCAAAATTACATACGACTATTTTTCTATACGTACTACATCTCGCGAACAGTCAGAATTCAAATATTTAAACCAAAAGCCCAAAAGAATCAACTCATGTAACATAATTTATCACATATGGTAAATGTCAGAAACTAGGACGACCTAGAGAACTGAATAGTAGACTAGAATTAATTTAGCCGTTGAAGAAGTGTAAATAACAAAGGTGCAGTACTCCGTCAATGAACACATGAGCAGCTTATCCAGTAAAAAGGACGTCATATTCATACAGAACATGAGCTGGGCACATAATACAGCATCCAGCACAACCAAAAACTAGATAAAATGTTTGTCTAAACTTAGAGCACACCTTACGTGGCCAAGCAACATACAGCCAGCATTTTAGAGTAACGTAGCAAATTGGAATACATCCATAACAAGAATCTAGATGTTTATGAAGACCTCAAAGTTCTAAAACTTGGTAACCGGTACTCACTCGGTCACCTCACCTTATAGTGATTATATGGTAATCAACCTTATACTCGGCCTTATAACCAGTTTTTCTATTTTAATAACAGATTTATATATGTAATTGTATGTTTATGTAAAATCAAAGTCACATTTGATGCTATTGTTTTGATGCATATACTATTTTGTGTCCATATATTGTGGTGCTCAAAGGGAGGAGCCATAATAGGAGAGGCCGGCGCCGGAGGGAGAAGCCGCAATAGGGGAGGCCAGCACCGAAGGGAGGAGCCGCAGTAGGGGAGCCCTTCGCTAGAGGGAGGATCCGCATCAGGGGAGCCTGCCATCAGAGGAAGGAGATGCAGCATCAACAGTTGTCGCCGCCGCCCTCCCACGCTTAGGGTTCCTTCCCGCACTATCGCTACGATGCCACCCTCCGGTGTGTGTGTGTGACACTGCCAGTGCTATAAGTTGTGGGCTTTCTCTGTTAGGCTATGTTGTTGTGGGCTTAATTAAATTTGACTGTAGGCTTCATGCTTTCATTACACTAGATAGGCCACTTGGGTCAGTACATGGCCTGTTAACCGATTATTCCGATTACTCGTCCAGTTATATCGGTTAAACTGGTTATGTACTCGTTTTTGACTGCTCGTACTTGGTGAGAGGACATAGTCCTAGTACTCGGACGAGTACATCTAGTTTTAGAACCATGAAAGATCTAGAATACAGATAACTAACACCCACCAAATTTAGTAACAGTGCAACCGTGACAATCTACGGAAATAAAAACATATGCACTAGCAACTTGCATTTATGAAGTAACAGCACAAGAGACCATGCATTCATGAATTTATCATTTAGTGGGGTTGTTGGTTGTGGTAAAATTACTATGCTGCATATAAAGTTATCATCTATAATTCATCAAGTTACTTACATTTACAAAATTATTATCTCGAGCTCAAAAAGTTATTATCTATAATTTATAAATTTACTTACCAACCGAGTTAGTACAAACCGCACCAACTGGCTAGCGACCCGCGCATAGCGTGCGCACATGTGCTCGTTAGCTCAACCAGACACACACACATACATACATACATACATGTATGTATGTATACATGTATGTATGTGTATGTGTGTATATATATATATGAAAAGAAGGGCCATGCACACGTACATTTTTTTCTTCGATCAAAATATGTGCACGCGTGTTATTTCTTCTATAATAGCATGCAGAAAGAAAACACAAGCACAAGAAAAGCTCCAACAAGGCTTCCACAGGAGAACCACAAAAGAAAATTGAGCTCTTAAAAAGATGGCCTTAAACCACATGTAGGACAGTACAACCTACTCCCTTTCCCTGATCAAAGCTTTGAATCAGCCCAGAGAGATTTTTTTCAAGTTCACCAAAACTTTGGTAGATTCATGCCTTGATGCCGAAGTTTGAGCACTTGATGGAGCCCCTTGCAATGTCAATCTCAATCAGGTTGTCCTCCTCGCTGATCTCCGACAGTATGTCCATGAATTCCCTCTTCTCGAGCACCAAATCCGGCAATAACTCGGCGAGGAGGTCCTGCTCCTTCCATGCACATTGCTCCCCTTGCCCCACATAGTGCCCATCAACAAGGGAGATCTCAATAAGGCTCTCATCGTCGTTGTCTTCAGACATCGAGCCCTCCTCATTGCAATCTTCGCTCACCGGGCAATCCGAAGACTCCAACAGGCTTCCTGCCAAATCCTCCGGCGCATCATCGGCCACCTCATCTTGTGGCACAGTCTTCTCTTGATGAACAGCCTCCTCCATGGAAGGGAGAGGCTTAGCTTTGTGGCTGCTGGCTTTGATCAGTTGCCTGAGGTTGGAGAAGAGCAAGGAGAGGCAAGTGGATATAACCAGCACCAGCAATGCAAGAGAGGAGGATGTGGAGAAAGAAGAAGAATACATACTGTAAAGGCTACATGAAATGAGTAGGAGTGTGAGTTGTATGACCATTTGGGAGCTGGGAAGCATCAAGAATTGTTCACAGGGGCAGGAGCTTTAGTGGCCCAAATGATGCAGTGATGCTAAAGAAGGAAGAAGCCATGATGAGACAAGCATGAAAGAGGGAAGAATTGCTGCTCCCTCACTTCCTTTACGACAACAAACCTGCACAGGGAAAGCAAAGGTTGTGTGCTTCTCTATCAAATGGATTTCTGAATTGGCACAGAGGAAAAGGAGAGGGGTAGGGCTCAACATGCTCAATGCATCTGCAGAAATATTTTATCTGAAACTGATGGATGTAAAGGTAATTGCAACAGTTAATGCTTAGAAAACCAGTGGCGTAGGCAGCCTAGCTAGAACTGTGGGGTCCATTGGCCCCACAGGGTTTAGATCCTGACTGCGCCAAGAAAACTGAAACGTTTTGGTGAACTGTTACCAAAACGTCTCTAGAGAACAATCTCTGAAAACATTATTAATACAGCAACTTGCCAATTTCTAACACCACAATATTTTTCTAGTGACTGATTACTATACACAAAATTTGCTGCCAGAACTACATGTCCTGATATCGCGGTATGGTCAAGTGTAGACAAGAAAGTAGAACTGTAATATGCTTTTATTCTCTAATAGTTCTAGTCCTTTGACTAATCGTTCGTGCATAGGATCAAATCTAAGTTTGGAATCCTATGATATATGATAGAATTGTGAAAGCAACCGTGCTGTTCCTCATCTATTGCCGGCAATACATCAGAGTGTACATGCAGGACTCTATTCGAGACTACAGCCAGCTAACCATATATGCCGGATTACATGCTATACACGGCCAGCCAGATATGGTTAATTGGGATTACAAATCATGACAGAGATATTGGCTAATACAAACAGATATTGTCTAACACACCCCCGCAGTCACAGCGGGAGGAGCACGGATGTTGAGACTATCCCGGAAGTCTAGAAACAGCGAGGACGGCAAACTCTTGGTGAATATGTCTGTGAATTGCCGAGAGGACGGCACATGAAGAACATGGACTTGTCCCAGAGCAACACGATCACAGACAAAATGAAGATCGATCTCGATGTGCTTGGTTCGTTGATGTTGCACTGGATTAGCCGACATGTAGACTACGCTAATGTTATAAAAAAAAATGACAGTGGCAGTTTGAAGAGGGCGATGGAGCTCCTAAAGAAGTTGACGAACCCAGCTGGTTTTGGCTACTGCATTAGTCACTGCTCTGTATTCAGCCTCCGCACTAGAACATGAGACCGTTTGTTGATAATGTTGGAATAGTTGCCGTAAAATGTTTCAATCAAACCGTATGATACTAGCGTTTGGATCGGATGTCCGTGCGCTAGCAACTCCCTAGAAATAATCTTCTCCTCCTAACGTCTCAAAGGCTCAGCACTGGCTGGAAGCAGCTTCCGTCTAGTGCCGAAGGGTGAGCACGTTTCTTCTCGTTATCCTCTTCGCTCCAATCCCAATTCGCGCTTTGACCTTCTTCCTCCTCACAGCCCACCGAAAACCACCACAAAAGCCAACCCATAACAGGAGTAATCATGCATAATTACAATTCTGCCCTCAAAGGAATTATCCTACCTCCTACTAGGTGGTGAAGTACAAGCACATCTAACTAACATGATCCCTTGTATTAAAAAGAATAAACGGTCCACACTGATTAGTGGGTACTGTAAAAGAGCTCTAAAATTATCCTGACGGTTTACCCTTGGATAGTTTTGCTACTGTTTTCAGAAACATGTTTCTTTTCGGTTAAACAGGAAAGTAGAGGTAACAAAAAAAGACAAGGAAACTTTTACTTTTTATCAGATAGAATTTTGAAGTAATGGAGGATGCTAAGTGAAATTTGAATATTTCAGACTGCCCAGTTGCAAATACAGTGTGTAGATCAAGTCTGACTGTCTGTGTACTATCAGTTCTTGCTTATAAATAAGAGGAGCCACAAAGTACGGAATAGTGGACTCGTGGAAGAAATGTCTAATACTATATATGCCCAGCAGTTAATTGTTTAGCTAATCATAATAGTGACAAATTTTATATTTGAGTTTCAGTATGCACCACTGAAAATTCGCCTCAGGAATGTGTCTTTTGAATCTTTGATATACTTATATATACGTATACAGATGGTAATTGATTTGTCATCAGTTGCCTAATATTTATATTCACTCTTGGATGTGCAAGTTGCAGTCAATTGTTATCGGGACTAATGTTATTGTCTTTGTCATCTCATAACATGCCTAAAATAGCCTTTCACTTGTCAAGGCCATGCTTGGATGATCTATTAAAACCCAATACAGCAGTAGTACTCTATGATAACTAAAAGCCTTCTGTCCACTTGTATCAAGTGAAAGAGTTTTTTTTCAGCATTAGGCGACAATGGGTAGCTGGGAGAATGATGCATCAAAAGCCAACCACCATGAATGTAAGGTCACACAAGCTCTCATTATTACTGAACTTTCTGCGGAAAACGAAAATGCGTTTTTTCTCTCACTAATGCTAGACATTCTGTACAAACAGAAAGGGACAGTGCATAGAGGCATCAATCATTCGCAGTCCATGAACTCGAGCGAAAGGCGCCAAACAACAAATCTCAACAAATAATCCAATCATTCCTGCAGTCCATAAGCACAGAAGGCCTAATCCCACTGTCTAGCTGATCCTATCTTCTTCCATTTGATCTTTCCATCTGTGGTCCTTTTTTTGTTTGAAACAATGTGGGTCCTAAAATTAATAGGCTTTTCAAACACATTCTTGAAGTGGACATCTTAATGTTGTCTAGACTTGATTCATCCTTATCTTGCTGGTAGTCTGTCCCTTGGTGCTCAAATTATGTTGCCTCGACTTGATTCATCCTTCTATTGTAAGTACTATCTTTTAGCGCTCAGATTATGTTGTATAGATTTGATTCATCCTACTATCTTAGGTAACTGTCTTTTCGGTGCTCAAATTGCATTGTTTATCATTTCTTTCAGGTCTGATGGAGATTATATGACAGTAGAAATCACAAGCATTTCAGTTCTAACAACCACAGGAGAGAAACAATTTATTCCTAAATTCAGCTGTACGATGTTGCTATCTCGTCAGAATAATTTTCAGCTTCTCTGAAAAAATATTGAGCTGTTGTCATTTTGGTGCAGAAACGGATTGAAGTGCAAATTCAAGAACAGTACAAGGTAATCGCCTGCATGCTTTCCTAAAAGCAGAATCGCACAAGTTCTAATCATCATTTTTTTCATTCCATTACCTTTTTCTTTGGAAGCTATACATTATGGTGTCTGTAAGAGTAAATAACTCAAGCGCAACAGTACTTCCTTTCCCCTTTCCTTTCAAGATGGAAAAGTTAGCATTGCGCTTCCGCTATTTATCAACATCACATGACCTCAAAGACAGTAATTCAATTCAAACATCCCATCAACTAAAGTGTTGTGGGCTCTTTTGTTGGCAAGACATATCAGCGACAGCATCAGACTCGCGACCAGGCACAAGGCCTGTTATTTTGTGCTACGGCCTGTGATTGTGACTTATTAGTTTAATAAATAGTGGTTACTGAGAGAAACCAAAAGTCGTTGAAAAGACAAAAGGAACAGGACTAATAATGGCAGCTAGGTGCACGCGAGCAGCATTAGATAAGTTAGGAAGTTAATTCCCCTACGGAATCCGTAGCAGTTTAATTAATTAGATAAGATCTCCTTAAGAGATCAGTTTAGAATCCAATTGCTAGGATTATGTCTCTTTGTAAGAGACCTCTCTGTAGAATTAAGCAAGAATAAGCCTTCCCTAAATCTCTCGTTGTTCAGAGCCTTGTCGCGGCCGGGGACGAGCCCCGCAGCGCGCACAAGGGCGAGCGCGACTCACCCTCCCACCCCTCTCCGATCACGGCCAGAAACTCACGGCTTCTCTGGCCGCCGGTTTCCTCCCAACAAAAGCTACGCCGTACCAACCCCATCAACTAAAGATCCAAAGCACTTATTTCTTTCGGGAGTAAATTACATCGCGGATTCGTTAACTTAGGGCCTGTTTGGTAGAGCTCCAGATTCTCATTTTTCAGCTTCTGCTCCAGATTCGAAGAATCCATTTCTCCGAGAACTGGAGCTACCTAAAAGTGTTTGGCTAGTGGGTTGGCTCATTCACAAAGAGAAGATTTGAGGAAAAGACTATGTTACCCTTAGTTTTAGCACTTGAAGTTTTTTCTTTCTTACTCCTTTCACGTGTACACAAATTCATGAAATTTATCTACAAATATTAGAGCCAAGTCGATTGAAATGTGATATGAAATGATATTGTCGCAATGACAACAAAAGCAACACTCATGCATCCATCTTTTATAAAAGCAATCCATTCGTCCATACTATTACAAGTAAATATCATGCTCATATAGCAAATTTCACCAACTTTCATCAATTGCCTTTGCAAGGTCATCACGAAACCTATCCATAGCCCTATCACTCGATTGTGATGTTGACACATCCGATGCATCCCGAGAAATGGCATATTTTGCATATCTTGATGGTATGGTTGGTACATAATTAGATTCCGCTCGAACCTACGAAAATGCTTGTCCGCGAAGCATGATCACGTATGAAGTTGTGAAGTCCCATAGTAGCTGCAACAATCATCTTTGCTTGGACAAAGGAAAGCTCGCATCTTCAAAAGAATTCTCCATTTCATCTTCCGCACACCAAGTGTCCTCTCAATGATATTACGACCACTTGAGTGTACTTTGTTAAATTTTTCTTTCTCACCACTTGGGGCATCACCTCTTCAAATTCAGGAATATGATACCTTTGTCCCTTGTATGGTGCTAGATACCGGCCTATTCGGATAACCGCATCGACAAGATAATATTTTCCTAAAAATTAAGGTACAAATTATCATCATTAACACCAAATGCATGAATATTAATATAAATAAATTCACAAATAATTTGAAAGATACTTATTATGTTGGTTTGCTTAGGTCTCTAAACCTTAAAATTGCAGTTAATATCCTTAAACTTATTTAAGTGGATTATTACATATACCAAAGATGAGTCACTAGGCTTGACCGCTGACATGGATGGTGGACCGTTGCCATCCTAGCATGTGTGTGCCTACCATTTCATGGATGAATTTTTTTTACTTAGATACTCGTAAGACATTGAATTGTGTTATTTAGATTGGTTTATATATATAATTCCCTAACTACTGCATCCCTATAATCCCTAAGTCCCAAATTCCTCAACTCCTTCCTTCCCTCACTATTATGTGAATCCATCTCTCATTCGCATCGTCCATGGCCTTGGCATCAAGTTCATCCACGACTAGTCGCCATAAGGGAAAGTGCCACATTGTGATCGATCCATCATCTGCTCGCGTCATCCATGACCTCGCATCAAGCTCATCCATGACCAGTTGCCCTAGGGGGAAACGCATGCTGCCATTGATCCGGTGCTCGAGCTGGAGGGATACGTGGTGCAAAGCTCGTTGCTGAAGTTGATTGGAGTGGCAATCTTGTTTGTGATGCAATATTATTGAGTTGCATGCACTAGCCACTTCACCCAAAAGCTTAAGCTAATGAGAAAAGACGGGCAATTCACTTATACTTCAACACTTCCCCTCACGTGTAGACTCTCTCAGGCCTAAGATGTGGAATGGAAGTGTGCTGCAATTATTTTTTTTAATTGCATCAACCGGGTCTCGAACTCAAGACCTCTTCGGCTCTGATACCATATTGAATTGCATGCACCAGCCACTTCACCCAAAACCTTAAGCTAATGAGGAAAGACGAGCAATTCACTTATACTTCAACAAACATACCATAACAAAATGAGTGAAGCAACCATCAACAAAATTAGTGAGCACTATTTAGTACCAGTTTCCAGTAACTCCTAACTTACAACAACATTATTTAGCTATAAACAAATGGCTCTGCTGCTAGTACAAGCCACGATCTCAATCTGTACAACTTGGTCAATTAAAACTTCTATCACAACATAGAACACGACTAAGGGGGTGATCGGAATAGCGATGGCTTTTGACTTTTGCTGAAAAAACACTGTAGCTGGCTGAAAAAACACTGTAGCTGAGTTGGTTTATTGAGTATAATTAAATGTAAAAAAATTTAAAAAAAACCGAAAACAAAAAACAAAAAAAAAGTGTAAATAAATTTAAAAAACGAAAAAAAACCGAAAAAATAATTTTCTGTGTAGCAGTCTGTAGCTATAGTACTCTTTGCAGTTGTTTTTAATCGCTTCGCCCAATGCCCAGAAGCTCTTCTGAGCGGGGCCTAAGGAAAAAATAATCAAATGAGTGAGATTAATTCAAGAATACTTAAATAGCTGAAGCAACATCCCCAAGTCCAAGTACCATTGAGAATTAAACTAGCATCCAGGAGAGCTCACACTTAAAAGTAGCTGAATACATAGTTTTGTTTGTACCAAAAGAACAAAACTATACAGTATTGTTTGTACCAAAAGACCAAACAACCAACTGCTCTGTGACTCAAAGTGTAGCTGAAAGCATCAGTTAGGCACAATTTTTCAGTTACACCTCCTCTGTTGTGATCTGAGCACTACCTTTGCCAAAAAAAGCAACTATGTTTGCTGCACAAAAACCAACTATCCATGTGACATCTTTCACTTCTTCCCACCATTAGACTTCTTTGCATCCATAGCCTTCTTAGCTGTACCAGCACCCTTGGTACTCCCAGCCTTCTTCTTAGCATTTCCTGATGCAGCGCTACGCTTCCCCATCCTTGCTCTACCTTCCTTCGTGGCTGTGGTTAGTGGGATTGGTCTTGCTGTGGGTATGTTGTCCTGGATGAGAAAGCACATTCAGGAATTGGAGCAGGCTGCTTCATCTGCCTCATGGATTGGATGGACTGGAAAAAGATTGCAAATGAGCTTAGAGAGTTGCATAAAAGATTAACAGATATGATGACAATGATAATGATATGTTTACCTCATTCGATAGCTGAGACATCAAAGTGGAGCTCAACTAAGATGAAAAATGCTCGTTTGCTTGAACTGGTGGCATGACAGCCTAGAACCGCCACAAAGGTAATGCATAGGTTTCTGAAACTAAAAAAATAACTAGAAAAAGTGCATTTCACTGACCTGGGTGATCACAGGATCATCATCTTCGGATTCTTCCTGAAGCAGTGGCTTGTGTTTCCTTTTTACTTGCTTCTTGGGCCTTTTCCCTGCCTTCCTAAGCTTGCAGCCTCTCAGATTGTGGTCAGAACCCCTACAGTAGCTGCAGCGCATGATCACTCCATGCTTAGACATTTTAGGTCCTGATTTACCCTGCACTTCATGCGGTTGCCTTCTTCTAGATTTCCTTGGCCTATCCACTTTCTTGTCATGTACCCGTGGCTTCACTTGAACTCCATTCATCTTCTCCCAATTCTTCTTGTCACTGCACGGAGATGTTCTAGCCATATGCTAGGGATTGTCTAGCGAGTAGCAACTAGCAACCATTTCCTCTGGAGGGATCCTCTCATGCCTTAAGCAAGAGATGGCATCAGAGCATGGGATGCCTGCCAAATCCCATCTTCTGCAATCAGAGTGCTTGGCTTGAAGGTCCACAATATACTGAAAATCCTTGTCCTGCACTTGGAAAATTTCCATACTAGCAGGCAAAACATAGCAAGTATTGGCCATCTCTGCATTCTTCTCCAACTTGTTCTTAATTTTGGGGCATATGTGTTACAAAGAGGCATTTGTATTCCTTCCAATGGGCCTTGAGCACGTTCAGCAATTGAGCACGTTGCACACGGGTCAAAGATGAGCAATTGAGCACGTTGAACACGGGTCACCCTGTCATGATCATGTGCAATTTTTGTCTCCGATTTGCAATTTGACCGGGTCCAAAACTACCACAACTGAAAACCCTAACCGTACAATTTGGGAAATTCAACCAATGATCAGTAAATTGAATATCTGAAACACATAATTAGCGATTGTGTAGATTAGCTCAAATAGAAAGATGCCATTGGCCTACTACCAATCAACAAATGTATGGACCATTTCAAAATATCATATTCATACACTAGTATTACTCACCACTTTATATATATCCTACACACTCTCTTTCAGCTTTACATGTGCATGCATGGGTGTGTTATTACCTGGTTGCACAACTTGCATGTACTCTTTTATTGCCACATAGAAGACTTGCAAGTTAGTGAATTATAAATACGGTTGATGTATACTGAAAACTTACACTGAAAGTGAAAAATAATGGTTCTAAAAAAAATTAGAAATTAATAATGCCTGAGTTTTTAGGATCTTTCAATTTACATTACCTTCCAAATGTCTCTTTCAGACTTACACCAATTTGTCATACAATCCTTGAGTACTCACTACAGTAAGTTGATGGAGCAATGCATGGTCATGGTTTAATTAGCTAGCTAGGAGTAGTTTCTAGGACTTGTGCCTCAACTCAAATTACAGTCGTCTAAATAATTCGATTAGAAAACGCCCAACACAACAGAACACTAATGTTATAAATTTGTGGTTGAGATAAATTGAATTGTGCCTCAACTCAAATTACAGCCGTCTAAATAATTCGATTAGAAAACGCCCAACACAACACAACACTAATGTTATAAATTTGTGGTTGAGATAAATTGAATTTATTGGGAGAAATCGGAAGTACCTAGCTGTGGCCTTGCTAGTTCAGCTTGACCCTTCATGGCCCGTCGATGAATGCAAAGTGCATTGAGGGGTGGCCAGGGTGGGAGCCTAGGTTTGGGAGGTGACCGTAGCAACATGCCCGCACCTCCTCCAGCGAGTCACCCGGCGATCGGGACAAGAGTCGGAGCGATGTTTAGAGTCTAGATGAGAGGGTGAAAAGCGAAGGAACAAAGAAACTTGGGCATTCGCACTTGGCGATGCAAACTTGATCGTGTTGCCTTTGTAGTTTTCCCTCACGAAGTCACTGTTGGGAAATAGTCCTACATGGATTGTGGAAGAAGAAAAGGCACAACTTATAAGTGTGAGAGAGCTCACACCCATCAGACTAGTCTTTTGGAGGAGAAAGTCTAATACAACTTATAAGATTGTTGCTTGAGAGCTTGCTTTGCGAGTAGCCCGTGGGCTTAGTGCGCAGGGAGCACAGCTCATTTAAGACTTGGCTACCGGGAATGAACCCGATGGGACCTAGGCTGGGGAATGCATCGAATTCGGCAAGATCCTCATCGACTACGTCAAATCGGACGAGCAATTGACGGATCTGCTAACCAAACCTCTTAGGCGGATGAAGTTTCAGAGTTTGCGCGAGAAGATTGGAGTAGTCAAGGTAAAGGGCAACTAGATCAATGGGGAGATTGTTAGAAGTTTGATCGAGTTGTCAGTCTTAACGTTTGAAGTTATTAGTAATAGTCAGTTACTCTAGCAGTAATAACATAGTCAGTCAGTTACTAGTCGTAGGACAATAACGAGTCATTAGTAGCCAGTTACTACTAATCGTGGGATGGCACGGTTAATGGTCGTAATGTGTGCATTAATAACCACGATTCGAGTGATCACGTCTTTGTATTTTTTGTCTTTTAAATACTAGAATAGAATTAGAGAAAAGCTGCAAGGTTAGCGGCGAAAAAAATAGAGCAACATTGAGAGGTGCCTTAGACTACCGCTCCCAAGTGTTGTTTCATATTATGACTTCATGGTCGTAATCGAGTCCTCGTTACGAGTACTCTGAGTCGCTACGAGTACTTGGTAGTCGGAAGAGCTCACGACACCATACTCTAGTTGTAAGAGCACTTCCTTGTGAAAGAGTGCTCTAGTCGGAAAAGTACTTCGAGTACCTTCTCTTCTGAACAAGAGTGCTCTAGTTGTAGAGTACTCTTGTCGAGGTCGTCAACGACTTTGGGTAGTCGTAATCTACTCGGAGGTCGGAAGTCGGTAGTATCTACTCGGAGGTCGGAAGTCGTATTCGACTTGGAGTGCTACTTGGAGGTTAGAAGTCGGTAGTCATAATCTACTCGGAGGTCGTAAGTCGTAATCAACTACGAGTAACTTCATCTTCGTATTCGGAGGATGGTACTCGGAGGTCGAAAGTCATAACCGACTTTAAGTAGCGTTCACTTCAACAAGTGGTATCAGAGCCCAGGCACCCAACATCTCATAGGAGTACAGTGTGCACAATCCATGTGTGAGGAGGAGATTGTTGGGAAATAGTCCCACATGGATTGTGGAAGAAGGAAAATCACAACTTATAAATGTGAGGGAGCTCTCACCCATCAGACTAGTCTTTTAGGGGAGAAAGCCCAATACCACTTATAAGGTTGTTGCTTGAGGACTTGCTTTGCGCGCAGTCCGTGGGCTTAGTGCATAAGGAGCACAACCCATTTAAGACTATAGCTATTGGGAATGAACCCGATGAGACCTAGACTAGGGGTCCAAATTCCAACAGTCACCAATTCACAACGTGGCTGCACACTCGGCTGGCTGGTTGAATTGGGCTGAGGCCATGGCTCCGGTGTCCCTAATGTTGGGTTGAGGGTGTCACACACTATACATACACAGGCTATATCTAGAAAAAATAATTTCAGACCCGGTGTCCTGTGCTCCTGGGTGGGCTTGAGTGTATCCACTCCTGTTTAGTGTCCTCTATTTTTCATTGCACTTGCATTTGTATTTTGTAGATTGGGAGTATTACTTAAACACTGTAAAAGTGAACTTCAGATTTCAAAATGCAGTCACTTTTTCGTTTAAGAATGAGAAACCTTGTTGCCTACTTTTCATATAACTATGGGCAAAGAGCAAATAACAGAATCATAGTAAGTTTGTCTTCAGTTTAAAAACTCAGATGTTCCATTACCCTTTTTCAGAGCTGACAAGAACAACCAGCAGAAGAAATTGCAAGCTCCAACTGGTATGGAAGTTACAAAAATATCTTTTGAAGTACTCATTTATGTGCTGCACAAGTATGTATTTGCAGTAGTACTGCAATCCAGCATTAGTAGTGTGCCTAAATGCATAAACATTTTCGCTGATATGTGCATAAATGTACAAAATGGTTATTTGTTAATGAAAATTTTCTTGGGTATATTTTCACTGAATAAACCATTTGGATAAAGGACACAACGTTGGACCATGCTAGCAGCGTGTTTGAGAGGGAATAATTAAGAAGCTACACTATCCAAGAGGTAATGATAATCTTCCCTTTCCAATAGCACATGAATAGAACTTGTTGACTACACAATGTCAATTACAAAATTGAGTATTTTAGGACTTTAAGATACACTATATCATGTGCAATTCCCTCGTTCTGCATTTTTTTCGTCTTATCAATTACAATACACGCAAGCTAAGCCTACGAAGCTAAGAATACTCAATTCAACTCCACCTTAGGTTATTGTGTGTGAAGGAGTGTGCCTTTCTGTTTTCCGTTTTCGCTGCCTTTCTATGATGTAATCATTTGGCCTAATGGCCCTATGTAAGAACTGATCTCAATGAGGATTTATTTAAACTCTGATATTGTAATATTAATATAAAATGTAACATATATGAAATGATTCAATCATATACCTGTGAGTACTATCTACTAATCCAAGGAATAGTACAACTTATTCATAGAGGATTCAGATTAGCCAAATCCAGATCCGACACTGTGTAACGTATTTTTATAGAATAACAGTTGCGGCACTGATATGTGGGTCCCGACATACTACGGCCCATCTATCACCGACACAAACAAACGCATGTGACCATCACATTTCTCCTCCTTGAACTAGGAGTAGCTTGTAATTAAACCTGGTTCTTGTTCTTGGTGAGCTTGCTATTCAAGGTAGCCATCAACCAACGCTTAGGTCAATATCTTACCTCTCATAGGCGCATACTATATGTATGTTCTCAAGAAAGATACATACTATATGTGCAAGGGACCAGACAAGCACAGTAGTATGAAACAAAAGGAATGTTATTTAGTGTCATTTGGCCATCAGGATTTTGCTCCCAAGGTGTACTGTTAGGGTTTCATGTCCCCATTCCAGGAGTCAAGGCCTCTTTTTTGTTGAGATCATGATGCATAATCCCGAGTGATTAGCACTGATTCACTAACCCTAGATGTTGGAGAAGGGGAAGCGCAAGACCTAGAACTGTCTAATTAGGAACCTAGGCCTTTAAAGAAACAATTGATGATGATCTATCAGATCGTTGGTGAACATATAGTATGAAGCTTGTTATCAAGGGAAGCAAGCATGTTTCTTGATGTGAAAGAGTTGTGACCATGCATCATTGAATTTAGTACCACACATTAATTAGTAGTAGCAAATTGCAGGAAGTATATATACCGTATGCTTTGCTGAAAGTGTAGCCAGCAGCCCAGTGCATGTACTTATCAATTCGCTGTGAGCATTGCTACTTGACTAGTTGCTATACAAGCGAACGAATCAACGTAATGCTAGCAAATAGAAACTTGGTAATCTAAACATAGAGTTCGAATATTGTAACACCGTAATTATGTTCTTGACTCACAGTACAAGACAAAACTGTAAACTCTAGTTGTTATTGTAAAAAAAAAAAAGGTGCGATGGGACAAGTTCATAAAAGCTTTTTCGATTCTTTTATTGCCAAAAAGTGTTTTATTGCAAAAAAGTGTGATAGGCGCGTAGCATGAGTTGTGTTGTAATTCATATTTTTTTTATATGTCAGGGCAATGTGTTGTAATTCATCTTCTCTTTGAGAGAGAAGTGTTGTAGTTCTTTTTTTTTTAGAGAAGTGTTGTAGCTCAGCTTTTCTTTTTCGTTTCTGGAGAGAAGTGTCCCTGTTCTTTTGTTGTTTTTTTTTTGCTTTAGATTTAGCTTCTCCGGAAACCGAAACAAGCGGAATAGATTCTCTAAGCGGCTTTTCCAAATAGTTTATCGAACCAAAAACTAAGTGCACCGTCCGCGTCTCTAAAAACGTAGATAAAAATCATCAGTCATAGCTAACATGCCCTCACTTCCCAAAACGTTTTCTTTTTTTCCTTAGGGAAAAGCCTTGTAATCGGGTTCTTCGTCGAGAAAGTAAAGGGTTACGACCGGCGTACACACAAGCCCATATAACCGATGCTTTGCAGAAGTATGTCATGATCCTTCTATGGAAGTTTCTCCTAGTCTCCATATATCTAGCACTGTTTCAGTGCTGCTTGTGCTGGTCATGCCTAACCAGCTCAATTCACACATGCACAGATATAAACAGCAAAGCTGAGCCTATTGTGCTGCTTTTAGCCTTAAATTAACTACTTGCAAAATATGTAAAAATATCGAACCGCACATTTGTCATTAAGAAAAGGATTATCTTTGTTTTTGGTGTTTATTACCTGTTGCTGATAGACCATTTTTTCAATTGTAGTCTCTGAACCCTGCAGTATTGATCTTTGTTCAAAGCAAAGAGAGGGCAAAAGAGCTTTACAAAGAACTGGCATTTGACGACATTAGAGCTGGTGTAATTCATGCAGACCTTACTGAGGAGCAGGTATTACTTTTGCATAATATTATTATTAATTGTTTATAAATGTTTGTGTTATTTTGGTTTTCACTGTTGTGATCGATACTGTCGACATTGGGCTCACTGACTCAACTTCTATTTCATTACTGCAGCGTCAAGATCGCTAACGTGCTGATTTCTTCAGGCTGTGAAGTTCCTTCCTGGATAATGGCATTGCCTAAGCTCAAGCGCAAGAAGCACAGGGTGAAGAGGGACCCCATCTCCAATTTAACTGACGAAGATTGAGAGTGGTATTGTAACCATAACATTTTTGAGATGACACGTCGATCGGCTTCGGTTTTCCTTGTTTGAATGCCTGGTGTATCCATCAGTTTGCTAAAACCTGAAATGGGCATTTGCATACCCTTTTATTGATCAATAAATCCTTTAGTGAATGGACAAGTAGATTGATTCCGAAATCTGAATCGACAATTAGATTCATCGCTGCACACGCATTCAAACCGTAGACCTGTAGTCATTTGCTAGCCGTCCTGATTGCCCTGCATAATCTCCATTGCATCATCTACAGGTCAGGACAGGGTCGAGTCGAGCCTGCTCAGCCCGATGCTCCCGGAGAACATGATGAAAGACAATGCTATCAGATGGAATCAGGGATACAAATTCCTTTTTTTTTTCATAATTCTATCAGATAGAATCATTTGAACTGAAAGACAATGCTGAACAGCAAAAGGATGACCTGCTAGTCGGCCATCT
The DNA here is from genome assembly GCA_036346265.1 of Melocanna baccifera. Taxonomy (NCBI): domain Eukaryota; kingdom Viridiplantae; phylum Streptophyta; class Magnoliopsida; order Poales; family Poaceae; genus Melocanna; species Melocanna baccifera. The sequence continues at coordinate 5,168,869 of CM070709.1, forward strand.
TTAGGAACTCCAGTAGCTTCAGATGTGATCTGTGAGGACTCGGTATACCAATTACATGGGCGAGCCATCCACCAACTGAAGTCAGCAGATAGGAAGAAGAGTCAGGAAGATGGTGTACAACAAAAACATATATCCAAGTGTATAAAAATGATGTCTCCTGCTCATGTCATGTACTATTCTTTGATGTACGTTCTTTCATGTTACCTCCTAGTGACGTGCGCCGTTATTAATAGGTAAAACTCGTGATTTGTATGGCGGGATTTTCAAGCTTTTGTCAGCAGAATAATCCTGGTATTGTATAACTCAAAAAAAATAAAGTGTTATAAATTGGGAGTAGCATGGTCTATTTTACTCAAATCCCTCTCTTATGAATCTGGAGTCAACCTACTAGCCAAACGTTTTTTTAGAGACAGCTCTAGATTCTCAGATAATCTGGAACAAAAGCTACAAAATAAGAATTTGGAGCTTTGCCAAATAGGACCTAAGTGCACTGTCCACATCTCTATCATCTGTCTCTGTCTTTTAAAAATATAGATAAAAACCATAGCTAATATCCGCTCACTTCCCAAAACACTTTCTTTTTTTTCCTTAGGGAAAAGCGTTGTAATCGGGTTCTTCGTCGAGAAAGTAAAGGGTTACGACAGGCATACGCACAAGCCCATATAACCGAGGCCCAGATCGCGCCGACCAGCCCAGCCCACACCGCCTCCGCCGCTTCGTCCTCTCCACGCCACGAGCCGGCGAATCCGACTTCGACCAGCCTCCGACTCCGACCCGAGATCCCGCGCCATGGCGGTCGGCATCGCGCTCCTCCTCGACCTGGCCGCCCGCGCGCCCCGCGCCGCCTCCTCCGTCCACTCCCACGCCGCCTTCTCCGCGGCCGCCGCGGCCTCCGCCGCCGCCGTCCTCTCCGCCTCCGGCGTCCCCCTCTCCGCGCGCCACCTCTTCGGGTTCGTCCCCCTTCCCATCCCCTCCCATCGTTATCTCTTACTAGGGCTTCTACCTCGTCCTGTTGTTTCCCGTGTCGCGATCGGGGTGTTCGACGCATTGCGCGGGAGGTTTTTGCTAGGGTTTGGTTGCGGCTTCGCGGTTTAGCTCGCTGGGTTTCGGTGGTGCCGGTTTGGTCGGTGCTCCACGGATCAAGGGAGGATACAGGAACCTACTGTAGTGTGGTTTGCTTCCATCCTCGATGGATTGCCGGTGCGGTCCTTGTAGATATCGTACGGGATTGGTTTGCTCTCGTGATTGTTGATCTGCGTGCTTCCGAGGCGTGGTGCGGTAGCTTGTCTTTGCTGCGCCTGTGGGTTTTACATGCGTCTGCGAATGCACCTGGGAGGAAGGTATTCGATGGAAAGAGACGGGGATAAATGGTCGGTTACCAGCGCTTTCGTGGCCGTTGGTGCATGGTGTAGGAGAAAGCTGGATGGCTGAAGCTAGTAAAGTATGCGCTTGCGGCATTGGATGGGTCTGATTGCTACGCTGGTAGTCGTGATTTGTGAGGTCATGTTGTTTTTTTCCTTTTGCGTTTGGTTTGGTCGAGGTATCTGGTGCGTTATGTTACTTATGTATAGCTGAAACTGTGAGGTTTCCGTGATTTCTATTGCTGTATTGGTGCTTTGGTGGCATTCACTCTGCATAACAGATAACGATGCATGCAAAATTTTGGGGAAATTTTCATTACACTATCATTCTGTTGACTTTCTGCTTTGTCCCTCTCCTTTGATGTTATCACTTATTAATCTTCACAATTGTAGTATAGAACTTCTCTCGCATGATGTTGCTAGCTGAATTAAAGCATCTTTAAGCAGCAATGGACATGTGTATTTCCACTATCCTCATCCATCTAACGATGCTAAAAAAACTGTGATGGTATTACATATTATGCAAACGGTGATCAAGTTTTTTTGGTAGCATTGTTCACTTACTAGTACAAGTAATGCACTTATGCAAACAAATGAATGAGAATAAGATTTCTTCACTACCATATGTAAATGCACATTTACCCATTACTATGGATGCTGTTTGCTGAAGTTTTCAAGTTGCATGTAGTTTTTCATTTGCTTACTTACATTTTAATTATATTGACCTAATAGGCTAATACTGGTAAATTTTACTTTCTTGCTTCAGTTTTCCAGAGTTTCCTATTGCTTACTGTGATGCTGGTGCAACTGCTGGATTGAATGATGCTCCTGATCTTGTTAATGATCTTAATAACAAGATACATGACTCCATCCAATACCCAATAAAGGAATACCCTTTGGAGCTGAAGCCGCTTTTTTCTGCCTTTGGGTATAAAAATTTTGGTTTGACAACTCTGAGGTCCTTTTTATTGTACTATTTGCCACTTTTGGAACCTCGTCCACACTCTGATGATGATGACGACGACGATGATCTGCTTCAAGATGCTCCAGTGAAGAAGCCTGTTGACCTGGTTACTCCCTTCCAGAATTCAGTGAAGCAAATCATCCGTGAGGTGCTTATTTACTCACTGGTACTTTTAGTAAAGTAGTGCGATCAGTTCTAGCAGTCTATCATAAACTGGCTACTATGTCTCCAATAGCATGTAGTATTGTTTAGATGTTGAAAACTACCGTTTTTCACAAAAAAATCTGTAGTAAGAGGAGTGATCAGACTTCTTGGTTAGTGTGATTGATCAGATTTAGATGTTGAAAACTACCACTTTTCACAAAAATTCTGTAGTAAGAGGAGTGATCATATTGCTTGGTTAGTGTGATTGATCGGATACAATAAGTTCTAGCTTGATATTAGATACTCCCATGTGTTCACCTTAACTTACCTCCATTGTTGCTTTGCTTTTTCCCTTTCACCGAAAACATATTTTGATCTGTACAGATTGATGCTTGCTGAGTTTTTCGATCGTTATTTGTCTTTATCTTAGCTTTCCAACTGGACTACCTTCGAAATAAACGTAAATTTGTTCTCTGTATATGTGAACTATAAGTTTGTTCCAAGAATCCGTGTTGTTAATTGTGTGGAAGCCAAAGGTAGGCCAAACACGTGGGCTTGTCCTGTAAGCCTAAGTCCACTTTGTACTAGAAGCCCCAAATAAAGCTGAAGCCATTAGGAGGGGTTTATGGCACTTATAAAGCTGAAACCTAACCTGGCTTATTGCAGAAGCTTAAGCTTGGCCTAAAAGGCCCTTAATATTATTTCTATGCAAAGTAGAAAGTCATTTGCATGTTATTGTTCTTGTACATTTCAGACTTCTGTTGTAACAACCAGACGAGTAATGGAAAGGATTGCGGTTCGTCATATTTCAAAAAGAACAGCTTGGAAGCTTCTTAAAGGTATAAGGTTTCTCTATTTTTCTCAGATCTTCTATCAACATGTTTGAAAGTGTTGTGGCATCCGAGCAGGCCTCTTGATACTCCTATGCAATTCCTCAGGTTATTGTGCTTATATGGGCCCACCAGTTGGTGACATAGGCATTGTATTAAACCATCATGTAGGAGCTTTAACCTGTGTTGCTTCCCTAAGTCCATAACAATAAATCTGAAGAATGGAATGTATTTTTCTGTACAAGAAGAAAAAATGTTTGGACTACCTGTACGCAGTACTTCATTAAGTACATCTTTTTTCCAGTTGACTACTTTGGTGCAGTCAATAGTTTTACCATTGCTCCCCTCCAAATTGATTTCTAAATGGCCTATAGTTTTACCATTGCTCCCCTCCAAATTGATTTCTAAATGGCCTATAGTTTTACCATTGCTCCCCTCCAAATTGATTTCTAAATGGCCTTTAAACATGACTTTTCATTTTTGTTCTGATGATAAGGTGCTATACAGATGGTCTAGAGATGTCCCTTATGTTTCTTTAAATGCATAACGCTAAGTTCTACATTTTCTGTCATGATCACATGATAAGCTTATCGATAAGTTTAAATGCATAACGCTAAGTGCTACATTTTCTGTCATGATCACATGATAAGCTTATCGATAAGTTGTATTGTGTTTATTCTGATGCTTCTATGTCTCACCACATTAATCTTACAATTATTTTGTTTTAATTTCTTGTGGACTGTGTTATGATTATCACTTTATCAGCTGTCACAATTTGGGGCCTTATCTTGTAATTTTTTTTCTATAGATGCTTCAAAATCATCAAAGAGGAAAGCTGCAAGGGGGATGTCAATTCCAGAATACACATACTGTGTTGCCAGAACAACATTCCGAGGTAAGATTTACCTGCGATTTCTTTTTTTTTTTTTTGTAGGCTAATGCTCATTTTTTTCCCTTCAAACAGCACATGCATTGGGAGTAGCTGCTGCTTGGGCTGTGCAATCTATAATTGAGGTTTACAAATGTTTCATCCGTAAGCCTCATAATGATGAGGAATTGTTTGACGATATGGAGAAATTCAGATTGTTTGGGAGAAGGGTCCATGGCATAACCATCAAATGTGGTTTTTCGTTGGTTTTTGCTTCAATTGGAGCAGGCCTTGGTGCCCTCGTGCATCCAGTACATGGACAGTGGCTTGGTGAGTTATCACCTCCTGTCTTGCTTTTGAAGGAATTTCGCACAAAACCACAAAGTACTTTCAGATCCAGCATGTTAGCATTGGTTCAACTCAAACTAAGTTGACACTGTATTTTCCTATGGCTTGCAGGTTGTACCTTTGGAGATTTCGCAGGACCAATTGTTGCTATCGTTGTTTTCGAGAAGCTCCAGCTACCGCTATGAGGTCAAAAACCAGGTCCTTAGACCATGCGTCCAATCTGCCTTGTTTTTGTTCCCTTTGAAGAACATGAAATCTCGTTGCTTGTACACAGGTAGCGCTGCTCTGCCTTCAGTCCGCCCTGTTGGAGATCCCCGTTCTAACTTGAAGCTCACAGTTGATGAATAACTATAGATATCACATCTACGCGCATAGTTAATGGCTTATTTTCGAGGCAGCATGCCTTCAGGCTTCGTGAGAAGTTGATATTATCCGTATGCTGCATTCGCTACTGTCTCAGATTTTGAAACTCGGATGAATATTTTTTTTTGTTCATTGATTTGCTAAACTTTTACAATAAGTGCATCGATTTTCTTGTCATCATAAGCTGCATCTGGTACATTTCCTCCCAAATTCATTCCACATCGAATCCGTACCGCGAGTTGGCTCAAGTCGACGAAGATTTAACTGGTGTTGCTTATTTTTTCCTCTTTTCGCTCCTTTGCCAGCAAACGGGAATTGCGACACTTCAAGCACAATACATGTTTTTAGTTTCTCACGGTTCCAGCCTTTTTTTTTGGGCTTTTCAGCGTCTTTTGTCTTTTGTTTTCTCTCAATAATCACTGTTCCATAGACTTAAAGTCATAGTCAAAAAAACATAAACCATAGCTCAAAACAACAGGTCTTATGTCTACTATTGCAACACTTGGTGACATATCATTGTACATGACTCCGCAGTACTGAGTACGTAGTCTTCTCCATGAACCAGATAATGTCAAAGTTTGGCTCTATTCTTTTTTGCTTTTCAGTGTTTTTTGGTTTTTGATTTCTTTCGATAATTATTCTTCATTAAACTAATAAATTATAGTCAAAAACTATAAATCGTAGCCTAAAAGAACTTACCCCTTTATCAATGACATCATTCGGTACTGTGTAATTCATTTATGGCTCCGCTCGTTTCAGCTTTTTTTCAGTTTCTAGCTTCAGCTTTTTTTTTCACTATTCAGTAATTTATCTTTTTCTGAATTTTTTTAGATTTTTTTGAGCTTTTTTGTATTTTTCTTTTTTTCCCGTGTTCCTTTGCATTGTCCGTGATGGGTTAATATATTTTTTTTCTATTTTTACATTTTTTAAAATTTAATTATGCCTAAAAAGCTAAATCAGCTACAGTAAAAAAAAGTCAGTTACAATGAAATTTCAGCCAAAAATCAGAAGCTATCGCTAAAACGATCACCTCCCAAGATGAATGCCTTGAGGCGTCAGTGAGGGGTTGGTATAGTCCAGATGCTGAATTTGCTACTGTTATGAAGTTTTCTTTGATCATTGATTTGCTCATCTTTTACATTAAGTGCATCTCTGTTCTTGTCATGAACCGAATGTTGATGTAACCATAGTAACTATTCAGTGTTCAGTCGTGGTGCACAGTAACGCCACGTTTCCTCCCAAATTGACGAATGAAGTACCAGTGCATAAAAGATTCTGCATCTCACGAGCCTGGCTTGAGGCCATCTTTAACTGTTCAGTGTTCGCAGGCAACTTGATAAAAGACGGTGAATTTGAAGTATAATGAATCGGAGTTTCTGGATGGAATCAGCCAACTCATGTTGTCGGACCTCGGATTAGCAAACACAAATCTTCTATGATTCTATTATACTATTATCTAGATAAATAGATAGTGCTCACAGATACATTAATATATATCAAAACATATTATGTGAAAACTTGATTAATACAGTAATAATTTACTGATGGGTCAAAAACAAAGAGTGCAGCAACAGAAACTTCACATAGGTGGGACCCTCGGTACTTGTCTATAGACAACTAACTGGGATTCGCGATCTAATTCTTGGCCTCAACAACTTTCAGCTTTGTCGACCCTTTCAAAGCATTGCGGGACTTAATCTTCTTTTTCTGACCGACTGAATGATGGTAATTAAACAAAAGTGAGCACAACAGCACTCCGCAAGCCACCACATAGGACAACAATAGTACATACAAAACTGTCAAAAGAGGCTTGAGATTCTTTTAGTTGCAAAAAACAGTGTTTGAAAAGTACAATAAGCAAGAAAACTCCTAAGACTTAGCAATTTTAACTAAACGAGATTTTCTAAAGTTGATTGTGAAAATACAGTAATAATAGTAGCGTAGGTTACATCCACCTTTTATAGTGCATGGTTACCTTTACCAATGCTAGTTTTTATCACCACTAGAGTATATCCCTCTAGGAAAAGCTGAAGTCAGAGTACTTCTCTTTAATAGGTTTTTATCCCACCCACAAAAATTTTTAAAATAGAACTAACTCGAGAAAGTTCTCATATCCGTCCTTGACCGTGGGCACGGTTGTTCGAACAATTTATACTCTGTAGAGATTGTTCACCTTTATCCATAAGAGATAACCCAATTGCTATATTCTGCATGTGTCTTTTGACATGCAGATCAAGAGAATTACCACATGGCCTTTACAATACATCTAGCGAAGGATTGCACCCGGTAAGGTTTCACCTAGGGAAAGGCTATATTCGCCCCATCTAGACCCTCTCTTGCGCCACACAGTGGCTTAAGCCAGTAACACGACTCGTGTCAATGACGACTTAAACCAACACCACGAATCGTGGGTCACTCTAATAGTGCTTTCCCCTATTGGCGATGCAAATTTATTAGTCATGCCTACACTTTGCTAGCTTATGGTTGCACTGTTTTACACGAAGAGGTCATCATATGATTAAGTCCTTAATTTGTCCGAGCGATGCATACCCAAACCATAAATTCTCGTGTTACATCCACACCAACCTCTCTTACCATTTGTTCAGACAGGTAAAATAAGTTTTTATGGGTTTTGAGAAGCATAAACTAAATTATCACAAATTATCAGTCGCTTACATCCAATGACTATCCCAAAAATAAGTTTTCATATTTGAAGAGTAATGAGCAGGGGCAATTTAATGCCCTAGGCTTAACCAAACTAGTGTGGTATTAAATATGACTTATAGCTAATAAAGTTATTATTAACATCTAGCATGATAAGGATCAATTATTTCAAGTGTCAAAGAATGGCATAATAATAATAATACAACATCAAGTAGGCATGTAGCTATCTTAAGTTTTGACATACATTTGTATAATAAATTAAGCATGCAGTTTGATAATTTGAAGGAACATAACTTTTCATAAAGTGTAAGATCAATATGATCAAAGTGATTACTTACATTGCTTGGTTTATCACGACCCTTACATTGCTTGGTTTATCACGACCTTGATTTAACTCCAAGCCTACTCAATCAGTCAGTAGTATTGAATCCTTAGTCTTCATCTATACCTAAGTCTTCATCTTACTCAAATTTGTCACTTCGTCAAGTCTTCAGATTCTAATACGTGGCAAAAGAACGAAAGACCAAATAAATCCAAATAACTTCAAAAGTTTAAATAGATTTAATTGTGCTTGATTGAGTTCGGCTAGGATTGATATTTTGAGAAGGGATTTAACGAGTGTGAAGAAGACACTGCTAATATAATTGGGCACAAGAAGAAGGTGGTAGAGCAACTTTACCGTGAGGAAAACTTAGGATAAGAAGGGATCAAAGGTAAAGGAATACCCACAAGGATATTCTGCTTTGGAAATAAAGGTGGCCAGGCATAGCCGGTTGGGGAAAGCTAAGGCACGATCTTTTTACTTGACAAATTTCTTTTTATTGATTTATATTTATCAAAGAAGTTCCATGAGTCAAGGTAGATATATGGATAGATATGAGAGATCGCCTGGGGCACTGGGCATTATTAGCCAAGCATTGAACCGAGTGATCTTAGGGCATGACTTCATATGTGATATGTATAATCTTGATTAGTTGAGTAAGTTTAATATCCCAAGACGTAATATTATTTGAGATTGCAACTGCCAAATTAATTAAACCTTTAATTTATAATGGCTTATTTAAGATTTGAGTTTGATCATTTTAACCAATTATTCTTACAAATAAAAATTGGTTGTTATGCTGATTAATAAATTCATTAGTAATGATTAACGATCTGTGCTTTATAGAATAAGGAGTTAACATTTTTAACTAGGTTATCTTTTAATATTGGACTGAACTATTAGTGTATGAAATACATTAGTAAATTTTTAAATCCTAAGATAAAGGCAGGATGGGTATTAGCTAGGTAGGATTCAGCTTTCCATAAGAGAGGTTGTTATTTTATTTATCCTTTGTCATATTATAGCATAGTTAAGTTTGATTAAGATTCATTTACATGAGATGCTCTTGGGTTAAATTTCTAAACTAATTGTTGGTTGGCCTCCTGAATAACCTTCATTTCTATCTAACCATGCTACAGGAAAATTCCTTATTTTTAACTTAATAGTTATTTATGTTAGGTACTATTCAAAAGATCTTTCATGGCATTTAAAATTTAATTTTCTATAGTTTACACAAAATTTACTTGAGCTTCAAAATTTATGGTTTTGGTTATATTGGACAGATCTTGAATTTGGATTAATTTAGAAATTTGTTTATCCAAAATCGGGGCTAAGATGAATAAGTTATGCCTATTTAAAGTTTTCTACTTGAATTAATCTGAAAATCATAAAATCTCTTACTGACAGGTGGGGTCTACAGTGGTTACGTTCAGACTGGTCTGAACGGCTAGGACGTTCAGACCGTCCGATCGGCTAAGGGGGCATTTGGGCCATCCGATCGTCTGAGGAGAATGTTTGGATAGTCTGAACGGGCGGGACACGCGGACCGTTCGATTGCCCGAGGGAACGTTTAGACCGTCCGATCATCTGTGGGAATGTTCGGATCATCCGAACAGTTGCCTTCGTCAACACAGGGTGCCCGCCCCTTTTTGGTCGATAACAAAAGGGCTCGTTGCCGGTGGTACAGACGACGGCCGGACATAAGCATTCGCAAAATAGGTTGCTCATATCCCGCGCACCCGCAATCGAAGCCTTGTCGACCAATTTGGCTAGGACGACAGTCGACGACGACTGATGGCGGTGGAATAGGGGAGATAGGGGACGACTATCTATGGTGTCTTAGTACAATTCACTGATAAAGGAGCATCTACGAGGCGACACGACTTCACCTGAATACTTGGATGGCTGCGAGTAGTGGAAGCGCACGGTATGGGTTCTGCTCGGGCGACAGGAAGCTTGGCTGATGGTGGGGGTGGCATCGTCGTACTCCAAGGAGGCTCCGGCTCGGCGGAATTGTCCCACAGTGGCTCCAATCGCCGTATTGCCGACCGACCGGAATTGGGGAAGATGGGCTTCTCTAGCGAGCGTAGGGGCGGCTTGGGCAAGCTCGGCTTGAGAAAGGAGGAAGGGGTAACAGTACATCGGCTATTTATAGCTCGGAGAGGGTAGTTGGTCATTAGTTCATTGAAGGTGAGCATCAAAGCTGGATGGTGGAGTCGTACATACGCGGGTAGGCGTCGGCATGCCGTACGGCTCGAGCGACTGTAGGCTAATGCACGGGTGTGGGCGGAGGGGTGCTGAGTAGCTGGGGTTAGGCCATGGTTAGGCTAGTGGGGAGGGGAGCAGGGCTAGGAGGCGGTGGCGTGGATTCAGCGTGAGCTGAATCAATGCAAAGTGGCACCAGGGAAAAACTGAGGGCGCTGCGCGACGAAGAGGAGGGAAAAAATGACGCGTGGTGGAGCTAAAGAGAGGAGGTGAGGAGCTGGGTATTGAAAAAGAGAATTATGGGCTTTAAACTAATTGACGTAACATATACGAGTGAGAATATAATAGAATGTATTATCAAAGTCGGTCTTACAAATAAAATTTTTGCAATTACCCTAGACAATGCTACAGCAAACTCAAGGGCAATGGATATTCTCACTCCCTTATTTGGCACATGCGTCAAATTCTTATTGCTACATCAGCAATGCACCTACCATATTATTAATCTTATAGTTAAAATTAGTTTGAAGAGGCTAGATCCATATCTTCAAACTTTTTATGATGCAATTTTTTTGTAAATCATTCTAACCAATGAATTGTAGCATATAAAATCTACTGCATAGTGATGGGTGTACGTCCACATAAGTTCACTGTGGACATGCCAGTAAGGTGGAAGTCAACATATCTCATGCTACAAAATCTTTTACCCTATAAGCCCATATTTTCTGTTTTTATCCACACGCACTATCACAGTCATACCAACAACACACTACTAACTAAGCGGCACTGATATGGTGCTGAGAAGTTACTAACATTTTTGAAACTCTTTTATGAATTTGTTGTAGCTTTATCTGGAGTATACTATCTAACATCTCTGGTAATTGTACATCATATTTTTGCGATTGTTGTTCACTTAAAAAATTGAAAATAACGTAGTGTTACGAGAAGTTGTGCATGCTATGAAAACTAAATATAAAAATATTGGATTGAGATTCTGTAGTAATACATATTTGCATTTATTCTAGATCTAAGAGCTAAAATTACAGGATTCACCGATGTTCTTTCAATTATAAGTGATTCTATAGGGATAGATTATTTAACTATTTTACAACTATTCCTTCACAATTATTTGAAATTTACCAGAAGTATAAGTTTCAAGGAGTTTGCTTGCAACAACCTCCACCAGCACCCACCACAGGTAAGAAGATAAATATGTGGGGCACCATCTTTTCATCCGGAAGATTAAGATCTACATCATCAAGTGGTGGAACAATCTATACTAGGGCCCGCGGGGAACTATCAGTCTTTCTGAATAATGATCACGTGCCTCACCAAACAGAAGACTTCAATATTTTAGACTGGTGGCGCGAGCACAAGCTAACATATCCGGTGCTATCCATAAGCATAGGGTGTGTTAACCGTTCTTGTCTCAATGATTTCTTTCGAAACTACTTTCAGTCTTTTTAGAAGAATATTGGAGGAGAGAAAAATAAGACTCATGAGTGAGATAGTGGAAATACTTCTCACAGTGAGAGACTGTGAACAAGCTGATGAGCAAGCTCATCACTGCGTGGTGCATACGGAGTTAGAACATGCATTCAACAATCTCTATCTAGAAGATAGTGAATGCAGTCAAGACGCCGATGACACCGACGATTCTTAGAGCATCCATGTGACCATGTATACGTTATAATTTTTATGATTTTTGTACTTGTAATGCTGCACTAAAGGTTGTACTCTTTTTTCTTACCAATATTTTCTCAAGTTGAATTTTTTACTTAGCAAAATTTTTAATAAGATAGGCATTTTAACATCAATAAAGCTCATTATTATATTTCTATATTTTATTATACTTTTCTATAATTTAATGTATCCTTTTCTATAATTTATTGTGTCCTTTTTGAATTCTATATATTTTTTGAACCATTAAGTTTTTTCCTATTTTTTCAGACTAAATAGGCTACCGGGCCAAATAGACATGTCGTGCCTCTGTTGCCCGTCAAGCTAAATGTGTGCTGGGTCGGCATGGCACGACACGAACTCCCTCTGGGCCATGCTTGGGTCGGCATCTTGGCACATGGGCCTACACGGAACAACCCAATCCGACTGATGGGCTAAATGGGCTTGTGCCATGTTATGCCTGGGATGTGCATTACTACCCATATGGGTAGGTCTAACGCCAAGTGCAACATTTTTTTTCAAAATTTCTTAAGTTGATATTGTGTTTAAACCATTAGGTATATGATTGTACCTTTGGTGATGGGCAATGAAAATATGAGCTTTCGATAGGTTCTTTTCGACTGCGACTGATAGCTTTTGGTCCTAGCACAAGCTCTTGTACGAACGAACCAAATATCGATAACCCTCTTTAAAAAGACTGTCTTGATAAAGCACTTCAAAAATCAAAAGCAAAATCATCCCATTTGTTTGTTCGGAGAAAACCATAAGCCACAAGCTGAAAAAAGAGACATCTAATTTGAAAAAAAAACTTTTAAACATTGCAAAAAGCTTCACTTATAGCACAGAAAAAACACAGAGAATAGTTCACTCTTCCACAAGAATATGACACACACGACTAAGGCACCATTTAAAACGCGTTGGATTTGTTTACTAATTTGTGTGGAAAGTTAATTTTTTATGTGAATTCTTGCGTTTCCAACAAGTCCTAATTAACTAAGAAATATTTGTGCAACCTCTCCATCTCTCCATTGGTTATCTTTTGTTCAATCTAACTAATATATCTCTCTTTTCTTCTATACACTATTGTTCGCAAATAATTAAGCGAAAGGTAGATTCTAGAAATAAAAATAAAAAAGAGAGAAAAATAAAATTATAAAGAAATAAAAAACAAAGTAAAACAAAAGGCTCAAAAACTTTCATTTCCATCCCCACTTCCCTTGTCTCCCGCGCTCATCTCCTTCCACTGCCAATGGCTGCCGTTGGTGTCACCTCTCGGCCGGCGCTGGCCACGGTGGCAGCCGCCGTCTCTTCGTCATCCTCCCCCCGTTGCCACGTTCGCCTCGTCCACAGCCGCTTCACTGCCGCAGCGTCGTTCCGCGTGCGGTGCACCACCGCCGCCGCGGCGGAGGACGCGTAGGAGGCGGCGGAGGGGGATCCTGACGTGGGCACCGACGACGCCGGTGGCGCTGCCACCTCCACGCCGCCCTACTCGCTCATCTCCGAGGCCAACGTGCAGAAGGCGATGCGCAGGCGGCCTTGGTGCGTGTTTCTTGTTTTCTTTACTACCTCTTGTTAGTGCCATTGTTTCTGTTGAGAAACCCCTCGCTGGCGACCAGTCCAAGAGATTTCTCTGCTAAGAACAAGAACGAATCAACCACAGAAGACAGAATAATAGATTGAACACACAGAGAGGTAGAGAGAACTCCTGGTCTTTCTTTATTGCTTCAATTCAATGGGGTACAAAATCAGCCATATGACTCTCTATTTATAGGAGAGGGTGAGGTGCCCAATATGGATAGGGACTCGTTTAAACGAAAAGAATCCGTTTAAACGGAAACCCTTATCCCTGGTTTTCTAATACTCCCCCTTGGGCACTCATCCGACATACTCATGCCTCGTTAAAACTCCATAAAAACCGAGTGGAAAAAATTTGGAGAAAGAGTACATGATGCATGTTATGCTGCGATTGCACGAATTGCCTCATTAAAAACCTTGATCGAGAAACTTCAGGAAAACTCGTCAAGAGAAAAAGAGTACAATTCACCCAACTTCATTTAGTCTTCAGGACTTTTATTCTTTGGGTACTTGATCTTCAGGATCAAGATTTACTAACGGGCTTGAGAGAATTCTCCCCCTGAATTCTGCACTTCTCTAAGTCTCATCATACCGATCCCTCGCACGCATCTTTCAAAGTTAGATGCGGGGAGTGACTTTGTGAATAAATCTGCTAGATTTTCACAAGACTTAGTATGCAGTACTTTAATCTCGTCCATCTTTTGAATTCATGAGCATAGAAGAACTTGGGGTTGATATGCTTTGTGAGATGACTCTTCACATAGCCCGTTTGTACTTGTGCAACGCAAGCGGCATTATCTTCATAGATAATTGTGGGGGTTTGCATAATATTCATCCCACATGACTGCTGGATGAGGTGAACCATTCGGCGTAGCCAAGCGCATTCACGTGCAGCTTCATACAGCGCTATTATTTCTGAGTGATTCGTCGATGTAGCTACAAGGCTTTGCTTATACGATTTTCAATAAATTGCAGTTCCACCACACAGGAATACATAGCATGTTTGTGACTTTGCGGTATGCGGGTCAGACAGGTACCCGGCATCTGCATAGCCAATCAAGTTCAGATCTTGATTCTTTCTGTAAAACAATCCAAGGTCCTTGCTTCCTTGGAGATATCGGAAGATATCCTTTATGCCCTGCCAATGCCTTTTGGTGAGCTCTGCACTATACCTTGTTAACAGATTCACGGCAAAGGCAATATCCGGTCTAGTGCAGTTTGCTAAGTACATGAGTGCTCCAACTGCACTCAAGTATGGGAATTTCGGTCCCAGGACTTCCTCCCCCTCTTCCCTAGGTCGGAAAGGATCTTTTTCTTGCTGTAAAGATCTCCCGATCATCGGTACTTTTGATGGGAATGCTTTCTCAAAGCCGAATCTTTCTAGCACCTTCTGGGTGTAGGTCGACTGATGTACCAAGACTCCTCTAGGGACATGCTCAAGCTGCAGGCCTAAGCAGAACTTGGTCTTGCCTAAATCTTTCATTTCAAACTCTGACTCTAAGTAGAAGCTTGCTTCTTTTATATCATCCACTGTCCCGATGATATTCAGATCATCTACATACACTGAGATTATACAGAATCCATTCTGGGATCGCCGTATAAATACACAAGGACAATCTTCATTGTTCGTGTAGCCTTTCTTGCAGAGAAAGTTGCTTAAGCGATTATACCACATTCTGCCAGATTGCTTCAGTCCATACAGGGACTTTCTAAGCTTCACACTGTACAGATTTCTATTTGCTCCGTCTTGGTTCGGGAGAGGAATTCCTTCAGGGACTTTCATATAAATCTCCGAATCCAAGTTACCATAAAGGTATGCAGTCACAACATCCATCAATTTCATTTCTAAATTCAAATTCACTGCCAGATCAAATATCTAAAGATAATTCCACTCATGACTGGGGAGTAGGTTTCTTCATAATCAACTCCAAGACGTTGAGTGAAACCTTGTGCTACCAGCCTTGCTTTGTATCTCACTACTTCGTTTCTTTCATTCCTCTTTCGAACAAATACCCACTTGTGCCCTACGGGGTGCACATGGGGAGGAGTGCGGCATACGGGCCCAAACACTTCTCTTTTGTTCAGAGATAGCAATTCGGTTGCTATTGCCTTTTTCCAATCTTCCCAATCTGATCTTTTCTTACATTCAGCGAGCGATGCAGGCTCGGGATCAAGATCAATGATTGTGGCAATTTTCTTTTGAAGTAGATATCGACATTGGTCGTTGTCCTGCTCAGGACTCTCCGTGTGCACATAATTTATAGCTATTTCTTCATGAGTTGCTTCTTCTGGAGCTTCATCTTGCGCATCGCTTCTTTCAATTACGGTGGCAAGTCCCTTTAGTTGTTCGGCTCCGATGTGTGCGCACACATCCATGCCGATGGGGATATTCAGATCCGGTATGTCCTTTTCAACAGGTGTCATACTTGTGCCAGGTCTCAACTGGCTCCCCTTCTCATTCTGGGGGACTTCGGTGATAGGCTGTGATAAGTCCTTCTTATCCTTTTTCGCCAGGCGTCCCCGGTTACTTTGGATTCGAGGGGCCGAAATTCTCGTCCTTTTATTCTGAGGCCTTTGGACGGGATTAGGGATACCTTCAATTTTCTTTGGTATTTCAACCCTCTCCGGTGCATTGCGTGCAGGCACATGCGACTTAGTCACGCTCTTCAAATCACTAAAGTGATCAGGTAGTTGATTTGCTAATGCTTGCAAATCGATGATCTTCTGGACCTCTTTTTCAGTTTCACTAGTGCGCGGGTCATGTGCAGGAATTCCCGTGGCTTCCCACGTAATTTCCCGACATTTTTCATCAACGGGTTGATTTCCTCTCCCTAATGTCGGAAAATTATCCTCATCAAAAATGCAGTCAGCGAAGCGGGCAGTATGCAAATCTCCCGACATGGGTTCCAAATACCTGATTATAGATGCAGTCTCATAACCAACGTATATCCCAGTCTTACGGAGAGAGCCCATTGCAGTTTAATGCAGAGGGGGTATACGTACATAAACCTTGCATCCAAACCTCCTGAGATAAGAAATTTTCGGTGGTGACCCTTGCGCTAGTTGTATAGGTGAATGGATGTTGTAGGCCGAGGGTCTAAAGTTGATGAGATTTGCTGCATGTAGGACTGCGTGTCCCCAACATGTAGCTGGTAAATTACAATTCTGCAAAAGTGGTCGGGCAATAAATTTAATTCTCTTGATCAGTGCCTCTGCCAAACCATTCTGGGTATGGACATGCGGTACCGAATGCTCAACTGCAATCCCCATTGCCATGCAATAATCATCGAATGCCTTTGAAGTAAATTCTCCGGCATTGTCCATTCTAATGGACTTGATGCGATGATCAGGGAACACATTTCTGATGCGAATGATCTGCGAGATCAATTTGGCGAAAGCATGGTTTCTTGTGGATAATAAACCCACATATGACCACTTTGAGGTAGCATCAATGAGCATCATGAAATACCTAAATGGCCCTGAGATGGGCTGAATAGGACCGCAAATGTCTCCCTGGATGCGTTACAGGAATGCAGGGACTTCATCCTTCACTTTCAGAGTGGAGGGTCTAATAATTAATTTTCCGGTGGCACATGCAGGGCACACAAAATCTTCATGATTTGGAAAATTCTTCACATTAACATTATGCCCGTGAGAATTGTTAATTATATTTCTCATCATCCTAAGACCTGGGTGGCCTAATCTGTCATGCCAGAGACAGAATAGTTCAAAGCTTCAAATCCGTCTTGAGCGATTATGCACGCTGCAGGCGCCTTAATGTTGGTATAATATAGCCACACGTGTTCATGCCATTATAAACTGAATAAATGAATGAATTATTTCAAAATCATCCAACCATTACGAGAAGACAAAAATAAAGTACCATCCATGCAAGATCTAACTTGTCCATTTAATGCAAAATAAATGACAATTAACGTCTCATGCATTCTGTGCATCAGACGGAATCAACTAAAAAGTCATTGACTTCTTCGGCTATCTTTTTAGGAGTGATGTTCTCTTCGAGAGAAATCATGGAGGTGGCTACCTCTAGGTCGTAAGGGGGTGCTGCTGCCGGGATGGACTCAACCTCAATCATTTCAGGCAACTGCTCAATATGCTCCCCCACAACTGCTGCAAAGTGAGCTTCAGGCTGCCCTTTGCCATTCTTTTTTTGGGCTTGGTGGGCATCAATGATATGTTGCGGTGCTTTACAGACCCGCGACCAATGCCCCCACTTGCCACACTTGTAGCAACCTT
The DNA here is from genome assembly GCA_036346265.1 of Melocanna baccifera. Lineage (NCBI taxonomy): Eukaryota > Viridiplantae > Streptophyta > Magnoliopsida > Poales > Poaceae > Melocanna > Melocanna baccifera. The sequence goes on from CM070709.1 coordinate 5,186,450, forward strand.
GGTTCTGCTGACCATAGGTTTTGCCACTCTCCTTAGCCCTTTTGTTATTTTGAGCATCTGACTTGCCTTTCTGGGCAACGGTCTTACCCTTCTTTCCCATTCTTTTCATCAAGGGCTTTCGCACCTTGTAGCTTCCAGCGTTGGCTTCATGGCCAGTGGAGCTGTCTGGTGGCTGATAGACGTAATTCTTGCGGAGAAGTTCGTCCTGAGCCTCCGCAACCTGCATCATATCAATCAATTCGGCGTACTCCTTGTAGCCGTCTTGACGATAGTTGCGGGTGGGTCTGCATAAACATTGGGGTGAAAGGTGGGCGGGTCTTCTCAATCTTCTCGCTCATCCGTGATCTCGCTTGCCACGAGTTGAAGATTGATACAAATTCTGTGCATGGCAGAATTGTACTCCCCGACCGTCTTGAAATCGGCAAATCTCAGTCCGATCCACTCCTTCTCTGCCTGAGGAAGAATGGTGTACTTTAGCCTCTCAAACCGCTTCTTGAGTGCGGTCCAGAGTGCTAGCGCGCTTTTCTCCGCCATATACTCATTCTTGAGTGTAATGCGAGAGGTGGTGCACGAGGAAATGAAGTGCCCGATCATTTTCTCGGTGTGGGTTTGGCGTCATGTTTGTCGCCAATCCCAATAGCTGCTGTGAGCTTCACGGCTCCAAGTACTATCTCGACATCGGATGCCCACGTCGATAGTTCTTGCCATACTGGACAAGCTCCTCGAACTCCCGGTTCGTGATGCCAGTCATCTACATGTGATGAATGGGACATATAAGTTTACTTCAGGTAAACATGCATGAAATTATTTACTGCAGGTAAATAAATGGTACAATAAATTCTCGTAATGTTTCATAAATTTCTATGCATTTTCCATAATTTACTGCTAATTTCCAGTGATTAAAAGCAATTAAACAATTACAATTAATCAAAAACAGTAAATAAATACAGAAAATACATAAAACAATAATGGCAGAAATTAATAATCTTCAAATGCTGAAAATAATGCAAAAATCGGATTCCTAAGGCCCATTTATGCTAGAATACAAATTTTCAGCAAATTTTGCATTTTCTAGGGGTCTATACGTAAAAATTTCAATTCAGAGAAATTTTACGTAATTTCGAGAATTTTCGAGGGGCTTACTGCAAATTTTCCCGAGCTACCCTTCACCCGCCAGCCCCTGCCCCCCCTTTTTTTCTTTGCCCGGCCCACTTTTCGGCCTGTTACCGGCCTATGCGGCCCATTCGGCCCGTTCACACCTGTGGCGGCGGCGGCATGCGGGCGGCCGCGCGGGAGGCGGGGCGACGCCATGCGGGGCGACGAGCGGCCAGCGTTCAAGGTTCGCGCGTGCGGGCGCGTGCGCGGGAAGGAGGCAAAACGGCGCGCGCGTAGGGGTGGCGCAGCCGAGGCTTGCGGCGGCGCGTCGTGCAGGACATGCGCAGATGTGGCGGCGGCGCGCGGCAGCGCGGTGGCACGGGTGGAGGCGGGGGCGCAGCGCGCGGCCGCGCGCGGGCGGGCAGTGGCCGGCGTGGTGGAGGCCGGTGCGAAGAGACCGGCGGCAGGCGCTGGCGCGTGGCGACGCAGCAGCGAGGAGGCCGAGGCGGCGCGGCGCGTGCAGCGCAGCGCAAGGAGGAGGGCGGGCGCGGAAGATGCGCCGTCGCGGGCACGCAACGGAGGGGCCGAGGTGTCATCGGCGTCGCGCGCATGCAGCGCGTGGAGGGAGTCAAGACGTCGGCGTCGGCGGCCGCGCATGCAGGCGCAAGCGGAGGCGCCGAGGCGCCGATGGCAGTGCGCGCGTTCGGGCGCGGAAGCCGAGGGGCCAGCTGTGGCGGGCGTAGGCGGAGAAGCCGGGGCTGTGGCGGTGGCGTGCCATGCGGGGCGTGTGCGCGGGCTTCGGGCCGACGGCGGTGGCACCGTGGGGCGGAGTGGCGCGCCGTGCGGGGCGCGTGCGGCCGGGGCCGATGCGACGACTACGACAATGACGGCCCGTGCGGGGGCCGGCAGTTGGTGCACATGCGGGTGCGACGGCGACCGAGTGTTGCCTCATGCCGGGAGACGGTGCGCATACAGGCGCGGTGGCAATGCAGGGCCGCCCTTGCGAATCTTTTCTTATGCAATTATCGAACAGAAAAGATGTATAAAATTTTCGTTTCTAATCTACGATGCAATCAACATCTACCCCTTTTCACAATCTACCAATCGACATTGTGCCGGCGACTTCAGGTCTGCTCACGGTAGATTAGGGCGGATTTGCATCGTTTCTACAGTGCAATCAAGATCTTCCCCGTTTCGCAATCTACCGATCGACATTGTGCCGGCGACTTCAGGTCTGCTCACGGTAAATTAGGGCGGATTTGCACCGTAGAAAACCAATCTAGAACGCGAAGAAAAAATGCAAATTCAAAGCGATCTAGAAAACCAATCTATTAAGTGCTTCGATGATTACCTTCGTTCACCGGAGCGATTTGTGCTGATAACGTGTTGAGAAACCCTCGGCGACCACCCAAGAGATTTTCTCGCTAAGAACAAGAACGAATCAACCACAGAAGACAGAATAATAGATTGAACACACAGAGAGGTAGAGAGAACTCCTGGTCTTTCTTTATTGCTTCAATTCAATGGGGTACAAAATCAGCCATATGACTCTCTATTTATAGGAGAGGGTGAGGTGCCCAATATGGATAGGGACTCGTTTAAACGGAAAGAATCCGTTTAAACGGAAACCCTTATCCCTGGTTTCCTAATAGTTTCTTGCTAACCTCTCGCGTTTTCTGAATTGCATGGAGTGATGCAGCTTAGCAAGCTGTAAATTTGGGACTTGTCATGCCTTAATCTTTGAGATTTTGGCATAGTTGCAATTTGATGCCACGAAATAAATTAGTGAGACACTTGCAAATAATTGCATGACGTTAGCTACAACTTCTGTTGATTTAGGGCCTGTTTGGTACAGCTCCTGCTCCCAGTTTCTCAGTAGATTCTTGGGGAGCTGTACCAAACACCCCGATTCTCAAAATGGTGAGATTTTGCTTCTCGCGAGAAGCACTCTCCAAAATGAACTAGAGAGGAGAAGCAGTCTTTTAGTGGATTCTCGTGGAGAGCTGTTCACCTATATCAGATATACCCATAAAAGTTCATCAAAATTACCCGCAAAATACCCCTCACCTACCCCCACGCTCCCCTCTCGCGCCGCCCCCCTCCCCCTCATTCTCTCGGTCGCGCCCTCCCTTCCCCTCTCCCGCCCCACTGCCGCGCCGCCGGTTCCCCCTCCCCCTCTCCTCCCGCGCCGCCGGCTCCCCCTCCCGCGCCGCCTCCCCCTCTCCCCTCCCCCTCCCGCGCCAACGCCTCCCCTTCCCCTCCCCCTCTCGCGCCGCCGCCTCCCCCTCTCCCCTCCCCTCCCGCGCCGCCGGTTCCCCCTCCCCCTCCCCTCCCGCGCCGCCGGCTCCCCCTCCCCCTCCCCTCCCGCACCGCCGGCCCCCGACGCCTCCCCTCCCGCGCAGCCCCTTCCTCCCGAGCTCCGACGCCACCCCGGCCTCTTCCTCCTTCCGCGCCACCGTCAAGGTGGTGGTTATCTTGCCTCTTTGTTTTGTGTGATTTCTGGTAGACTTCAAAGGATTGGATGATGACTAGTAGGATTGATCTGTTTGAGGAATTAGATCAGTGCATTGCTATCTTTTGCCATTTGCGTTACGATGTAACAGGATGCTCAAGAATTATTGTTGTTGTTCAAGCATAATAGTATGTTCAGGTTGTTCTTGTTGTTGTTCACTTTACTGGATGTTCTTGTTGTTGTTCAAGCATAATAGTATGCTTAGCTCAAGAATTATTGTTGTTGTTCAAGCATAACAGTATGTTCAGGTTATAAGGATGGCAGTACAATGATGCATTTTGTTCTTGTTGTTGTTCACTTTACTGGAATGTGCTAACCGTTAATTGAACTGTAATGTGACATGTAGCTAACTGTTAATTGAACTGGAATGCATTTTGTGAACTTGTTGTTGTTGTTGTTGTCTAGAATTATTGTTGTTGTTATCTTAGCTTTCTAGTTTACTTAGTTCAATTTAGTTTTGCACCTGTATTGCTTCATTTGATTCACACGGCCTGTGTTTTGCAGATCACCATGATTTCCACGCGTGGTGCCAAGAAGGAACTGTGTGGGCTTGTTTAGGATATAGTTGAGCATGTGTAGTCAAATAGGGTTGGTGAGCTTTAGCATCGATCTTGTTTGTTGGATTGTTTTTTTCCTTAGACAAATGTTTTCTCCTTGAGGACATTCAATAGATTTTGTACAACTGTGTAGGAAAAAAATGTGGAATTGCCTGTGATGTAGGGTGAGCCGATCATTCGTTAATGTTTTGCTAGCTACGAGAACAGTTCAACAACAAATTGTGTATGTACGGGCTGGATCTTCAGATGAGATGAGAATGAGCTTAGTTTAGTAGAACTTGTTTGGTTAATGCATGAAGTAGAATGTGAATCAAAAGCGCTGTTGGAGGGACTGAGAAGGGGTAAATTTGGACCCGGTTTGTGCATCTGAGATGCCATTGCTCATCAAGACTGGGAATGAAGTAGGTTGTCCCTTATGTGATATGTTCATATGCATTTGGACCCGGTTTGTACACTGAAATGAGTTTGTACATTGAAATGAGTTTTCTGCAGTAATGAGTGTGCAAAAATATTGCAACTCCAAGAAGCCTGATACTGTTCTGCTTTTGGTTCATTCTGTATGCAAAATTTTCTGTTGTACGTAGTAATTGGTTGCAAGAAACCAGATTGTATCAATTTCATTGGAAAAACAGATTGTATGAATTGTTGAGTTGTACAATGGGTTGTAATATTGCACCATGTATTAATTTCTGAATGCGAGTATTATTTGGAGAGAAATAGACCAAAGATGGTAGACAATAACTAGGGGTAACATGGTCTATTTCCCTCAAATCTCCTCTTTTATGAATCTGGAGTCAACCCACTAGCCAAACGCTTTTCAGAGGTAGTTCCAGATTCTCAGAGAAGTGGATTCTTACAGAATCTAGAGCAGAAGCTGAAAAATGAGAATCTGGAGCTCTACCAAACAGGCCCACTTCTGTTGATTTAGAACATCAGAGTACTAGTTTTGTTGCTTTTGAGATATTCTAACTGCACCTAATTTCTACTGCATTAGCACTAGTCGTAGCCTTGTATGCAGTAAACTTTGGGAATGCATAGTACGGTATAGCTTGTCTGTTGAAAAGCTATTTTTGTTGAAGGGGGTATTTTACATATTTGCAGCAATTACGGATGCTGATCACTATGGGAGGCTCGGAATCAACAGGTTAGCTTCTACCGATGAGGTACATTGAGTTTTCAAAATAGCATGCATCTCATTAATTACAATGATGTAAGTAATTACAGATGTTGATCACAATGGTAGATGCAAAGACTATGCCAACCATTTCCACATGCCGAGTTCATTATGCCCGACGTACTTGCATCCTGCAATCATGCTAAAGTTGGATATTGGCCTAGCCACTCCATGGTATAATATTCTCAATGACTATTTGGAAAGCAGTCAGGTAGTGCAGCATCCTAGTCCCAACAATGGAGAACGGGTGCTAGAGAATTTGTTTGTTATGTCATGGTTATTTGGAGTATTGGACTCGTTAAATTCACGATGATGTCAATATTGATATTGAGGGCCATTAAGCAGACAGACTTACTGAAAGAATAACAGCTATAAGAGGTATTCAAGTTCCATAGGAGACCAAAATTTATGCTAGGAACTTAGTTTTCGAGCCTGTTATACAGCCACATGTCGAGTATTCAGGAGCATCATTTATATAAGCTCCATCAGAGAGACCAGAAAGTCCAGAGTCTAAAATCACGAGCCTAGTTTGCAGTTAGTCTCATATCTTTGGCCACTGTCACAAATTTCAGAAGTTTACTTTTGCTGTGTCATTTGCTTTCAAATTGAGTATTTACTGCTTATTGACCTCCTTATTTGTTGACTACCTGGTAATATGCTTTCAAGTGAACTTTTGGCAACTATCAACCTAGAATCACTGAGTTTAACCTTGAAATCAGGTTAAAGCAGCATACGAGAAAAAGTGTGAAGAACTAAATAGCAAAGGATTAGAAGAAGAGGAAATCAATGAGGAGCATGACCTTCTAAAGGTTCCGATCCAAAATCAAGAGCGAACAGCCAAAATGTCTCCATCCACTTCCATTTCCTGTACATATTCATGTTTTCACCATTGCAGGAATCTTTTACCATACTATCTGTTAAGGAGATAGAGATAGAGTTGTATTAGGATATAGAGTTTGTATTCTATTCCACATATGTCTTATCTCTATATGGCATATACCCATTGTACTCTCTTATATATATAGTCCTTTAGGTCTCATATCAATACACACAATATTCATAACATGGTATCAGAGCTTAGGTTAAAACCCTAACTTCGACCTAGATCTACTTCCGCTGCCGCTGCCCCTGGGAGGATCAATCTCTGCTCCCGGGAGCGGCCACTTCTCCGTCAAATCCAATAATAAGTCGCATAGTGTCTGCAACTGGAGGTCTCTTGTCGTCGCTGCCGATCATCTTCAGATTGCTTGATTGGCTTCGATGATGTGATCTTCAGCTTCCTCAAGGGGATCTCGCTCTTCATGCTCATAGAGCTCATCGGCACCGACTGGTCCTTCCTCAAGCCGTACCTGGCCGAACGAGAGACGAAGATCGAAGCCCACGTCCTCCGCTAGCTCCAGGACCTCGACGTCACCTGCGCCCTCCAGTCCGATCTCGTCAAGCTCGCCTACTCCTTCGACCACCTCAGGCCACCCTCCAACCCTAGTGGGTACGCCGTGCAGAACTGCTGCGGCACGGTGGCCTGCCTCCGAAGCGGCTATGGCGGCGCCGAGCTCCTCAACCTCGCGACCGACGAGTGCCTCTACCTGGGCCACGATGGCGATGGGGTGCGCCTTGACAGCGCCGGCACCTGCCCCTACGGCATCCCCGCAGATCCGGCCGCCTCCACGCTAAGCCGCCCTCAGGCCGCTCCGCTCTGCCCTCAAGCCGCCGCCTCATCGTCAAATCCGTCTTGATCGAAGCCGTTGGAGGCCGCCGCCTCTTCGTCGTAGCCGTCCAGGTCGAAGCCGTCGGAGGCCGCTAGCACCGGTCCGGGCTGCCACCTGCGCTCGCCGCCCTCATCCGGCCCCGGCTCCTTATCCACTCGACCACCCGGGCCCAAGTCTTCGGCCGCCGTCCGGAACGAAGCCGTCGGAGGCTGCCAGCGTCGGTCCGGGGCTGCCACCTGCGCTCGCCGCTCTCACCCGACCCGCCGCTGCCCGCCTTCCAAGTCGCCGGCGCCCCCAAGCTTTCGGCTCACCGCCCATCCGGCCGTCAGCTCACCGCTCCGGAGACCCACCTCGACGGCGCCGATCTGGGGACCCACCTCGCTGGATCTGCACCGGCCATCTTCGACACCCCAGAGGTGCCGTTGCCATCCTCTTGCAGGCTCGGCCGCCGGCCTATCCCGGCTGCCTCCCTGCAGACTCGGCTCGGCCACCGGCGCACCGCCTCCCTGCAGGCTCGGCTCGTCCGTCGCTAGGCTTGCTGCCTCAGGCACCCGCCCGCCGACTGGTAGCCGCCCGCCGAGCCCGCCTCTCGTCGCCCGCTGGTGCCGCCTAGCTTCGCCACCGGTCCACCGCCACCCAACCGCCGATCCGTCGCCCCCACCCGGCTACTGGCCCGCCGCCCCCACCCAGCCGCCAGGCCACTTCCTCTTTTGGAGTTCTTTCTCCAGATCCGATCCGGATCAGTTTAAGTAGCCGGCATCGTCTCGTCGATCCACCCACCAACCGCTACCCTTTGTGTGCAGCGTCGTCTCCTTCCCGATATTGTCGCTGCCGCTGCTCAGGCCGCCGTCGTCTCCACTTCATCCGTTCGTTTGCGCACATCCCAAGTCCGTAGTCTCCAACCTTTCAGTTCGTCTAAGCCATACGAGTCCAGAAATTTTTTGTCAATCATAGAAGTCTAGGAATTTTGTTTTGCATGACAGCAACCCTCTGAGTCGCGTGCAGATCGTAGAAGTCGTTAAGATGCCGCCGCTACTTTAGCCGCCGCCCTGAGCTTTTAAGGCCGTCGCGCTTCTCCTGCACCTCATGCATTGCGCCGCCGTCGTCTTGAGCTTCGATCTGTTGCTACCATGTCTCTACCCCTATTCCATGGTAGCAACCGCCGCTCTTCTCTCTGAGCCGCGTGTAGATCGTAGAAGTCGTATGATGGCGCCGCTACTGTAGTCGCCGCCCCGAGCTTTTAAGGTCTCCGCGCTTCTTCTGCACCTTGTGCACTGCGTCGCCGCCGTCTTGGGCTTCGATCTGCGCTGTCATGCTTCTATCTATTCCTCTTCGGCTTGATTCAACAGTATTTTTCAAGACCTGCACGCTACGACGACATTATCAAAACTCGGACTTCGGATTTTATTTATTATTTTAGTAACAACTCTTTTAAAATGCAATGCTATTGCATACGCCTTGCATTTGAGGGAGGGTGTTAAGGAGATAGAGATAGAGTTGTATTAGGATATAGAGTTTGTATTCTATTCCACATATGTCTTTTCTCTATATGGCATATACCACTTGTACTCTCCTATATATATAGTCCTTTGGGTTTTATATCAATACACACAATATTCATAACACTATCGAGCGAGAAAGAGAGAAGATTATACATTGGAGCTTGGCAAGAAGTGGTCAGCCTGAGCGATATGTCTGGCCTTTCCAAGTCGATCCCATGGAATTAGCTCCAGGGCCTCCAAAGGTCTGCACCAATTCCTATCTGAAGTGCTGTTTTTTCTACATACTGATGATTTGTTTTCCTTCTTGAGAAAAATCTACATCCTGATGAATGATCTTTACTAAAATTGGGCAATTCTTGTCTATGAGCGAGCTTGTCAGCGTCTTCTGCAAACAGCACATTACCAAGTCCAACAAAATTTTACCCCCCAAAAAAAGGTTCATAGTTCAATGACAGTAATAGAAATGGGGTTAATACAAAAAAGCTTTACAGGTAGTAGATCTTAGGACATGTTTGGGTTTGTTTCTCTGTGCTGTGGAATTAGGTGAGATATGGAGAATCTCTAAGAAATAGCTGCCTAAGGAACCACATGCTTATTTAGACTGTTACATCTCTTCTTTAGACAGTTTCAATAAGAACTTTTTTGTTTGTTTTTCTTTCAGCAACTAATACTACAAAAGTTCGTTCTAAAAAAGAAGGTGTTTCTATACTTTTCTCAACAGTGATTTACATAATTTTTAAAGAGATAATTGGAAATTTGTCATCGCTAACAGTGGGTTTCGCAAATTTACCATTTTTATCGTAGACTTCACAAAATTGCCATTCAGTACATGTGTTTCTTGTATTCCCTGCCATTCTATCATTTTTTATCTTTTTCTTTATTCTCTCTCCAAATTAGCCACCTGAAATACCATTTTTGCCCCCGAGCTAATTAACTCGTGACGTGATTCATTTTGATTTGTCTCGCCGCTTTTTCAACGCCGCCATTGCAGGATACATCTTGCCGAATCCTCTGAACTTTTTCTGAAAATTTTTCATAAGATGAAGAAAGCATTCTCTTTGCTCTGCATTCGGACTCCAACGGCAAAATGAGTCACGTACAGGTTAATTAGCTCAGGGGCAAAAATGGTATTTCAAGTGGCTAATTTGGAGAGAGAATAAAGAAAAAGATAAAAATGATAGAATGGCAGGGAATACAAGAAACATATGTACTGAATGGCAATTTTGCGAAGTCTACGATAAAAATGGCAAATTTGCGAAACCCACTGTTAGCGATGGCAAATTTCCAATTATCTCAATTTTTAAAGTACGATGACTGATGGATAAATATTACTTACCTCTTCGTATGTTTTGATATTAGTATTACTCTTGTTAGAGAAGAAAGTATAAAAACATTTCTACAAAAAATTGTTCTAAAAAAAGTTAAATGCATGTGAGTGCCCCATCTATGGAAAACTAATCAGAGGTATGTTTGACTGATGGAGCAGGAACCAGAAGATGAGTTCCCAACGAAGCTTGTCGGCTACTTTTTCTTGGCATGGTTCATACTCTCTGTTGCCTTATCGGTAACTTATCGGTAACTCTTTCGCCTCACCATGAACGCTTTGCATGCATGTATACTGACTATAGTAAGTAAAGTTGCACGAATGCTGAATGCATATGTGTACATATCTTATATCCAAACCTTTGGAGTATTTGCTGATTCATTTGATAAGTATGCTACTAGTAGTAGTACAGATCTCAGCTGGGCTGACCATAGTATGCTGAATTATATATTCTTTTTTGAAACATACCATATGCTGTATTATGACTGTAAGTGCATGTATTATGTCATTAGGTGTTGTTAGAACTTGGTGGAACATTTCAATTTCACAGAAGGAACATTGGATGCAATGCACGAGTTTATCAGCATGTCAAAGGTGTCATATTTGTTTGCAGAATGGTGACGAATTTATAGAATGTCAAAGTTTAGGCATTGCAATGGGCTAAGAGCGTTGCTATGTGTATAAATCTACATCATTTTGGCCCTGTCCGATCCAGCTTCAGCTTTAAGTTAGAAGTTGAAATGGATACGTTGACTTCTTAACTTCTTTTGTTGTTTTTTTAGTTTTTTCTTTTTTTCTCATTTTTTTCTTTACATTGTTCGAAGAGATATAATGATTTTTTTTATTAAATAATTAAAAAAACTAACAGTCACTGTAGTATAATTTTAATTAAAATTTAATAGTTAAAAATCAGAAATCATTAAAAAATCGGATGGAACGGGGCCTTATATACCATCGATCACAACATTGCATTAGTGTCAATCTAAGGAAAACATGCAGTGCTTGTTGTTGTATCAAAAGTCGCAATTTGACTCTTAGCAAACATCAATATTTTAGCCTAAAGTTCAGGCCATATTTAAAACGCGGGAATTTTTTCCTATAGAAAATAATATATTTCAGGGGAAAAAACGGAAAACTTCGTCTATCCATCTATGATCTATCCATGAGTCATGACCAGTGGGCCCCACTATGAGACCACTCTGTGCTGTGGTCCGAGGTCCTGGTTACAGCGAAGTCCAGCCAGACTGAAGACTGAACAACGACAGAGAAGCGAGCAGGAGGTGCAGGGCTAAAAAGCCAAAACCCTAGCTGCACTCGCGCACCCATGGCGATGGCGTCGGCGATCTCCAGCCGCGCCGGCGGCGAGGCCAGCGCGGTCCTCGCGCCCTCCGCGTCCGCCCTCTCGCCGCCGCTACGGCGCGCCACCGCCGCCAGCTCTAAGGTCGGCTCCCCAAATCCTCCCGTCTCCATTCCCCCAAAACCCTAGGATAAAGAAACCAGGTTTCTTGTGGTGAGATGGCATCTTGGATGATGTGCTCGATGCGCTTCGTTTCACCATGAACAAACATTAACTCTCTTTTTTCTTGGTTGGGGAAAAAACGATCAATTAGCTGCCCCCCTTTATTTTGTGTAATGGGGAAAGAAAAGAAAAGAAAATTTCACGGTGGGCGCGTGCTCCGGCATTCTCTTGGATTTAGTACTACGGTGTTCCAGTTCCACTCGTCACTTCTTTTTGTAGGGGATTTGTCGATTCTATACAACGCGAATCAAAGTTGGGCATTCGGTGTGCTTCCTTGTTATTTGTTTTCAGTGCAATGTGTTCTGTGATCGGTCGTCCATGATAAACTGTTGGCATTGGAATATAGCGCGCTGTGAAAGTTCAGCCACAGGTGAGCTCAAGCTGGTAGAGGTTATTTTTCGAGAATATAATCTTTTTAGGATACGTAGGAGGAGTTGCGCATATTTGTTTCTTAAGGAGTACAGGGATTTGAACCCATGATGCATTTTTCTCTTGCACCAAAACCAAGTGCTCTACCACTAGCAAGTGGAATTGGTGAATGTGTCAAAAAAAAAAGGTACAAGCATTGGCCATAGACGACCAGAATACTGAAATATATTTGGATGTACATCGGCTCCTGGTAGTAGGTTTTGTAGAGGGTGAAAACCTAGCCTCATCTAGTAGTGGTAATAGACTATAAATAAGGAACTTCATATCCAGGATTTGGTGTGTCAGCCTTTTCTTCTAGCAGATCTCAGCCTCAAGTTGCCTTTTGTTGTCTCTCCTGAAAACGGACAGGATTATGACAGTAGTTCATATCGCATAGCTTGTTCTTGTCTGCAAGAGTTTTAGGGAAAGCTCCTGAGGATTTCTTGTTGTCTTAATAGGAATAGTGTTCTCTTAATTGTGGGTTATTTCTACCCCGCTCTTGCATTGTTCTTGCTCTGGTCCATTGGCTATTTGCTTTTTTGGGATGCACACTTTTTGAAGCTACCTTTGTTGTGGAAGGCGAAGTCTGCTCACTTGACTAATTATTCAATCATATATTTATATATGTGATGCATTGTCTATAAACTAATGCACCATTCTGGCACAGTTACTGGCCTTTTATGTGCTCACATATACCCTGATCATCATGTTTGTCAAAATTCTCTACTTAGTATGGTAGAATTCATACTGCTGATGGATTCGCCAGGTTCAACCCTGGTGGCATGTCACTCTTAGAATTTTGACAGTGAAAGGACATAAATGTACTAGTATGCTGTTTTTAATACACCAGCTATGCTTGCAGCGATCTGAGGTTGCATATACCCATGTGTACCGTTTTGCTCACCCATGTGTATTGTTATTCATGACCAGAGCAGAATAATCCTGTTCTCCATTTGCTCGCCCTTGTGTACAGTTTCCCACCATACTATAACCCCTTTGGACTTGTATGTTTCGAGCACATTAAAATTGTTGAGAAGATATGTGATAAATCAGTTAACACTGCTGGTTTGTTTTGAGTGTATTACAAAGTTTCTCATCCTTGGTTTACATTCCCATTTAAGCGCTACTGTTGCATTCATAATGTTTTTTTATGCAATAATATAGTATTAGATATTTGCTTTAGATGTCGAAATATCTTGTTGGATATCATCTAACAGCTTCTTCTATGATCCTGTAGGCACACTTTTGTGCTTTCCCTCGTGGAGGATCTAGCAACCTCATGCTTACACCTAGGCGGCTATGCATTAAGCGTCAAAGCTCACAGAGCCCCACTCAAACTTGTGCTCTTCCAAGGAAGAACTTTTCTCCTATAACTCAAGATGTGGAAGGCTTCCTTCACAATGTCATCAACATGGGATTTCTTGACCGTCTGAAATTAGCATGGAGGATAATCTTCCCCACACCAACCATAAAGGAGAACTCAAATGCAAATATTGCAAAGCAGAGGCTTAAGATGATACTGTTCTCTGACAGGTGTGAAGTCAGTGATCAAGCAAAGAAAAAGATAGTTGAAAACATTGTCAAGGCACTGTCAGAATTTGTTGAGATAGAATCACGGGATAATGTCCAGGTGGATATCTTGACTGATGCTGGCCTTGGCACCGTGTATTCTGTGACAGTTCCGGTGCGCCGTGTGAAGCCTGAGTACCAGGAATCTGAAGAGCAGTACAGAGGAAAAATCGTTGGTGTCGACTTCAAGGACACTGGAGAATCATCAGGTAGTGTCGATGTCACCTTCGGTTTCTTCGTGCCCAACAAGAACTTCTGATCCCTTGTATTCGTACCATAGTGTGGCCCGCTTTGTTTCCTTAACTGCATCCTGGAACTATTTGGGTAGAACAAGTTCTCTCTAGCCTGATGTAAATATCTATACCTTTGTTTGATTCTGCATTTCATGTAATTGGATTCCGGAATTTTATTCTGGAGCTGGCGGACAAATGTAGTGCCGGTTTCCCCCAAGTTTGTTTTTTTTTTATGTTTTGTTTATGAGGAAATAACATCGTTCCGCACTACAGCTGTTTTGCCAACTATATTATAATCAACAATTTTCCAATATGTAATGCGCTTTGACGAAGCATCATCGTCGTATTGCAGATACCATGGTGGTGTTTACATTCGAGGTGAACCTTTGTACCGTCGTGAACGTTCGAGGTGTGGTGAAGCAAATGCTAGATTCTTTTAGGGGTTCACTCAAGATTCAAACATTGTGTTTGTTGAAAATAAACGTTGAGGCAATTTCATAATTTAGAAAAGAAACTCGGTAACCAAGTCAGGTTAGCAGACAAGAGATCGAATAGTTAATTGGAAATTTGGACTTCATTACAGGCAGGAAACCATCACCACCGACCATGCCAAGTTGTTATGCCAATTCTCTCAAAGAACACGCATCATTTCACTGCTATATTTGAGAAGAGAACACAACTCGGCATTTCAGATGGTTCCTGCCAAAAGCTTTGGAGGGTGGGACTGGAAGGCTAATTTTTGGGTTCAGTCAGTGATCACTATTCACTAACTATTCACTATTAATTCATGGTCCTATTATTTTTGGTTTTTCGGTAATTTTTGGGTTCTCTCATTAATCACTATTCACTAACTAATAAAATATAATCAAAAGCCATAAGTCGCAGCCCACAAGAATAGAACCTATTACTGCTAGAACATGGTAGATGATAGGACATTACACAATATTTACAGGGAAACTACATTTTCTCATAACTGCGTAGGGAATTACATTCTATTGCCAAAATACAAAATTAGGTACCCCCAAGCAAGGGATGATACAGAATGCAGTAAAGCTAATCCAATCTTCCGGTTAAATCAAAAGCATGACATATATATACATATAACTTACGATTTAACTAGACCACACATGCACCAGCCCGTGCCTGTTGCCAGTATAGATCTCGTTTCTGTCCTCATCGTAGAACAGCGCTGTGATGTCCTCCAGAGCTTCTGGAATGGTGCTCCAGATTGAGGACTTCTCAGGTCTACCATTCTTGCGAGGGGCAATGTTAAGGGTGGGATCGTTGGCGGCAATCTTGGCAATGCATTTGCCAGTCATAATGTCGCTCATGTTGATGGATCCAATCGGTGAAGCTGCACATATGACAGTTATTTCAAGATAATTTTAAACTAGTTATATGAACCAAAAGAGAAATTTTATCACATTTATCACTTCTGGTAAAGGTGGTTAACATTGACAAAACCAGCCTATACCATATTGAACTTTTGGAACCATCCAGTATACGGGCTTGAGCAATGGACAGCAAATAGCATACAACTGGCGAGCCAGTATGGACAATCCTACTTTTGAGGGATGGACGCAATTCCACACTATATAAATGATAGGAATTAATTATTAAAGAAGCAATCAGGGTTTGAGTACTGCACCTGTACCATCATCAGCCGCTGCCTCAGATTTGCAGTATGATATAATCAGATCCTGGTCGC
The DNA here is from genome assembly GCA_036346265.1 of Melocanna baccifera. Classification (NCBI taxonomy): domain Eukaryota; kingdom Viridiplantae; phylum Streptophyta; class Magnoliopsida; order Poales; family Poaceae; genus Melocanna; species Melocanna baccifera. The sequence continues at coordinate 5,201,760 of CM070709.1, forward strand.
TAGTAATGTAAATATTGTTGGTGCTACAATCTTGATGCCAAAGCAAATGGTCTTCAAACGAGGTCACAAGCTCGCCTCGGAAATTCCATACAGCAACCGTTCTGTTTCGGAATGTCAAGAAGAGATTGTTCTCATACAGAAAAATAAAAGCTGATGGGGTCATGAACTTGGTAACACTGACTTCAATCAGTTCAGAACTCCGTACCTTCACAGAGACAAGGAAATTATTAGGCTTGCAAGCAGCAAAGATTATGGAAGAAAATACTATAGCTCATGAACAGTGTCATACATCAAGTATTTGAAGGTTCTCATCTTCTTGCTTGACAAGGAGCTTCTCATTGAACTGCTCGATAAAATCAATTTTCTTGTTGCGGTGCAATAAGTGCTTGAAGGATTTCAGTGGCTTTCCATCTTCAATAGATAATATCTTCAAAGGAACATAACTCGGTGTTCTATCATAAATCAACAACATGATTCCTGGGCTGAAAACAGAAATAAGAATCCATAATATGTCATGGCTGAAATGTGAGAAAGCGAAGTACAATTTAAGGAAACAATTGCAAACCTGATCTTTATCTCCTGCACATTGGTATCTGGTATTGAATATAGAAAGGAGTAGTTCTTCAAGTCAAAGACCTTATAGATACTGCAAATAGAAGTATGACCGTTAGCATGGTTGTCACGGCGGAGTCGGCGACCACGGTGAGCGAGGGGCGCTTGGACGCCTAGGCGACGTCGTGGCGAGCGCCTAGCTCTGCATGTTGCGTTGACACAGGTATGTATCCCACCCAACATGTGTATACATGCTACATACCTCTTCACTTCCTCTCTCCCTCCCGCACTTCTTCAGTTTTTGCCGCTGCGCTCCCCCCCCCCCCCCACCCCCCCCAAGCACTCACTTCTCCCCCTCCCCTCCCTGCCTCCCCTCTCCCCAGCGCCTCCTCCCTCCGCCGCCTCACCCCTTCCCCGCCACCTCGCCTCCCCCCCCCCCCAGCCGCCACCTCACCCCCTCCCTGGTGCCTCCTCCCTCCGCCACCTCCCATCGCCTCCTCCCCTGTAACAACCATAAGCGGGAGTCTTAAGGCGCAGATTGGCGGCGGCGGCGGGAGTAGGCCGCAGATTGGCACCGGCGGCAAGAGATCTCCTGGGCGAACAGCCTCCGCGTTCCCCTCCGGCCGCCAGGACGACTTGGCGTCGCCTAGGCGACGCCGTAACAACCATGACCGTTAGATCAATAATGTTGTGAAGAAACACCATGTAGTGCGCTGAACTATTTAAGAAATTATACCCATCCTGTGCCGAGTAAGTGAGTACTTTTCCATTTACATCATCAAACTCCACAAAGCCAGGCCATTTCAGAGATTCTGTTTCAAAAAGAGGAAACCCAGCATCTAACTGATTCCTCCTTATATACCTGAAAGAACATGTTAATATGGCAACCATATTAGTTGAGACCAAGAACCTTGGTAAGTTGCAATATTCAGTGAAAACAGCAAAGTTGTCCTCAAAACCAATTAAAATGCACTTGCATATCTCATATTCTCATACATAGGACTAATCACAGATTACAGTTAATTATATATAGAAAAGGCTTAAGCAGTAATAAGAGTGCTTCTTGACAAGTCACAAACAAAGCATCATGCAGAATTTAGGGAAAATTCTCATGGCATATGTTCCTACTCGATTGGGGTTGTTCTGCACTTCAATGTGCTAAAATGGTCTGAGGCATAAACTGACACAGTAATAAGTGAATCATTGTTCTTGTTGTAGAACAAGCTCCGAATCACTTCATCTGGGCTTAAATTCAAGAAGGATATGCGCTTGTTTGTTACTGCAGACACAGAAACACCATGCCAGAGGTCAGAGAACATAAATGATTTTCATCACTTCTCATCAAATAGATCACATCTTGTAGAATGCGGAATACTTACCACGACTAAAAGCAGCACAAAGCCCAGAGTGAGCAAGAGCAAATATAATATCTTTTGCTGCAACAATCTCAATGATTTTGGATCTTTTTTTAAGAAACTGTAGCTTCACAAATAGGTGAGCATTGTGATCATATGTATCAAACTCTTCCTGCATCAAACAAAGAAATATAATGTCAACACTAAACACCCTAAAATGGTTCATACCAAAAGGAACAACTAATCCAGCTTTTTTATTTAACTCAGAACACCATACAAGCCAAAGTGCTGTACATAGTACTGGAAAAGCTTGTAGTTCGTACCAAATCTTCGTATAGAACTCTCATTCTACAATGACAACAAAACCTAATTGAAATTCCTATAGCTACATCTGCAACAAAGCTCATTTTCACTCTTCTACTGCAAGCACCACAGTTGAGGAAAAATACAACCACTGACTCAATAAACAAGGAATCAGCACCCAGCACTGTGTTATCATAACTACCACGCATAGGAAATGCCAGAGTGTAAACTTAACGTGCGCGTCAAAAGAACCAAATGAATCATACCAAATAATTCATAGTTCAAACCCAACCTTTTGCAAGTAACAAACAGTTGGATCTAGCTCAAAACACATTATGGCTCCAACCTATTCAAAGCAGGCAGCAAAGTGAGCCATCTCAAGCGACTTAAAACTGTCTCAAAATATTCAAAACTGTCCAGGCTGAGTTATTGTGCATAGTTGAAAGATTCATTCCAAAACATCTCACGGATTATCATTTTACACCAAGGCACTCAAACACAGAACCCCCAAGGTCACTGATTGAATAACTCGTAGCATAATCCCAAAGACCCAATCCAAAAAAAATCTCAATTGCTACTCAATTCCAATAGCTATAGGCACAGCCCCAACAATTTACTACGCCAAACGGCACGCCCTAAGGCCTAATCCAAGAAACAGAGGCCTCTACACCATCTTACATGCCAAAACCAACAAGTTCGAGCCTAGTCTCGTAATAAAGAACCCTAAGAACCATCTCGTTTGCCTCAAAATCCGACTTTTCGCGAGAATACAACACTTACTGACCCCTCCCAAAACCAAAACTTTTCCCCATAGCACAACCAAATGCCGCAAGAAAAAGAGCCCCAAGCAAGATTCCCCTTGAATTCCCACAAATTTCACCTCGAAAGCCAGCCCCAACACCCGAAAACCCTAGCTTCGCCGTCCCTCAATCACACGTGACAAGAACAAGCGGCACCCACCGAAACCAAACCCTACCGCTCCCCACCCCACCCCCTAGACTAGACTCACGAGACGGGCCGTAGCTTTACCTGGAGCTGCATGTTCCGGAACCGCTCGGGCACGGCGTCCGCGGCGCCGCCGCCGCGCGCGGCAAGCTGGCGGCCCCCGATCTCGCGGCGCTGCAGCTTGGCCGCGGAGTTGACGAGGGGGGCCTCCAGCCGGCGCTTCCGCCCTCCCCCCGCGCCCCCGCCGGCCCTGGCCGCGTCCGCACCGTCGCCGCCCCGCCGCCGCGCCGTCACGCGGAGCCGCACCCGCAGCTGCGACCTCTTCGGCCCGTCCATCCTCCCCTCCCCTCCGCCGCGCGCGCACGCTTGGGCTAGCTAGGGTTTGGAGAAGGCGACGCGGGGCGCGCTCGAGGTAGGGTTTGGTGCGTGTGGGTGTATGAATGAGGCGAGAGGAAAAGGAAGGAGACTCCGCCTTTTGTCGTATGAGTTAGAGAAGTGAAATTAACCAGAAAATGCATAGTTCACGGTGTCGTGGTTGCATATTGAGGTCGACCACGAGGCTCGGTGGTGGTGCTTACTAGAAGAATGGAAGAATGCATAGATTTGGGAGCAGGAGCAGTTTGATATAAGTCTGTTCTTTTTTACTATGGTTTATAGTTTTTAGTTGAAATTTTTTCATTTTAGTTATTTGTAACAGAAATTACAGAGAGAGATACTCGCTTACGATTTTGGATGGTACAGATGTTGAGCTTTTAATATGTACTATAATTAACTTGTAGACTCCATTTTAAAAAAATACTCCGTTTGAAAGTTAGGTACTGTAGCAAAAGCCAAACGCCATTTTGAGAAACTGAAAAGAACAAGCACATAGTTCAACCTAGGCGACGCAGACAAGCACTTGGCTAAGGAGTTTTGAAGTAGGTCACTATGAAGTTTTTGACATATATAGTACTTTCAGAATCCGTATTTATAAAAATATCAGTACGTGTTTAAAAATAGCAAAAATGGTTGTTTTACCATCCCATCACCGGACAGTGAGCTATAGAGCTGACACGTCGCCATAGGAGCCCAGCCACCGTACGACAGGCGGCCTGCCACCCAGCCACTGGGCTACAGGTGGTTACTCCCATAATTAATTAGCGCTAAAACATGATTAGCAAAAAAATAAACGACCTGTCGTACGGTGGTCGTGCGGCAAAGAATTGCCACCGTGTGACAAGCGCAGGCCCATGTGTTTTTTCTTTGTTTTTTGCCACCTTTTTCCATATGGTGCCAATGGTAGTAGGCCCGATGTAGGGTTTAGGGTATTTCTTTTGGTTTGTTTTTTAGTTAGTTTGTTGCATGGTGCCAATCGTAGTGTTTTTATTTTTTGTGCTCGTGCCATATGCGACGAAGGAGCAAACTACCAAAAGTGACGTAATTTTTTAGGGGCGGAGGATGAGGGTTATAGACCACGACGTCTGAACCACAGAGGCTTTTATGTACGCTAGGGGAGGATGAATCAATCACCTCACTGTCCGTATCACACACCCCGGAGTCACCATTCAGATGCCTTGTAGGATGTAGCTTACTTTGCGTTGGCTTAGCTATGTCGAGTGCACAGGAGTGAGTTGCTATAGTCTCCCTACTACTTCTTCCCTATCATGGGGTCCATAGACTCCTACCCTGACCCCATGGAGGTCCCAGTGAACGACTGTTGGACCCCGGAGTAATAATTCTCAGATCCTCTGTGTAAATAGCACTAGTCTAGGATCAGCTAGTGCACACAGTGGACAACAAAGATGAATATCAACCAAAATAACATTTATTCATTAACTAATATATGGGCATGATTACCAAAATTTACATCCACGGCCTATATGCCAAATTTAAATATAAGCAGCGGAAGAAAACATCGAAGCGGAAAAAGCCCACTGAGCCTATCCATAGGCAAACAACAGTAAGACGCGCTCTACTTATCTTGGTCTTCACCATAGTCAAAGTCGTCCTCCTCTGAGATGTGAAAGTAAGGATGAGTACCAACTTATACCCTGCAAGTCATATGGAACAATGCAATATAATGTTAAAGGCAATAAAGGAAAGCACCTAGGGTTAATTTGAGCATAAAACAGCATTTAACGAATACAGTAAATAGATTGAAATTACTGAATTTCATACCATAAATAAATACAGTATTTGTAACTAAAATTAATATCGTTAGTGCAAGTCCATCCCTCACACTAACCTAACCGTAGGCATCCTATCCGGACCATCTATTCCAAAAGTTCTCACATAGATTCCATCTATCCATATGATTTTTAATCTTCTATAGATTCCATCCATCCATAAACCTTTTCAAAAACCATTTTGAAAACTAAAGTCTAATTCGTAAAAAATTTTACTCAGCTTACCTATAACCATGGGCACAGCTATCCATAATAGTTTATACACTTTTGTAGAGGTTGTACAAGTTTACCCACAAGACATGATCATCTCATATAGCCACGCGATTAGCACACTTCCGTTGGTGTACGGCAGAGAGATCATGACAAGGCCTTTACAATGCTAAACCTTCAATTTGGCCAAGCCAACACTAAGATTTCACTTCAGTAAGAAATCCATCAGACTAAAAGCCCCTTTTGAGCCAGTGAGACTTCATATGGCTTACGTCATGCTCACTTTCAACCTACAGCGAGACTCAAATTGAGATCTGCAAATTAGTCAGCCAAAACTATCTCATACCAATCTTATAGTAGTACGAAAAGGGCTTTATAGCAGTAGCTCACAAATCGGTCCTTAACTTGACTTAGACTTAAACCATATACCCCTTGTGTCTGACAATCAACATTGTGTCATTGAACAACAATGCATGCTAGCACCCATCACCTATCCATTAGTCTAAGTCTAAACCAAATTCTATATTTTATTTTGAAATATTTTATAGAATTTCTTGATTCACCGAAATCAAGGATACTTTTTAGGAGCTTATCATTTTATGTTAAAAGGGTATCCCAAAATAAAAACTATGTCAAAGTATGTCTAAGCATTTAATACAAAATTTTCTAGTCCATACTAGTGTACTAACCAAAGTTTTTTTATAGGGTGACAAGTTATTCAGGAATCAATGTCAAAGAAGGTAATAACAAATAGACATTAACTAAATTTAAAACTAGAATTGAAATACTTTGAATAAAAATATGCATGTAGAATAATTTAAAATAGTATAATTTTATTTCATAATCTAGAATTACTATGATCAAGGAGCATGACTTACCTTGCTCTGCGAATTGAAGTGAATCGTCATCGAAGAATTCTTCCAAACAGTCAAAGTTTACACATGAAAATACGCAAGAAAACTCAAACAAAATCAAAATAAATTCTAAATATTTAAAAAAAGATAGCATAAATGGATAGATGGAAATTTGTAATGAATTTAAAAATTTGAATGAGCTCAATCGGAGCTAGAATGAAGGAGAACATGTTTCTGGAAGATTGAATTCTAAAGATATTGAAAACCCAGATTTTTTAAAATTATTTTTCTACTGAAAAAGGATTTATGACATCAGTAAGGAATTTAGAAAATTATTTTTCTGAAGAAAATCCATAATTATGACGTCAGCAAGGGATTTTCTTTTCAGCCGAATTAAATTTCTAAAGAAAATTCTGAATTATGACATCATGCTGACGTCAACCCTACACGTGGCAGGTGACATGGCTATTTTTGCTGACGTGGCTGTCACGTGTCCGACACGTTGTGCTGACATGGCCTAAGGGTGGCTTGGTGCTGATGTGGTATGCCACGTGGACCTAGGTCATGAGGTGGCACGCGCATGTGGTGGATAGGCGAGCTAAGAAGGAAAGAGCTAGTGGAGGCCGTCAGATGGGGATCGGGCGTTGGCGAGGCAAATAGAGCGGTCGGGAGAGGAGAGAGGGAGAAAAGATGGGCGAATGGTAAGGATTAGCCAGGTGATGACATGGATGAGGTCTGGTCGCCCACACGTCACTCGGGTAGGGAGGCGGGAGTTTAAACTTTTGAAATATTGATTTTGGATTTTCAGAAAACCCGGGAAAACTCAATAAGGCTAATAAAATTACCAAATAAATTTCAAAAATTCTAGAAAATACACAGAAATTCCTGGAACCATTTTTGACTTAATAAAAATATTTTCAACATAATTTGGTATTTAGTTTTACAGTAAAATATTTTTTAATCTTTAAAAATTGATTTTTACATCTAGAAAAACACAGAAAATTCAGATAAAAGCTAAATGAGTCTAGATAATTAATTTGAATTAAGATTTTTTTATAAAAATTCAAAATATCTTTTATTTAATAATATTTTTATGTTTTTACTTGAATTTCTTTTCATAATAAAGCCTTTTTAAAAGCAAAAAAAATAGGCAATTAAATTTTCACAATTTTAGGCATACACCCCGAGTTGGAGCGTCGCCGCTCTGAGGTGGCCTACACCCCGCTGTCACCCGCAGCAGATGCCGGGGGATCCAACAAAGGTCATCACTGTTCTCGTTCTCCTTCCTGCTCCAGCTCTATTTCCCTAGACGTCAGCCGCTCCCGCTCCCAGGGGACTACTCCACTTGTGTAGAGGACCACCCAAGAGGGAGTAGTTACTATACCATAGGTTAGTCGGCAGTGCTTGCTAGGCACTCTTTCGGTTTGCAAGCACTTCTTCTCTACCCCTTTTGTACCCACTTAGTAGATGATATGTACAAATAATATCATGTAACATCTTTTGTAATGAACTAGTCTATGCTCTATGCTTTTATTACATTGCTTCTTTAGTTTAGTTCGTTTTTCTCCTGCTATATGTAATCCTTACGTACTTCAATAAAAAATTACACCATCAAGATCATTGTGTAAGGATCCTAAATTTTTTTTATAATTTTTTAAGCTCTTTTCCAATATTAAAAAAGTCCTATAAATAGTTTATGTAAATGAATTTTGCTAATCACATTTTAACACTAATTAATTGCGGAAGTAACCACCTATAGCTTGGCGGCTGGCCACCTGTAGCCTGATGGTCGGGCGACAGGCCACTTGCCGCACGGTGGCCGAGTGGTAGGCTGCCTACCACATGGTGGCCGAGCTCCCATGGTGACGTGTCAGCTCTACGGCATCGACGCCTGATGACCGTGCAACAAAACAACCATTCTTGCTATTTCTGAGCACGTAGTGACATTCGTAAATACAGATCCCAACAGTGCTATATGTACCAAAAACTCGATCACTCTATCACTAGATATGACACCAGATCAGCGATAGCTGGTGAGGAGGCAATGAGCCAGTGCGTGGGGTATGAGAAATCCCGAGCCACAAAGAGTTTTTTTAGTTGCACAGATACTCTAGGAAAATTCCTTCCCCTCTACTACCCAAATGTGCCATAGGGACATTTTTCCTAGCGTGGATTGCTCCGGCTCCCTTGTGGTGACTAGTGAGTCTGGATTAGGTTGAATTCTCAATCGGGATTGGATCTCCCAAATAAACCCTAAGCGAGATAACATGTAGGAACAATAATTTTTTGTTGTGGTCAGTTGACCTTGGTTACATTTGCGTTGTTGCTTGATCTACGCACACTACACTCTTCCACGAATTTCTGGCACACTTATAATTTCCGTTTTCCGGTGATCAGCGGTGAATAAATCAGCTCTCTCTCTTCCCCCGAATGATATTTGCAAAAAAATAAAGTTACTGGGGCTCCCCGAATCCCGATCAATAGAATTGATACCAACGGCTCAGATCGCTCCACACCCTATACGCCCTTCTTTCTTCCTCACTCTCTCCTTTCGTCTCTCTGGACATCCTTTCCTCTCATGGAGCCCGACGGCGCCCAAAACCCTATCCCTAACCCCGACCCCCCCATCTCCGCTTACTACCAGACGCGCGCCGAGCACCACGCCATCGTCTCCAGCGACTGGCTCGCGCACGCTGCCGCCGCCTCCCACCTCTCCTCTACCGCCGATGCCGCCGCCGCTCCTCTCCCCTCCCCAGGGAGCAACGGCGGCGGCGTGATCGAGGAGTTCAACTTCTGGCGCCGCAAGCCCGAGGCTGCGGAGGCAGTGGCCGCCATCATGGCGCTTGCCGCTGTCATCCGCTCCAGCAGGGCCACCACCATGATGGAGCTCGAGATCGAGCTCAAGAAGGCCTCCGACAAGCTCAAGGTCCCTAGCACTGTCCTCCCCCCTGTTCCCTGCTGCTCTCATGTTCTTGTTCCAATTGCCACAGTAGGATATATATATTATTTGCGATCGACATGATTTCTTGGGTAGTTCTTGCCTTCTTGGTGCTATTAGCTTAGTATTACTTCGAACGCTGTAGTCGGTAACAATATTTGAACAACTTTCTGATGAAGGGTATGTAGGTTCTTGGATTAGTTTCCTGCGCTGTAGCTTTGCTCACCTTGAGGAACTTAGTTCAGACCTTCAGCTGTGTTGGTCCTAGTGTTTTAGCGGCATAATCTCACGTTTTCTGGAAGGAATGAATCTGTACTCTAGATGGGTTAAAACTATTACGCTGAAAATAAAAGGTTAAAGTTCTGTCGGTTTGTGCAAAATAGAGTTCAAATTTTGCTGGGGAACTCATGGAATTGCAGTTTCTAGCGCTTCTTAATATAGCTACCGTGCTCTAAATGCTTCCACTGACTTTGTTGTGTACAGATGAATATTTGGTCTAGAAAAGCTAAACATTTTTTAAAAAACATTTACAAATACATAAAGGTGGTCATGTTGCGTCTACTTTGTCTCTATGTAATATCTTCTAAGTATTCACGGTTACCTAAACCTCAGAGTGGGTAAATGTAATTTCATCGAATCACCAACCTTACCGATTTCAAGTTCGAGTTGTGTGCATATTTATGCCTTTACCATGGGTGTTACCTCCTATTTTTTACGGTCTTGCTTTGTTAGTTCCTTCTAGCGACATATTTCCTCAAGTCATATTGGTTTTGAGTTTTGATTGATCCTGTGTGATGTGGTATTGGGATTAACTGGTTATGCTGCTTCTGGCTGTTGTGCAATTCTTTACGGCAGCCCTCATGTGGTTTTTGACCAAGGGAATTAACATTAAAAAACTTGTCTATATTTCAGTCCTGGGATGCTACTTCCATTTCTCTGTCTGCTGCTTGTGATTTGTTCATGCGGTTTGTAACGAGAACCTCACATTTGGAGCATGAGAAGTTTGATGCAGCAAAATCACGCCTAATTGAGCGAGGAGAAAAATTTGGAGAGATATCCTTAAAGGTTATCCAGGACTCATGATCTATTTTTTTTAATATGAGAATTTGTGCTAACTTATTTTGTGGAACAATGTATATGTAGGCTCGTAAGACAATTGCAATGCTCAGCCAGGATTTCATCTCAGATGGATGTACTATGCTGGTACATGGTTTTTCCAGAGTGGTATTGGAAGTTTTGAAGCTAGCTGCATCAAATCGCAAACTCTTCCGGGTACTATGCACAGGTAAAGTGATCTAGTCACACTTGCAGTACATCTGTATTTTCAGTTTTGATCAAAGATGTAATAACCTTTTCCTACACAAATAGTTTGGCGATGGTGAACAGTATATTCATTGCATGGGAGTGCATTATAATGTGTTCAAACTCAATATTTTGTTGCATCCCAAATCTCAATAGTCTTTTAGTCATGGCGATGGTGAACTTTATATTCATTGCATGAAAGTGCATTATAATGTGTTCAAACTCAAGATTCTTTTGTATTCCAGTAATACTATCATGATTGCTGGGTGTTATGTAGTTCTTTGTTGCATGTAATATCTACATTATGATGGACATATGCTTTAGCACTTTGCAATTCTATTGCAAATTCATAGCCCTTGTTTTGCTGTTTTCCTTCTTCATGGCCAGCTATCACAAGTACACTAGGCAGATGCCCACGTGTTGATGCGGGACTTTATTCCCATGCTAACTTGCATATATGATTTATTCATAATCAGGTTGAATTGTATGATTATTTCGATGATGTGGCCATATGGCATTCTTGCTTTTGGGATCAATATGTATAATATGAAGCAGCCATGTGCCCATCTATTACTCTATTAGTACTCGCAAAGCACACATTGTTAACCCTTGTAATTTGTAATGTTTGTTTATTATTTTATTCAATTGCAGAGGGCAGACCAGACAGAACTGGTTTACGAATGTCAAATGAGCTTGCAGCATTAGGCATCCCTGTTAAGGTGCTAATTGATTCAGCTGTTGCTTATTCCATGGATGAAGTTGACATGGTATTTGTTGGTGCTGATGGGGTTGTTGAAAGTGGAGGAATAATCAATATGATGGGCACTTATCAGATAGCTCTTGTGGCTCATAGTATGAACAAACCTGTTTACGTGGCAGCTGAAAGTTACAAGGTACTGCATGCTATGATACTGTACTTAACAATATTTCTTTGCTCATGTTGTTGATCTGCAAGCTCTTTGGTTACTTTTGGAAATAGAAATAAATAAATTGGTACTTAGACACGAAATGTCTCCCAAATAAATCAAATCTTTTTAAGAATATTTAAGATTGGCAATAGCTTGAAAGCATGTTTTATGGCGTGTGTTACTTGATATTTGCTATGAACCCTTAAATTGGCCAGTCATGCACCCAGGCGGAATAACTTAAGGGAGATAGCTTTGGAAATGAATATTGTGTTAAACTCAATGTTATTCACCCATCCACCATACCTTGTGACCGACTAGTTGCACGAGTCATTCATCACAGTTCTCACATGATAGGGATTGAATGATCATTAATCATTATATCCTACCAGGGGTTATTTTATGGCAGCAGATTTAAATTCCAGTTATTAGCCTGTGCATATTGTGTTGATGAAACATTCTAAGTGATGACTACATAAACGATTAGTTCGTGAATGTACAGACAAGTTTATATATATCATGGTGTATTTTGATTGGCATCCTAACATGAATTTAGGCCATGATGCCCACTTCTCTATATGTATATTTTTGGCCTGCTTACTTTTTGTGTGCAATCAGTCTTTGATGGCATTGCATATGGTTGTGTTACTTCTGTTGTAGTTTGCTCGTCTATATCCCTTGGACCAGACGGACATGACACCAGCTCACCGACCAATAGATTTTGGAGTCCCGATACCGGCTGGTGTGGAAGTCGAGACCTCAGCAAGGGACTACACCCCTCCTCAGTATCTCACGCTTCTTCTGACCGATCTTGGCGTTCTGACACCATCTGTTGTGAGCGATGAGCTCATCCAATTGTACCTATGATTGATCACTGCTACGGAGTATGTTGTTCAGATGAGATTGTAATGTACTGCAGCTGAATCAAGGGTTTTGCCTGTCATTTTTCACTATTTTGTATTGCCTTTTACGCTACTGATGCAATGTTTGGATGGATTCTTAAAAAGTTTATGCGAGAGAAGATAATCCAGTTTTTTTCTGAGCATGTTTCTGAAGTATAGCAAATCAGCAATCATTTTGGTGTGGATTGCGAAGGTAGTCCGAGTGACATCTTGCAACTTTTCTCTCCTGTCATGGATTTGTGGTTATTTAAACTGACCTTGTGTGTTTCGGATTTCTCACGTGGGTATTTTCTTTTCGGCTTCTAGAAGCTGTTTTTTGATTTTCCTATAATAATTAACTTTCAAATATTTTTTTTTAAGGTGAGATCTATAAGTTGATTGTAGTATACACGGTAACAATTTCATTTATATCGGTTAGAACCGTACGCGAGTTTTTGTTATTCTATACTCTCTCTTGTGAACAGTTTAAAAGCAATAAACCAAAAATAAACTGTAGAAAAAAATCAGGCCATTTTAGTACTATACCTACCTCTACTTGAGGCATCCGTAGTGTATATATCACAATGGACCTTAAAGTAGTCTCACCTAGTTGTTAAGGTTAACTTATGTTTAAGACTACCGCTCGGTCTTAAGGAGGGTCTCACATAATTTTCCTCATACTACGGTGATTGGCTGGTGGGGAAAGAGAGAACATATGATTCAAAAGAAAAATTGTATTTTAATACTTATGGTCAGATCTTTAACTTGAAAATTAGCCTTAAACCTTTTTTACTTATGGTCTATTTAAAGTCGATCCTGTAATACATAAGGTCGACCTTAAGGTGGCTTAAAACCCTTTATTTTCATACACTGTGGATACCCTTATACACAGTACTGTAAACATCACTCCATGTTGAAAAGTCCTATCCTTTTCGCCGGTCGATACAATGTGACGTTGGAATACGCAACAAATCTGCATGTGTAAAAATATGATTTCGTACGCCGAGAAAACAAGGATCAGCAAAACTGGAACAGCTATAGATATGATCAACCATATGTTCATATTATGATATTAGTATGCATATAACTTATCACTCGGAACAACACAGTGAAATCCATCGATTGCTTGCTGCAAGTGTTTCACTACGGCCAGCCATTAACAGGTGGTTGCTGTACAGAAGGGCCTGCATCAAATCCAAGCATCTGGCCTGATATGCAACATCAACACACTGAAGAAAATGAGGAATTGAACAGAAGCAGCGGGCAGAGAGATGTCAGGTAAGGTTACTCGATAGAGCACCTCGTTGTGGAAGCATGAGCCATGATGTTCCCACCAATGGGCTTGATCTGTCGCCCAGCAAACAATGCAGCGCCATCCACTTGGGCCACCACTTGATTGGTGATTACTACTGCCACTCCAAACTAGATCGAGCAAAAAAAGTAAAAAAAAAAAATCAAACGAGTATACCAAATATTCATGGGACCAAAATCTTCCTGCCAGTCAGCTAATCATACAGCAAAGCAAAGTAGCAGCACTACTAGATTCTTCTGTAATTTTGTTCTAATAATGCTTGTACGATCAAATATAAGAAATAGTAAAGAAACACGATTTCATGAGTCATGATTCATCAGTGGTCAAAGGAAAAAAAAACTACCTCATCCGCTAACTTCTGAAGGCTCCTGACAAATTTAGCCAGATGCATTTGCCTTGCTGACAGCTCCCCTCTACCAGAGAAATCAGTTCTGTATAGGGCTGTGGCACTATCTACAACAATAATAGCAAACCTGCAAAAATAGAGCTCCAGTTCAGTTATAGTTCAATAATTTTAATGTTAAGAATTGAGAAATAGCCACAAGGTGCAATCAAATCAGGATCTAAGTGGCTTTATAACAGCAGGTAACTATGGTACCTGATGTCTAGGCATTGTCAATTGCTACAATAGCATTATCATAACAAAAAATATTTCCACCTTGGACCACTACTTTACTAGGATCGTCTTCTATCTAAAGCAAATGTAATATTAACTCTGAAAGGTATGTTCTTTCATTCTGCATGGTGATGAATTTTAAAAGGCTTTAGTAAGGAAAATAGCATTTGGTGCCCCAATAAAATTAGCAGCAAAGCACAGACAACAAGTCGAGGCAGCACATTTGAGGACAACCTGGACCCCAATATCCCAAGTAATGATAATAAGATGGATCACGAATCTCTCTTTCTAGTTCCCACCTGGAAACATCGTTGAAATTTCTCTAATTTCCTACCTAGTGTTGATAGCTGCTTATTGGTAAAACTAAGTGTGATACCTGGGCTGGACGAAGCCCAGCCCAGCCCACACCAAGCCCTACGCGCGCCGCCGCCGTCGGCCGGCCGCCGGCGCCGCCATTCCCCGGCCGCACCTCGCCGCCTCCACTCTCCCTGCTTGCCGTTGCTGTGTCCTGCTGCATGCTGCGCGCCACCGCGGTTAGCTGCTGTCGCCTTCTTCTCCCCGTGCTCCCCCTGTGGCTGCTTGCCGTGCGCCGCTGCTCCTGTTCCCCTCGCAGTCGCCGTCGCTGCTCCTTTCTCCCCCCTGTGCAGTCGCGTCGCCGCCTAGCTGCGGTGCCACATGGGAAGAGGAAGGGGGGAGCTGGCTGCCGGTGAGGAGGGGATGGAGGGGCTGTCGGTGAGAAGGAGGGGGAGGGAGGAGGTGAGCTTTGCCCGCCGGTGAGAAAGAAGGGAGAAGGGAGCCACCGACCGTGGAGAAAGGAAAGAGGAGGCCGGCGGCGTGAGGAAAAGAAAAGAGAAGAGAAGAGAAGAGAAGAAAGAAAAGAGGAGGAGAGCGGCCGGGCCGGGCCAGGCGTGAGAAGAAGAGAGAGGAGAAGAAAGACAGAAGAGGAGGCCGGCCGGAAAAGAAAAGGAATAGAGGAAAGAAAAGAAAGAAGAAAAAGAGAAAAAAGGGAGAGAGAAAAAAGAAAGGGGATTGTTTGATCTGGTGTCAGATTCGGCTGGAAAGCGATTGACTGTGCCCTGATCCGGTCATCAGGGTTTGGGTAACAGTTCGAAACCCCCTTCAATTATTTACAGATTCTCGCGTACATTAGGATACCGATTAAAAACCGAGACAGCGGATCAGTGTCTGGTGAGAGGGAGGTCGGCGATACTAGATTTATGCGTAATAGCGACGTTATTTACCTGCATGTGTATATATTGCATTAGCAAATAAATTGAAATAGGTAAGCTTGTTCAGGTAGCGGTTCGCGTCTGGTGCCGTCCGCGTACCATCCGCTAGGTTAACAGGCAAGTGCATGGTAAAACAATGAAGCGTGTTAAATGATTGCTATTTGTGTCCATACCATTATTTATAGCATTTAAGAGATGAGATATGTGATTATGTGCTAATCATGTTGAGGAGTACTGTTGAGGAGTAAACATCCTCATTTGAAGAGCATTGCATCATGCAAAGTGTATAAGAGTCAGATCGGTGAGAAAGTCTTATGACTAGTCCGGAGTGCTTTTGAGTAAATCCTAGAGAGGTAGGCACCTCCACGGGATGGAGAGAGAGGGTGATATCGACAGGTGTACCCTTCGCTATACCGGTATAAGCTACAGTTACAAGTGCATTGCATTTCATTGCATTGCATGGAAAGAGATACAGACAATGATATAGTTACAGAGATTTGATTTACAGTTTACAGTTACAAATACATTGCATTTATTGTACTGCATAAAGAGTGATATAGACAGTAATACAATTACAGAGGTTTAACTTACAGTTTACAATTTACAGTAAATAGATTTTACAGTTCACAATAGACGTGATTTATAGTTTACAGTAGATTGACTTGACATACCACAGTAGACGTGAATTATAGAATACAGTCACAGAATTGATTTACTGATTTCTGATAGGTTTGATTCTGATTCTGATTATAGTAGATATGATTTATGATCGAGTCACAGAATTGATTCTGATTTCTGATGAAATGTGATTTACAATTCTGATAGATTGGCTTACAGATTCACTGTAAGATATGATTTATTTCTGATGATTGGTTTCTGATTTACATTAGAGGTGATTGTGATTTCTGAGATTGGCTTAACAGTTCATAGTAGACGTGATTTACCACTTACAGCCGTAGAATTGGATTAAAGTTTGCAGATATAGATTGATGTACTACTTTATCATGTGCTTGCTGAGTTTTCGGACTCACTGAAAGCATCTAGGCCATTATAATCAGGGTTTTGGTAATTAATGATGAATTATGAACATGGGACTAATATGTGTGCTAAGATTGTATAGATAAAGTATCATATATGCAAATGTGAAGAACAAGCTGCATGGAATATTGACGTTGAGAAGTCAAAGATAAGGTATATAAAATTTAGGGTCTTTTTTCAATTTCACTTGTCTTAGGAGTAAAGGTGAAAGACCGAATTATACGTTAGATGCCGTACTATTAAAAGAGATATGTGAAAGTAGCTTGATAGCATGTTTTGGTGCACATTGGATCAATTTAGGATCATGCATGCATTTAAAAAGAAGTTTGAAAACTCACAGTGCTTTCTCAGAAAAATCGGTAGCATCGCACCCTCCAGCGTTATTACCGTAATACTGGCGTGCAAACAGCGGTATTACCGCAGTACGGTAATACCGATTTATGTGCGGTACATTTTTTCCAGAGAAGCACCCTTTCGGGGACTTCAACTCACAAAAATCAGTAGTACCAGACTTTGAACGGCGGAACTACCGCAGTGCGGTAGTACCTCATGGTATTACGGTAATACCGATTTTTGGAATATTTTTTTCAGAGAGCTCTCCGAGAAAAACTTAACTGGCCAAAAATCAGTAGTACCGATATTAGCACGGCGGAACAACCACAGTGCGTGTCGAGACCCGAATATGCAAATTCGGACTCTTTGTGTAAACTGCACTAGTCTAGAATCGCGCTAATGCACACAGTCAAATATATATATAATCACAACCATACACACGCTAAAATAATGGAAAAACTCAAATATCAATAAATTTCAAAGGTGCGACTTTATGGCCAAGTTTATAATATCTCTAACCAGAAGGGTTTTAAATCTAGCGGCGAAAAATCCAAAATAAAGCGTAGCGGCCAATCGACAAGCCCACAGGCTATCAAGTGGAGAACGAAGCTTAATCCATGAAGTCGTCGAATTAACCTCCTTCTGGAACCTCCTACTGATAATACTCCTCCTCCTCAACTGAGTAACATAGGCGTAAAGCTGTGAGTATATTGGTACTCAGCAAGTCATTTTTAAAAAATGAATGCAGTATAGTATGCAAGGCTTACCAATGGATGACTGAAAGGTTAATTTAAATAAACAAATATTTGAAGGTAAATACAATAAATAGATTGAAGCCGCAATTTAAATAAAACAATATGGAATAAATAATCAAAGGAATTGAACTGAACCACTTGTAGACCTCCCATCCACAAGTTAAACCAACAGTGAACTACCTATTCATTTCCAACATAAACCACCAAGTTTAGCAGACAATACTAACCCTCGTGTAAAATCATTGAGCATTGTTTATGACCGAGGACGCGGCTATTCGAATAGTTTTACACTCTGCATTGGTTTTCCAACTGTACCCACACGATATGATTAGCCTCGATCTCAGAAAATCACAACAAGGCCTATACAAAATTCAATTCTAACCTAATCCTGCCCACTAGGGTTTCGCATCACATCCCCCTTGCGCCACATGGAAATCAGCAACCATGTTCTTCTCAATAACAAGATTAAAGTTGAAACATCCCAAATTAGTCAGTCAGGTCTATCTCATACTAGACATGTGGTTTGCACGATAAAGTTAAGATCAATGGCGCATAGATTTAAGTCCTTAGTCTACCCGGGCGAGACTACCACATCTCACGAAATGAATCTGCACTTCCCTCTTTACTGCATGATCACTCGCCCGAGTGCAAAACCAAGTTTGTATAACCACACCAGTGACACACCAATTTTCTGGCAAAAATTTTAATAAATGTGGCACCAACCACAGTTCCATATCTCATTAAGTCAAATTAATAATTCACATGTGATGATGAACCCAATCGTATTATAAGCGAGGCTAAGCATTCTAATCATACAACCCATGTGACTTCTAACATAGCATCAGTAGTAAATTTTTCAACCTATGGTGACAATGATATTGTGGCATTCAAATTATAAAGGAGGGATTAATCAATTGGGACGATAACTACCATAGCCAAAGGTTTATAATTAAATAGTGATGCAATGTAATTTAAAATAAAATAATTAAATAATAAATTACAAACTGATTCAATATGATCAAAGGACACGACTTGCCTTGGTTGTGCTCAGCGAGGTACTTTTGGTCTTCAGGCGTAACTCCTGCTCCTCTGGATTCGGAATCTAACGAGAGAGAAAACGATCGAAATAACAAAAACACATAAAATGATAAACAAATAAACTCCAAAAATCATAGAACTAGAACCAAAAGCTAGAGCTCGATTTTAGATGAATTTATAAAAAAGAACAGAGTCAATCGGAGCTAGGATGGAGGAGAACAGGCTCTCAAAAAATTAACCCTAAAGGAAAATCAAAAAAGCTACTATGCTGTGGACCGGGTTCATGGGGGAGAGAGGTTCACGGTGGACCGGGTCTACGAATGCACGGGTGCTGACGTGGCGGACGCTGGTGCTGACACGTGGCAGGCTGACTTGGCTGCTGACGTGGCACCTGGGACGAGTTTCGGCTGATGTGGCATGCCACGTGGCCTAGGACTGACGTGGCTTGCCACGTGGGTAGGGTTGAGCTGGCGCGGCTCAGGTGCGACGGCGGCAGGGAAATCGGACGGTTCGGGAAGTGTCTACATGGCACAATATGAGCGGTCGGTTTGGATCTGGATGGGCGACTGTGATGCGGGGGGTTCAGCCGATGGATCGGCGACGCGCATCCCGGGCGCGCTTCGCTAAACATCGCGGCGCGGACCGAGGCGACTGCGAGCAGGTGTGTCTGCCGCGGTGTGGTGCGTGGGCACACGGCCCGAGGAGCGGCACTCCGCGGCCGAGACGGAGGTGCGGCGACGGCGAGGTCTACCAGCGACCATGGCGTGCAGTGGAGGGCGGGTTCCGGTGGCGAGACGACGCGGACGCGGGAACAGGACATCGGTGATAGGGTGCGGCCTCACCGGTGAGCGAAGACGGTGGTCGGGTGCGGTGGCGCGAGGACGACGGCAGCTTTCGCGGAGACGGGCCAGCGGCGAGAGGCGACGACGCGGCTGAGCGGGGAAGGCGAGGGCGGCGGCATTGGATGCACACGAACCAAGGATGGCGCGGGTTTTTATCACGCGAACCAAGGATGAACTCGGGACGGAGACGGACTCGTCTCCGCATAGGAGACGATGGCGGGGGACGGTGACGTGTGGCGCGGGCCGGGATCGGACAGCCGAGGCAGAGTCCGGGTGCGAGCGGCGCGGACGTGAGCTGGGCTAGGGATGGGCGACGCGTGCACGAGCGAGCGATCGGACGGCGGGGCGGCTCGGGCGTAGGGAGGCAGCGGCGGGGGCGTGCGCGCGGCGCGCGGGGCGTGCGGATTTGCGCCACGTGGCGGAGGCGGGGATCGTGCGACGGCGCAGCGAGGCGGGGCGAAGCCGATTGGGCCGAAGTGGGCTGGCGCGGGGTGGCGGAACGCGCGACTGACGCGTGGCTGCGATGGGCCGAAGGGAGGCGGCCCAAAAGGGGGTTTTAGGGTTTCCTTTTTGTTCTTTTTCCCAAAAATTCAAATAAAATCCAAAAAGTTCTAGAAAATAGCAGATAAATCCCAAAAATTTACCAAAAATACCAGAAAAATTCCTTGAGACCTGAGAAACTCAAATAAAATATTTTTAGTTTATGTTGAAGTATATTTTAATCACCTGAAAAACTCGAAAAAGAACTTTTCGTAGATTGATTTTTCTCAAAGGTAATCTGAGTCATAAAGGCTGTCAATACAAGGCTTATATAGCCATGTGGGATGTCCATATGGTCCCCAAACCGAATACAACTCAACCATATAGTGTTTTAGACTCAAACTCTCACAAAAAAGAAAGTAAATTTTACATTTATCACATTATTTTGGTCATACTGGATGATTCATGATGTATTTGAAGATGAGACCTTATCCATTGAGTAGGTATTGAAATAACCTTTCCAACAAGCACAAGAACACCCGAATCAGACTCTGTTTGTGAAAAGTTATGACCTTTTTAGTAACTGCTTGTGGGCTGTTTTGAACTGAATTCGAATTGAGTTCTGAATTGAATCTGAGTTTGAATTCAGTTAGATTTATGAGAGATTCGAATTGAGCTTGAAAATCTTGTCCAAAACTTGTACTTTAAGTTTTAGGGTTCCCCCTTTTGCTCTCCCGCCACATGGGCTTTCTTCCCTCTATCTATATGGGCCTTTCTCTTGTATGCTCCAACCAGTCACATGTGCTTTGTTCTTGTTGGCTTTATCCGCATGAACTTTGTCCCTTCATGTCTTTGGCACCAAATATGGTTATTCTCTTCCTTATGTCTCTTCATTGCTTTAGCCCCAGCCTTCATCTCCTCCTCTCTCAGTTCAAATATCTTCCTTTGACAAACCTGAGAATGTATAATGTGATAATATGGGGTAGTATTTCATCCTTATGAATAACAAGATTAAGTTTAGTTTGGAATGAGTTTACGTTAATGTTAAGTTTATTTTCCATAACTTTAACTCTTTTAATAAGTTTTTGTAGTTCTGAAATACTTATTGAATTATAACGAACAATGTAGGTTAGAATATTCTTATCATTTTTTTCTTTTTTAAGAAAAATTATTTTTAATTTTTGATAGTCTAAAATTGTACTGTATGGACCATGCATTTCTAGGCTAGGCCAATAGCGTGGTGCCTCGGGCCGGCCCGCCGTCACGGTCCATTTAGCCAGTTCTACCGCCAGCTTTGCTCTGCAGGTCGGTCGGTAGCAGGTGGTTCATTCCAGTTCCCACACAGCCAAACCCTCCAAACCCTCAGACCCCACCCAAGAACCGGTCCAAGAAGGGGGAGAGAGCGCCGCCGCGATGCAGCAGCCGATGCCCATGCCGTCGCCGGCGCCGGCGATGCCTCCAGCGGCCGGAATCACCACCGAGCAGATCCAAAAGGTGCCCCCTTTGTTCTCCGTTCGTGCGGTTCTTGGTAGCGTTAGCGTGCCCACTTTGTTCTCCGTTCGTGCGGTTCTTGGTAGCGTTAGCGTGCCCCCTTTGGGTAGGGGGGGGGGGGTTGCTCCATTTTCCGATCCTGATCGAGAGTTGTTAGGTTCGTACGCGTTCGGCTCGATTAATGGTGGGTTTAGTCTGGTGGGTCAGTGAAGCTGGGGTTTTTTTAGCCGTTCTTGATGTGATTTGACCACCTAGGTTTGACGTTAGCAATGTGGTGCTCATTGGTTGATTGGCATTTTCGTCGTCTGATTCGATAAAGGGCGACTCATTTGGGTATAGTGCTGTGACCCTACTGTAAACTTATGGTGATTCTTCTTATTTGATAAGATACCTGTCTCTGTACTCTTGAGACTAAGGTTTACTAGAGAAAATAGAGGAATTGCTATGTTCTGCTATTACAAAGATGTAAACTAGGGGACGAGGAGTAAACTACTACTCATGGGACCAGGTTGTGAATGGATCATTGTTTTGATAAAGGGACTTGAATCCTTGCTTGTGGCGTGGCCTTATGTCATATTACCTGCAACACAGCATGCAACTATCCTTGACTGTTACATCCTGAACCTAACTGATGTTTTCCGTTTGTGTTTTGTAGCATTGACCTCATAACTTCTACTCATCTGAATGTCATAGCCTGAAATTTGTTCCTCTGTGTGTGGAACATTTGCTTGCTTTTGCAAACAGTTAGGTCCTTGTTCTAATATTGAAATCACTTTGGCATTGTGAAAGAAGGTGCCATGGCTCATATACGTAGGCACACCTGAATGGTACTCTATGGATTATAAGTTCCATTTGTGTTTTGTGGGTGCGGATTTTGTTAGTTTTACCTGGACTTGATATGCAAGTCCTGGTGAACTCCAGTCCTTGACGGGGTTAGCTAAAGTTTAAAGCTTATAACTGGGAGGCAGTTTTATGTTTACATAGCCTTCTTACAGTTACAATAGTAGTAGTAAAACATGAAGTTTCAGTTCTGGTAAACTCACAATCTGACTGAAAAGTGATTTTATTGGAAATATCTTAGTTGGGCCCCATATCTTTCAGACTTTCTTACTCCCCGTCTTCACTATGCCTTCCCTTAAAAGGAAAACTTCTTGCTTTGTTAAATTTATTTTGTCTCATTCGTTGATTTTCCATTCTTCAAGTGTCTCTCACTCGCTCTTTTCTTTTGTAGTTAGTAACTGAGTTCTGCTACCAGCTGCCATTTGAACGACCAGCATGTTTTATACTGTCTCGCTAGATACAAACATGCTTGATTTTTGCTTAATGCTGGTGATGCATATATTGCTTACTGGCTATGGATAATGATATGCTTTGTTGTACTACAATATACCCAGATTAGTACCAATCAAGTTACTTTATTTCAGAAAAAATGTAGAGAGATTCCCGGGGCTAGTCTTTTTGAACTATTGTTCATGTGCTCCAAGTTAGCAAGGGTACTCATTTTTGTGGAGCACACGTAATGGACCAAACATTTTTACTCCAAATAATCTTTAGTTCTTTACATTTAAACTACCACTCTGTGGTTTTAGCTTTGTAATATGGGCATTGAAATGATTCAAAAATGTTTTTTTTGTGATTTATGATCCTCATATTTTCTCGCAAAGCTATAGAATTTCCAATATTGCAATACTTTTGTTTATTTTGTGGTTCATTTGGGCCTTCTGTTTGAATTTACTAATTATGTGGATGCTCTGTTGCAAATATTCATTTTTCCGTTACTGACTTTATTCCTTTTGCAGTATCTGGATGAAAATAAGCAACTTATTTTGGCTATCTTGGAAAATCAGAACCTGGGAAAGCTGGCAGAATGTGCTCAGTATGTAACTAACTGCAACTTTTATCCTGAAGATTTTACAATTTAATATGATCTTTCATTTGGCTAAATGATGAGCCATCCTTGAATTTCTAATGAGCAAAATGTGATTATCTTGTTTTTGTTGTCATCTTCCCCCGATATTAGCTAATTGTATATATTTATTGTTTCTGGCATGTCACATTGCATGTAATAATGAAATTAGCATGTATTAGTTTCTTTGTTGCTTCATGTATTGAATAAATATGGAGCTGAAAACTGCAGTGATGGTCAATAATATTTTGGCATGTATAATATGATTCTGGGTTGATAAGTATTGTTTAGTAGTACTATGTAGCTCTAGTAATGTATCTGTCCTCATTGATAAAAAGCATGATTTACTTGATGCTCACCTTGGTTGGCATTGTGTGAAAGATGAGTTATTACTTACAGACGAGTTCTGGTTTTGTAACACCTTGACACATTATACAAAAATATTCTTGGAAGAATCAACTGCCATATGCAAAGAAACATATATAATCAAGAAAATAAATTTTCATGGCACCAAAAGAAGACAAGAAGTTATATTGAATACTAAATCATACAGACTACAAATAGAGTAATTGCTCAAGAATTCTCACAAAAATTCTTTGTTAAAATAGGGCCAAATTTGTACCCAGCATCATGAGATGTTGCAATATGTGTAAGCCTACCCAAAAGCAAGGTTATTAAGACGGTAAGGTGAGGCGAGGTGACCCACTCCCCTCACAACTTTTAAGTGGTAAGGCGTGAGGCGAGGCGACGCCTTACACGCATCCTAAGGCGAAGAAAACGGAACTCTAGAAGTCTAAATCAAAAGATTTCTAAAGAGAAGGACCTAATTGCAATTTCATAGAACTCTGAGGACGAAATTTCAAAAATGCCAAACCCTTTTTAACCCTAGCTGCACCCCAGATTGAGTCTCTCTTAGGTACCATTTTCTAATTATTAAGTAACATGTATTCCCGGTTTTCTAGTGACATATATTAATGTGGATTGTAATGACACACTATGGTCTACAAGGTTTTACTATGTTATATTGGTGTGAGCATATATTGGTATACATCCCCTAACAAATCTAGGTGGGTTCCCACATGACAAAATTATGTAGCGTTCGGTGTGATAGCACTTTTTAATATTTGGAAGAACATACAAGATGCTGCCATTTTTAGCACTAATGTCCATGTTCTCAGCCAATATATCCCTTGTGCGAGATTTCCATCTCTCATGTCTCCTGTTCCTCAGAAGGATATTGGCAATGCTAGCATAGTAGCATCCCATGTTGTAATGGGAGTGTGTTTTTTCCTTTTGCTTTTTTAAAAAAGTATGGCTGCCATTCTTTATGCATTCAGTTTGTTTGTTCTTTTGCCTATAAAACAAAATTATCAGCATTTATGCACCTATTTCCACTTTGTAATGGCTGAGAGTGGCAGATATCATATTAAAATTTAATGAAATGTATGTCAAATCATGTACGCTATTTAATATTTCCATAACCGGTTAGACAGTTACTCTCATGTTTTACATTATGATAATGAATCCAGATCACCCTTCACAAGTTGCCAGAATAAAATTAAAATCATAACAACATCCCAGCCGCAATAGCTTAATCTACTTGCAGCAGATGATTATTTTCCTCGCAAACAACAACTAAAAAACAACAACTGCAGTCATGTCAGCAAAATGGCTATGTATGCCATTTGCAGTAACTAACATCCGAAACTGTCAACATATGCATTTGGCTATTTCAAATACATGCAAATAAATTAATAGTGTAATATGCTCACTTTCTGACATATAATACATCTTCCAAAGTCCTAACTATCTAGGCTTTACTCACTTTTATCTTTCTTGGACTTCGCATTGTAATCATGTCGGCTTTCACCTCTAGCACTGCCAAGTACCATATTGCTGTCAGCACACCCATGTGCAATCTTCGATTGTCATCAGTGCCATTGCCATGCCTGTGCACTTATGGATAATGTTACTACTTACTAAGCCATTGTCGCTAATTACCTCACATTTTTCCTTTTACAACTATTGGAAGTAATTACCTTCTCTCTATTAATCTATTATTTTGTTAGTTGGGGCATAATATGTGATAGCTTTTGTAATCTACTTTCCATTACACAGTGCTTGTAGTATATGAATTTAGTAGATAGATGTGATGAACAAGTTTTCATATCCATTAAAATTAGTTTATGTGCATGCGGTTTTCCTTCTGAAATGGTTATGGAGAAATGCATGTAGGTTATTGGTAAAATTCTCTCCAATGAAACTTTCAGGTATCAAGCTCAGCTTCAGAAGAACCTCTTGTATTTGGCTGCAATTGCGGATGCCCAACCACAGACCTCTGTAAGCCGCCCTCAGGTTTGTCATGTTCCAGACCTCTATCCTTATATCCTTTCTTCTGCATGCACTGATGTTATTCTTGCAAATAGATGGCGCCACCTGGTGCATCGCCTGGGGTAGGGCATTACATGTCACAGGTGCCAATGTTCGCTCCAAGGACCCCTCTAACGCCACAGCAGATGCAGGAGCAGCAACTGCAACAGCAGCAAGCTCAGTTGCTTTCTTTCGCCGGACAAATGGTTGTGAGACCGGGGGTTGTCAATGGCATGCCTCAGTCTCTGCAAGTTGAACTGCCCCGTGCAGCCGATTCCCAGCTAACAGCAGCAGTAAGCAAGCAAGATGCGGGTGGGGCCACCTCAGAGCCTTCAGGAACTGAGAGCCACAAGAGCACTGGTGCTGATAATGATGGTGGAAGCTACTAGGCTGATAAATCCTAATAAAGTCGCCTTTTAGGTTGCGAAATGCATGTATACTACCACTTAACGAAGAGAGGATCATTCCTGTGCCCTTTAACATAAGTGGCCGCGATCTTCGACGAATGATGATGAGTAGTTGGTACACTTACCTTTGTGTTCAGTCTGTAGAACAAAGATAGATTGTTGTAATCTTTGCTGTGTTTGCCTTTCCACTCTGCATTGATGCAGGCTTGTAGCCATTTTATATGGAATAATATGTCCCAGTTGCTTGTTCTCCATGATGGTTGTTTGTCAGCTAAGCGGTAGGCTAAAAGCTTGACAAGGTGGCTCCAAAACGGAAGGGTTATCTCCCATCAGATGCTTCTCTCCAGCAGCGGTTGCTGCCTTGATATTAAGTATGATTTTCTTATTAGGAAAGGTGTTTCCTGATAAAGTGATTTGAGGCGTTGAAGCCAGTTGTGAATATAATTATGATACAAATTTCGATGCATCTGAATTGGAAAAAGGATCCAGGTTCTTGTAGCACAGTGACATCTCAATATTGAAGCTTACGAAAATTTTGATCTCGATTTAATGGGTGAGTAAGATGGAGCAGATTGGGTGGTCGAACCCTCTTCACGCTTCCGTGAAAGACATGCGAAGGCATGCGCCAAGCGAATCAAATCATACAGATAGCAGGATTTGGCCGCGTTTGGCTGTTAAATTCGTGGAATATAAATACAGAGTTTTGGGACTTTTCAGGCACCTAAGTGGCAGTAGCTATCATCCATTGGATGTTGCAGTAGTAGTAGAGAGAAGCCTCGTCTCCATGG
Organism: Melocanna baccifera; assembly: GCA_036346265.1. Lineage (NCBI taxonomy): Eukaryota > Viridiplantae > Streptophyta > Magnoliopsida > Poales > Poaceae > Melocanna > Melocanna baccifera. Next base: position 5,228,775 of record CM070709.1, read on the forward strand.
GTTCATTGATATTTACATAAGTGTACCTAGAAGAGAGGTTTGTGTACCCTTGTACGAATGTTGGCTTGGGAGGTATCGGAAATATTCAGAAATACATGGTATTGAAAACTTTCTAAACCGATATTTGATATGATCTTGTGTTTTTGTACATGTAGTTCACTGATGTCTCGTGTGAATAAATAGCCTCCTAAAGCTGATAAATCCACAATAAGGGGCTAAAAATTGATAATCAAATGCCTTGGCATTCTAGTGGTTTTCATATGTTGGGTAGGCTTAAATGTACTGCATCGCCTCGTTGATGCGAGGTTACAAACTTTGGCCCTATTTAGTTTTTTTTGAGCAATCACTATTTGTTGCAAATTCTTGTGAAAAATATCGGTTTGGAACGGTACATTAGTTGTATTATGCTTGCCATCTGTACGCGATACATTGATCCATATGAAACTTACACTTCTGCCTCTATGCATATAATGTCATAAATGATCTAAAACACCGACCAAGTTCCTTATTTTATTATGATTATCCGAAACTTTGAGAAACTGGGTTAGGAAACTGCTCTGGTTTATATGTAATTTCATGGAATAGTGGCTTGACATGTAAGATTTATATATTTATTTAATTGTGACGATTTACCACCTGAAGTTCTTAAATCGTGCTTGTGGCACGTACCTGGTGGATTAACTAAATGGCAGTATCAAAATGGGAAGCAAAAATCACTTCTTAACTGGGTTCTCAAGACGGTACAACTTTTTTTTAAGGGACGGACTAGTGCCCGTATGTACATGATAATATTCCCATTATACGTTTCCCTCTGGTGGTGCAACAATAGAAAATAATATACACAATATTTAGCATCGAGAAATGCAACATTTTGAAAAAAAATACTAACAACATTGGTAATACATTTGAAAAATACTAATGTCTCAACAATTTCAAGAGATTAAGAGTTGTATTAGAGACGAAATTCAACATACGTCTCATATTTACATGATGATTAGCAACAAAATTAAAAAGCAACATACCAATTTTAGAAGATGGTAATGCAACAAATCAACCACCCTAATGCAGCAAAATAAAATGGTTACAACAAATTCACAAAACTACCACAACATATATTGCAAACAAACATTTCAAACTAGCTCAAAAATCCCAAGATAATAAAAGAACACAACAAAATGATGCAGCAAACAAATAACTCCATTATAACAAAAAGGTACGCTTATGCGACAAATCAATAGAACTACTATAACAAATAACCCACATACTACAAACATTTGAAAAAGACTTGTTGCAACAAAAAACACTTGTTGCAATAATTGGGAAGAGTAATTGCAACAAATCGAGTAGGGGCTGCAACACACATTGGAGGAGAAGATTGCAGTGGCACCGATGAGACCCGTGGCCACAGAGCTCAGCTGCCCTAATAGCGCTCGTGGAGGCCAAGCTTAGTGGTGACAGATCTCAGGTTGGCAGGGATCGAAGAGGATACAGTTGGCAACGATAGATCTCGGATAGCCATGACGGAGCTCGTGGTAGACTTGCTAGTTGCAGTGACAGAACTAGGCTAGCTATGGCTCTCTCGCTGCCCCTCCCTCTTCATCTCACAGGCTGCCAGCAGCAGCAAGGCGACAGGGAAGCCATGGTCGTAGTTATATAGCGATGGGGAAGGCGGTGCCTAATTTGGTATTGCGAGGAATCATCGGTGGTGGTGGGTGGTGGTCGCCAGCATGGGCTTGTGATGCCAGATTGGGGAGAAATTAGGAGCACTAGGTTGGGGAAAGAGATTTGAGGGGAGAGATTGAGATGTTTGGCGAGAGGAAGAGCAGTGAATAGGGAAAATGACTGGTTCGAGTCTAAAGTAGTAGGGAGTTGGTCAAGGGAGTGAGACGAGGCGTATTGGATGTAGGACATCTAGCAATATCCTTTTTTTAAGCACAAAGAGTTACACTAAACAAAAAGTGATGAATACATCCATATTACATATACATCTTCCACTTCAAACATACATAAGAATGTCTAAGAACCTGAGGGCCTAATGACAAAGGTAAGAGCCAAGCTTTTAAATAAACAGGTGCTTTTGTTTCTTAAGAAGTTTCCTTTTGTTGATGATGAGCGTGGGATACTATCTCATGTTAGTATTTTATATATTCTTAGGTATAACTCATGTGAAGACTTAAGAAGTAAAGCTTGGACAGAAAATCTAAAGGAAGGAGTTCATGTGATTGCCATGCTACCAAGGGAGTTCGATACCAAGCAGCCACATGATCACATATTCTATGGCGTGAGAAAGATGTAACCTACCTGCCAAAATGTGTCCGAACCCATCTAAAGTTTCGATCTTGCATTCAGATTAGGGCTTAGCCCGAAATTAAAAGAGTCTAAGTAGCTAAATTTAAGGAGTTGAATTAGAAAATCTTGACCGAATAAGAGATTGATTCAACTAAGGTTTTTCTTACGTATGTTAGGAAAAGCACTATAACAACCCAAGTACTCTCCTATTGTTGGGCAGACCTCCTTTAAAAAAATCAATCTATTAAAAGTTTTTGTTCAAGTTTTTTATGATTGCTGAAGTTTTAAGAAGAATTAAGTGTGTTTTTCAATCAAGATCGTTCAGTTTTTCTGCTAGAAATTGGGTGCACGATAGATCTTCACTTGGTAGTCGACGAAATCAACGCGTGCATGTTTTGGTGGATTAAAGAGTGTTTGTCCCTTACACTGGCATTAGAGAATCATTGCGATTAATCAAGACTCCCGTAAGTATTCATCCTACGTCGAGAAGATCGGGCGATCCCGTATCATCTTGGTATTAAAGCGTGGTTTACTTGGTAGGATACTTACCTTTGTTTTTAGATTGATTTATTTTTGTCTTATAGTCCATTAGACCAAAAATTGCAACAAAAAAAAAATCCAAGCTCTAGTTTCGCATCTGTTATTTTCGTAAGTTTTATTAAGTCTTGATCCATTAGAAATCTTGTTTACGTGCTGATCATTGTGTCCTTTGCGTAGCTTTGTCGTTGCATTTTTAATCTTTAAAAATCCGCTAGTTGATCTTTTAATTAGCATAAAAAAATGAAAAGTAGATTCAATTCACTTTTTAAATTCTTGTTCTTGCTAACCACGTAAGATTTTTGCACATCTTGAAAGAATATTATATCCGAACATATTTGGATTTCTTTTTTCTTGTTTGATTCGGCCGCAAGAAATCCTAGCTGTCATAAAGTTGTGCGCTGTAAAGAATCCTAGTCAGATATGTTTGGATCGTCCGAAGTTTGTTGCAGTTTTAGTTCTGAGCGTCTCTTGAGGTTTTCACTTATAAAGTTGTGCGCTGCAAAGAATCCTAGTCGAATACATTTGGACCGTCCGAAATTTGTTGCAGTTTGAGTTCTGAGAGTCTCTTGAGATTTTCATTTAAATCTTGTGACTTTTAAGACTAATTTTTTATAATTACATTTGAACTGCTCCTAAATCTTTCTCATGCAGCGATGTTTAACTGACTTTTAGGGGAAATCAGCCAGCTAAAGGTTTGGAAAATCCTATGTGACTACAGCACTTGACACGAATGGAAATACCAAAGAAAAAGAAAAAAAAGAAAAAAAAATACATTTGTAGTCCTCGTTCCTTGTTCCCGAGCCGACGGGCTCTCCGTGGCGACCCGGAGGCGTCTTGGGCGGAGCCCGGAGGTCTTCGGGGATCTCCTGGATCCTCCACCGGCGTGTGGGCCAGATCCCTGCCGTCCGCTCCGTCTCGGTCGGCCGTGCGTGTGCCTGGCGCTCTTTGGTCGGCGGTCTTTCTTCTTGGAGGCGGCATCGCATCTCCGGCTGGCACCTCGCCACCGACGCCGCGGCGGCATAGAGGTCTTCTTGTACAGCGTCCTTCACAATCGCCTGGAGTTGCTATCGAATCTTGGTTAGTTCTCCCCATCCCTCTTCTGTTTGGTTGTGTTCTTGCTCTAGTTGCCGCTACCTAGTAATTGCCTTGTTGGGGTTATCTGTTGTGGCATGTTGGGGTAAAATTAGCGCAATGATTGCTGCCTGTTGCACGATAATTTGTAGGAAGTGCATTCTGGATGAGTGCATGATGATGATTTTGGCCTTAATTAGGGACGATTAGCTATTGGCAATGTACACTGGGAATTGAATAATATTTGTCTTATTATTGCTGTATAAGTATCCAAATCAGATGTGCTAACAACAGCGTATAAGCATGAAAATACTTGGGAAGTTGCAATAGAAGATAAGATAAAAGAGATGTCAGATCCCATATCTCAACTCATTGCTCCCTTGCAGGAACACATACTTTCGCTTGCAGACAATCTAGTGCCTTCGTATCACCATCGTGAAACGCTTAGAATTGGAGGCCATTTGCAAATGCGACCCCATTTAGTCAGAATCACTGCTGCAAATCCGACGCCAAAGCCCAAACCAACAAAGAGAAACAGTACAACATCGATATGATCTCTGGACATGTTTGCATCTGCCTTATTTGGCTCACTCGAATTTCCACATTGCTTGGACAAGGGTGGTCCACAAAGCCCTGCGTTCCCTTCATATGAACTGTTTTCAAATGTCAGAAATTGACGTGATTGTGGTATCCTTCCCTCCAAGTCGTTTTTACTCAAGTTCAGGGTGGCAAGAAATGTGAGATCTGTTAGCTCTTGCGGAATGTCCCCAGAAAGCTGGTTACAGGACAGGTCTAGTGATTCCAGCTGACTGATCTCACCGAGTTGTGGTGGGATATTTCCTGTGAAGGCGTTGTGTGACATGTTCAGCACATGTAGTGAAATGAGTTTTCCGACTGATTCAGGAATGCCACCGTCCAATGCATTATTTGAGAAGTCAATTGCGGTTAAGGCAGTCAAGATTCTTTCAAATGTCATGTAGAACCCTTTGTATGTGATTGCAACAGTATCTTGGTAGTAGAAAACATTTGATAAGTTCTGATGGCCTATGATCTTTCCTGTGTCATTGAACTTTGCCATCATAGATGTCAATCTCTCAAACCATCGTGGATTTAAATTGCCAGAGAAGTTGTTTGAAGCAATGTCAATGATTTGTAACTTTGAGAAGTATTCCCCAAATTTGACCTCTCTGAGAGGATAAGCTACTGAGCCATAGAACTGGTTGGATCTCAAAACAAGGACACGGAGATTGGAAAGCCTACCCAGCCAAGATGGGAAGGTATCAACCATTTGATTGCTTCCAATGTCAAGAATTTCCAAGTCAGTGCAGTTAGAAAGAGACCTAGGAAGCTGTCCTTGAATCTTATTGCCATGTAAATCTATTGTCTGAAGATTACATTGGTCATTAACATTGGAAGGCAATCCTCCTTCAAAATTATTTTCCCTCAAATTTAATATACCCAAGTGGCTATTTTCTATTAGACAGGATGGTATCAGCCCACTGAAGTTGTTATATGACAGGTTGAGGACTTCGAGGTTGCGTGAATTGCAAATTGACTGTGGTATATGCCCAGTTATGTTATTTTTGGACATTTTGAGATATGCAGTTTGGCTAAGGTACGAGGTGAAGTTTGACATAACAGATGAGAATCTATTATTTGAATAATCCAAGAATTGATCAAAACTGCCAACCGTTGTCAATGGGTTTGGCATCGGGATCTGGCCTTGAAGTCTATTGAAACTGAGATCAAGAGAGCTCAAACGACTGATTGGGAGAACATATGAAGTGAGTTGCATATCTGTAAATATGTTGTGTGAAAGATTCAAATATGCAAGGCTATGGTCCCATATCTCCCATATCCATTTGGGTATAGTCCCATGAATTTGGTTGCACGAAAGGTCCAATTGACTAATATATTCAACATGCATCAAGAAGCTTGGAATTGTTGTCATTCTGCAAGACGCAAGTTCTAACTCCGAGAGTTTAGGCATTAAGGGTAATGTGGATTTACTGATTTCTCCATCCATGACAGACAACTTATTGTTTGAGAGGGACATGGAGGCAAGCTTTCTTAATCTCCAAAATGAGTCAAGTTGTACTGAACCTGTTAAGTTGTTTGAGCTAAGATCCAGAACCACCAAACTTCTGAGTTGAAAGAATGATGTAGGAATCTGTCCACTAAATTGATTCTCACTCAAACTTACAATCGTCAAGGGCGACGATAATGTATCAAACTCTTGTATAGGTCCAAAAAGTTGGTTTGATGAAAGATCCAATTGTATCAATGCTGGAAGAGCGAATAGAGACGTTATCTCTCCTGCAGATGAGTGAACATGATTATATGTTAACATCATAGTGTAGAATAGCGATGCATATTCTGTAAAACAAAAGCATGAATCCCAACAAAGGAGACATATTTCCTATAGAATGGCTAAAAATATCAAGATAACCTTGTTATTATCCAGTATTATGAACTACCAACATTTAATGTTGGTGTCTATGAGCGATAAGCCAAAGTTTGAGACAATCTTCAAAGCTATAGGGGCGCTCGCTTTAGCGATGGCTTCTGGCTGAAATTTCACTGTAGCTGATTTTTTTTACTGTAGCTGATTTGGCTTTTTAGGTATAATTAATTTTTAAAAATGTAAAAATAGAAAAAAATATGTTAACCCATTAGGGACAATATAAAGGAACAAGGGAAAAAAAGAAAATACAAAAAAGCCTAAAATATCTAAAAAAGTTCAGAAAAAGATGAAATACTGAATAGTGAAAAAAAAGCAGAAGCTAGAAGCTGAAGCCGAAAAAAAGTCGAAAGGAGCGAGGCTATTTAATGTTTTGAATAGTGTGACTAATGTACATTGCTGCCGTACAATAGAAAATGGAAATAAGTACAACTTTTTACATAGTTATTTTAAGATAAGACAAGCATTAACTCAATATGTCAACACCATGTAAAATCAGAATACACATGGAGTTTTATTGAATAGCATGGAAAACATCCGTGAGAAATTTCAAGCACACTTTGCAAAAGAAGAAATCTTGATATATGCTATTTAAAGATTCTTGTTGCGTTCTGCAATTTAGTGTTAGTGGAAGCACTGCTCCATTTTATTGAAAAATAGGACTCGTTTTTCAATATTAAAATTTTTGAATTTTGGAAATATTTGTAAAATATTTTCATAACATAATTCTGTGCAACAGTAAATTTAATAAACAAAGTTAAAATTATTAAAGAATGCAATGGTGAACAATTTGTGCAACAATACTTTATTATGTTATAATGTTAAAGGTATGTCTCCTCTATTCAAAATTAAAATGAATGAAACAATCACTTTGGGTATGGCAAGCTAAATAAACATGTTATCAATTAAAATATTAAAAAAGAATCATATTCTTCAAAAACAAAATCAGAATCCATGTTCATAAAGGAGATCTACAGCCTTGGAGCTGTTGTCCCTTTTTCATGTTGGGAAGGTAATGGACATTTATTTTCAACGCCATGTTGACTAAAATTTGCATTGGGCACTATGTTCCATTTCTAGTCAATATACATATAGTTCTTAATAAATTCCATTTGGATGAAAATTAATATCGAAAAATTTATAAGTTCTCTATACCTATAATATTACAAAAAGGGAGGGTTTGTTCTTTGTTAAGTACGCCCACGTGCCCCCGAATAATGTATGGCCGTTCATCTAACAGTCATGTTTAGAGTTAGTCCTGCCGTCCGTCCGTCTTGACCATCCATCCATCCCATCCAATGACCTAGCTAGAATTAATTCACCTTAAATGGCTCATTAATTATAATTACCCCCTCCTTAAAACTCAAATGGATTATATATTCAAGAGAGAACACTTGACGTTTATGAATCATCAATACTCCTATATGAATGCAGTGAGTCACAAATTAATTATGTCCATTCAATATATACATGATATTCTCATAGGACCATTCTACACAATGTGTATTACACGTGTGCGCTTACTAGTAACAATAGCTTGCACATAGTTACATTTTTTCTCCATCGATGTTCTCTATTCTCTTTTGTTAGGGAAGGATGAAAGCCTAAGTTGGGGGCTCGTAAAGTCAGCTTCTTGATATATCTTTGTTTATACTCCCCTTTAATATATAACTTGATATATCTTGGAGCAAATATTACAAATATTATTCATGAGTCATGACAATGAGATGCATGAGTCCATTTTGGTTCAGTTCTTGTTCTATTTGTCACCTCATTTGATGCCTACAAGAGGATTTCAGTGAACACTTGGGCTATGAATTGAATCTTACCGGTAAGGTCATTCTGCGAAAGGTCCAAATAAATCAGTTGAGTCAAGTTTACAATTGTACTTGGTATTCTGCCAGAAAAGCTGCAACCCGTTAAAACTAGTACCATCAATGTGTTGAGATCTCCAATTGCTGGTGTTATTGGACCAGATAAACGACTATAAGATATTTCCAAGCTTCTTAGTTTCTTGAGATTGCCAATTGAAGATGGTATTGTCCCAGAGAAGGCACAATCAGAGATTCTCAAGGATTTCAGCTTCTTGAGATTGCCAATTGATGGTGGTATTTCCCCAAAGAAGCCACAGAAACTGATGTCCAAGCTTCTCAAGTTCGTGAGGTTGCCAATCCAAGGGGGCATTGTCTTGGAGGAATAGCAATCAGAGAGTTCCAAGCTTGTCAACTTCTTAAGGTTACTAATCCATGAGAAAAATGATCCTAACTCCCCTGAAAATTGCGTAAAAGAGAGTTGCAAGTTATGCAAAGAGTTGAGCTTGTTGAATAATAAATGGGGAGGCTCCATAGAAATTGATCCTCCATCAATGCCAAGCTCCCTCAGAAACATGAGGTTGCTAAAAGAGCTCAGCTTGACACCAGACAAATTAGTCGACTGTAGATTCAAAGTCTCCAAAGAACACCCATTTGGAAATTTTGGTAAATGTCCCGAGAGTTTATTATTTCCTGACACATCAAGCACTCTTAGATTCTTCAGTTGAAAGATTGTCTGAGGAAACCAGCCGCTGAAATTATTATAGCCGATTTGAAGAACACTTAAATTGTGAAAGTCTGCAAAGAATTCAGGAACCACACCAGAAATTCTCCAATTAAGTTTGAGGTTGATCATGGTAAGGGAGTGGAGACTTGACATGGAGGAATGGATAGGACCATGCAGCCTGCAGAATGCCATGCTAAGAACCTGAAGACGAGGGACAGCTTTACCTAGACCATTGCACCACTCCTCTCCGCTACCAGATATGTCCACTCCGTCGAGGTAGAGCTCCCTCAAATTGCTAAGATTTGCCACTAGGGTCTTGAAACTGGGCTCTTGTAACAGCAAAAGGTTATAGCTGTCAACAATAGCGTAGAGATTGTTTATTTCAGCACCATCGATGTGATGAATTGAAGAAAGATCCAATGATACGAGATTCGTGAGTTTGCCGATGGCAATCGGAATCTGACCGTAGAAGCCTGAATAAGAAAGGTTGAGGTGAGTGAGCATGGAGAGACTCTCAAAACCGAAGGCCGGAATGCGGGATCCTCCAAAGTCATTCATGCTGAGGTCGAGGCGGCGGAGGGCGGTGAGGTTGAACAGCGCAGCGTCAAGGCCGTAGCTGTACAGGCCATAACCACTAAGGTCGAGAACAGCGACATGGCCGGAAGCGCCATCACAGCCGACGCCCTCCCAGCGGCAGCAGTCGGTGCCGGCTTGCCATGACGGGAGGGTCGTGGTGGAGTAATCGAATAAAAAGGATTGCTTTAGTTGGAGGAGCGCTGCTGCCTGGTCTGCATGGCACAGAGAAGCTGTGGCATTGCCATGGGGCGTGGATGCGTCTAGCGAGTGGAGTTGTATCAGTATGAAGAGGGGAAGCAGGTAACCAGCGGAAGCCATTAGTCTCTGTATTTCAGGGTTAGATGGTGAGGATTCGTTCAGGCTAGCACTGTGTGTGTATCTATATATATCAATTTTATTATCTCCTATGCAACTACACCTCGAGAATAAAGAAAAAACAATATCACCGTCACTTTCCCTAGGATGTGGTGGTAGATTTCTTCGAGTTTTTGGCTGATTTAGCGCTATTGCGAACAATAATTATAGAAGTAGTGCTCGCCATAGAGAATTTGCAGATTTGGCACCGAAGTCTGCACAACCACAGCACGGAGACGCCTCCTAACCGACAGCACCCTTGCCGCACACCGACCGTGCGGTAGAGCCAAAGCGCATGGCGACCATGCAAGATTGCCTAATCTACGGGAGGGCACCGTGCAGTGGCCTCTCCTCCCACCCGACCACCGTATGGTGATCACTATTTATCGCAATTAGCCATGTTAATTTATTCCTAATTAGCGAATTTATTTAGGTGTACTCTTTATAAGAATTTTTAAATATAACAAATGAGTTCAAAAATACATGAAAGTTTTTGTGGAGCCTCCCAACACAGTGTGCTTGATTGTATATTTTTTCATAATTTTATCCTTTCCAAATTTTACTAAAAATTCATATAATGATACAACTTTGTAGGAATTTTTAATATAGAAAATGAGCTCCAAAAATATAAATTTTTCAAAAAGATCCTTACACAATGAACTTGATTGTATATTTTTCTGAAATTTATATTTTTATAAAATTATCTAAAAATGAAGGGTTTAGGTCTCAAAATTAGCATTTTAGAATTTAAAAACTAGGGTTCCATGATTTCTGTGACTTAAAATGTGAAAATTTTAGTACCACATAACTACTCTAGGTAAGAGACTCGTTATATGTTCGCACGTCTTGCGTGCATGCATCTGTCGCGAGTCTCGTGCGCCTCAGAAATGTCTGGCGTGCGCGTCGCTTTGATGTTGGGTTTCTATTCGTATTAGTTTTCTTGATAGCTTTTGGCTGCGGTTAATGAATAGTAGTGGTGATAGAAACAACCGATAAATAGTAGTGGTGACAAATAATAGTGCGTAATGTAAGAAAAAGCGATTAGGTAACGAAAGGCACTACAATGTTCTAAACACCATACGATTTACTGGTATTGTGATATAATAAAATATAAAGTATATTATAATATATGAAAGATAAATAGTAGTGGTTGATAAAAATAGCTTACAAAGATATGGTGTTTATAATAGTTTTGATTTATAGAAGCGAGAAAATGTTTATAGAAATCAATAGAGCACACACAGCATATCAGTCTCTTGTCCGGCGAGAAGCATGTGACTTTGCTTTCTCCGGACAAAGTTCACCACACGGGAGGCACCGAGCGGTCTCGCGAGCCAAAGCGCTCACTCGGCTTTTGCCGCAACGATCGGAGTTTGCTTTTTGGACACTGTTTACTATTTTGTCTTTTTTCCTTTTTATTTTTTTTCGAATTTTTGTGTTTTGTTTTGTTTTTCCGTATTTCTTTGCATTGTTCGTGATATGTTAGCATATCGTTTTTATTTTTATATTTTTTAAATTTAATTATACTTAATAAACCAACTCGATTCTGATAAAAAAACTAACTACTGATGAAAATTTCAACCACAGATGAGTCGGCCTGAGCAAAAGATTCCACATGTCCCCTGTGACAAGAGAGAGAAAGGAAACAAGCCACGTCAAAGCTTGGATAGAGAAACAAGCCAGGAGAGAGAAAAAGAAAAACGCAACAGCAAACACCCAGCGAGCGAAGGAAAAGCTTCACTAGCGCGTTTTCTTGAAATTTTGACGTTTCTAGCACTGTTGATCCCCGAAATTCTAAAAGTAGCACATAAATCACAGAAATTCCAAAACTGGTCCCCTTCCCGACCGCGCAACTACCACACCACACCTATATGGTGCGGTCCGGGACCGCACCACACTGCCACATGTCGCCGTCGGCTCCCAACACACCACGGATTAAATAATTTTTAAAATAAAATTCATAATTGTTAAATTTTGAAATTTGTTGTAATTACAAACATTTAAAATTTTTGTCAGTAACTTCTTTATTTGTCTGATGTTTAATTTTTATTAAGTAAATTGTTTGTTTGCCCTCTCGCAAATATGTATATGAATTATGTATCTCTCCATTATTTCATATGTATATATATATATGAATGCAAATATTAATTTTAGATGTAGCAAATATGGTTTGAAAACTTTGATTTTATGTCATTTTATGTATTTGAATTTTGTCTTCTTTGCGTTGTGTTGTAATGAAACATGAAAAATATTTGAAACATATTAAACACATGGAGCTTGATACAAATTCATTCATCTTAATGTGGTCATGAAAATATGAAAATAGATACATATGAATAATTTTGGAGTTTGATTACTTACTTAAAAAGATATTTAAAATATATTCAAAAATTTTACTCCTGATAGTTTCCTTGAAGGCTTGGACATTCCAACATAAGTAACAGATTTTGAGGTTTTTATACTTTTCAAGCTGAAAAACTGACTTAGAAGAGTCCAATAATTCTGAAAAAAATTTGTCCATATAGACCAATATCTGAGGATCACAAATCATAAATATGCCTACCTCAGATTATGAGCACATTAAAAGATATAAAAATCAGAAAAATGCTCAAAACTATGTGAAAAATTTGTGCATTCCAATTGAGCTTGAAAAGCTAGCTGAAAAATGACTTACAAGAGTCCAATAATTATGAGGAAGTGCTCCCATGACCACAACTGAAGTAGGATGTAGCACACGGTAAGGACCAGCTCGGTGGCCCCACTACGCTGCAAGGCATCACATAAGCCTCGGTACGTAACGCTCAGCACTGCAGATCCCTAACTGTATTCCGGCACCTCATTGGGTAAGGCATCCACCAAAGACTCTGCAAGGTGCACGTAGCTAGGGTGAACGGAGTTCCCAGTGGTGGTAGGAAATAGGACCCACCCGAAGACAAACAACAGGTACGCGATGAAGTGGTTCCGTATCTCCTTCGGAGGCGCATCCTTAGGGCAGATAATGTACCGTCGAAGCCACGAAAGTGGGACACGTAATGCATTATGCCGGAGCGGGTGACCGAACCGGAGACCTAGATGGACCTTCCAGTCCCCTTCCATGCGGGGTGGCACAATTGCAGAACCACGTAGCGGTAGTCCAGTTAGCATGGACACATCTTGAAGTGTATCTGTCATCTCGCCCCACCGGAAATGGAAGGTGTGAGTCTCCGGTCTTCAACAATCAACGAGTCGCGGACAGCAATCTGCATCGAACTAGAACGCATGTGGTACATTCATCATGCGGGCAATGGCGGCGGCCGGTGTCCCGCAAAAGTGGGATGTACCGGTCGTCAAGAGGCCAGTACTTGCGGGGGCACCTGAGGATCAAGCTCGGAGGGACATCACCGGACGACCACGCCAGGCATCGGTGGTGCTCATCCCAACGGGGGTCTAGCAGCTCGTAAGCCATGTCCTGCCATTGAAGCAAACAAAATCTTAATTCAGAACGAGAACACAATGTGGAACAAATATAACAATAGCGAAATGTACCAAACATACCAAGACATAAAAAAAATACGTACCAACATACCCAAAGGATGAATTAAACATAGTGCAAACGCAGCAACCAAATGTAAGGATAGGGAAATGTACCAAATGGAGCAAGACATGAATAAAATGTACACATGAACATCCTCATACGAACGTACATAACATAGGTCCATACATAACATATCTCTTGAGTGCAACTTAATACAAACAGATTAGCAACAACCAATAAGCACAACACACACTACGGTGGAGCGTTGCTTGGAGCAAGATATGAATAAAATGTACACATAAACATCCTCATACTGACGTACATAACATAGGTCCATACAAGCGTACATAACATATATCTTGAGTGCAACTTAATACAAGCAGTTAGCAACAATCAATAAGCACAACACACACTACAGTGGAGCGTTGCTTGACGACGGCCTGTTTGGGCACTGGCTTTACGAGTGTTCAATCGTCTTGCACGATCGCGCCGGACATCGAACCCGATCCCCACGTGGTCGTCCATGTCATTGCGGATCACGGCGGCTTTGGTGTCTTCCTCGCCCGACGTACTTCAATGCTTCGTTCGGCATCCACTTCACTTGCCCTAGCCATAGGTCCCTGTAGTTTATGTCCACCCCGTAAGAATGGAACTCTGTACTCCATGTTTCAAACAGGTGCTTTATGTCGTCATACTTTGACATGTAATGCGTGGACGCCTGGTGCCATATCGCGCACGCCGCGTACATATGGGAGCATGGCTTCTGTAGAAGTTGTGGCTTGTTGCAGGTGCAAGATGCTCTCTCATCAATGGTGCATACCTGCTTACGATCCCCTCTAGTCTGACCCATCATGTACTTCTGTCTGAGACGGACCTCGAACTTCCTCCGTAAGCCACCCATGGTATGAGCAATATGCGAACGAGCCTTCTCCATCTTCTTGTGCATGTAGACGTGCGCTACCTCAGAGAAACATTTGCCTTCGTTCAGATGCTTCTTCGCCATCATGGCTCTATTAATAAAGTATCCAACTGAACGGTTGAAACTTTCTTCCACGATTGCCGTGATAGGTAGGAATCTCATGCACTTTAGAACACCATTGTAACCCTCGGACATATTTGTTGTCATGATTCCATACCTTGCTCCGTCGGTGTCATGTAGTAGAGACCACATCTCCAAGTCAGGTGCGTTGGATTGAACCTATTGTGTGAACTCCCTAACTCTTGTAGAGCCTCCCTCCACGGCCCCAGCTTCAGCCTCCTCGAGACGCTGTACATGCTTACTGGTCTTGATGAGGACATCTCTTCCATGGATACAACTCCTCCGCAACAAGGACCACTTACTCGAGCTCGTGCTCGTCAACTTAATTACCAGGTGAATTCATTCCTAGGTTCATATATTACTGAGAGTAGACCACTACCTAATGCAAGTGATTTAATTGTGGTTAGGAACCTGGGAAAGGATGATGGAAAGGGACATAGAGTCATGGTCATGCAAGGAAGGAATCATGTAGATCACCACGTCACTTTGGGATCAAGTTAAGCAAGAATTCGAGTTGGACACGTTCTGAAATCAGAGTCGGACTGCTGCGATGGTACCAAATTCAAATGGACATAACTTCCTCATACGGACTCCATTTGAGGTGTTCTTGTACTTCATGGAAAGCTTATGAAGTCTACTTTCCAACAGATCTGACCTCATCTTCAAATTCCAACTGAGCCGGCTGCAATCATCAAAATAATCCATATTGGTTTCTGAGTCCGAGTCAAAAAGGGTGTTGCGCCACCACCACTTGGGCCCATGGGCCTTGTAACCCTAGGGCGCCACCCCTGCTCGTTCTCCATATATCGGAGCTGCCGCCCTCTGCTAGAATTCAGATTTTGTTGAGTTTAGGTTTAGCCATTGCGCAAACTTTTGTTATTCAGTTGTATCAGATGACCACCTGTCGAGAGTACCTTCGGGATCCCACCTTTGTTTTTTTAATACCATCAATCTTATTCACAATATCAGTTGCCTACATTTTATTCTTGCTAGTTTTTGATTGGTCGCAGAGATTGAACCGTGTTCGGAGTTGATCGTGTTTTGGCTTGGTCAATAACATCACGGAGTTGGTTCAACGATTGCTAAAGCGCATAGCGTCGTCGTGACGGTTGTAGTCGGATCGCAAGAGTCACCTCCACAAAAATCGATAGTTATCAATCTCATCGAAAGATCGGGAACCTGTCTCTATCTAGTGGTATCGAGCTCAAGGTTACTCGTTGAGAATTTCGATTATCCATTGATTAGATTGCTTTTCATTACCTCTGACACACAAAAAAACCAAAAAATAGTAGTAGATCATTACATCAGAATCAACATTCGGCTCCAACACAATCTGAGTCGGTTGCTTCAACCATTTGGTCACTACTTGATAGCGGGCGAACCACATCCGAGTCTTCCACGGGAGCAAAGCGGATAGGCGAGAAGAAAAAACGACCATGAGATAGAAAGAGCCATAGCATAAAAAAGAGAGAGAGAAACCCTAACTTTTGCATACGACCTCCGATTGAGGCGTTTCTTGATCCATTGGAAAGGAAACAGGAAAATAGAGCCAAAAATAGAGTGCAGGAAATCTGGGATTTTACATCGCGTAAGCCTCCGAGCATACACGCGGCGACCGACCCAAAAAGGTCGTTTAGGGCCTCAAAGCGGGCCCATAACCGAGAAAAATTCAAGTTTCTCGAATTTGCTCAAAATTGATAGGAACCTTTTACAAGTGATTCTAAGGTTCCTCGTGCGACGACATCCTTTTTCAAGCTCACGAACTCCGTGGGCAGCGTTATCTAGATTCTTTCATGCGGTGTACTCGTTTGTGTTCTAGGCTCGCGTCTCTAGTGCGGTTTAGCCTAAGACCAGCACTAAGCGGCGTTGAATGATTTTCTAGCTTGCATTATCTGATTTGATTATTGCTACTCCTTGCTACCATACTTGAGCCTTCGAGCTACACTTTTCTACACCGTGCAGTGAGCTTCACTGGCAATCGCTCCACCTAATCTTGAGAGATCGTGGCATCGTTGAAGCCGATCACTCTGTTTGTTTGGTAGGAATTGGTAAGAGTTTGATAGAAGGCTGGGTGTGAGCGAATTTTGAACCACCTCATCTTAGTAGTTGTTGTTAGGGACATATTCTTGTGTTTTGCTAACAACGGCGAGTCCTACAACGGATGAGGATCCATCTCATACTCCTCGTACTAAGGCAATCGTACAACATTTTCTCGCCTTGTGAACCTTTATGCAGAGGGTCTTGAGGAGGATGTCGAGTGGCGAATGAGCGATTTGCTCAACTTGAGGCGCCAGTTGAGACAAATGCCACGCTCATTGCGATGGAGAAAGCGCAAGGCGTCACTAACACTTCTTTAGCGAGCATCATGGCGCCACGAGGAGATTGCCCAAGCATCATTCTTGTGCCCCTGCTTGTCTTTGGTAGATGGACAACAAGATGACATCGATGGCGTGGCTGATTCGAGTCGATGACGCGCAACCACAACAATGATCGAGCTCGTCGACGGTTGCATTTTAACAGACAAGGTATGCGATGAGAACCCCATGGCGTGAGTGCGTGACCACGATGATTCTTTTGCTAAGGTTAAATTCACTATACTTTCTTTCAATGGTAAATATGATCCCGATGGCTATCTTAATTGGGAACTAGTGTTGATAAAAATTTGCTTGCCATGAATTTCCGAGAATAGACGAGTTAGAGTGCTACTAGTGAATTTCTGACTTTATACTGTTTGGTGGAAAGAACATTGTCGTCAAAATCCCAATAACATTCCTAACACAGGAGGCTTTAAAATTACTTATGTGGTATCGATTTGTTCTCTCATATTATGCTCGTGATTTGTTAAATAAAGCGCAATGCTTACAACAAGGTGCAAAGTGCGTGGAAGACTACTATCAAGAATTAAAAATTGGTATGTTATGTTGTCGTTTAGTTGAGAATGAGGAGGCATCGATTGCTAGGTTTTGGGAGGTTTCAATCGAGAAATTCAAGATCTCCTTGACTATAAAGATTACAATTCCATTACTAAATTGTTTCATCTTACTTGCAAGGTGAGCGTGAAGTGCGGGGGCGCCAAGTGAGGACACGATCTAATCCTTCGCGGTCGTACAAACTCACGGGTGCCACGCACTCTCTTTATTCCGTCCACTACGGCACCACCATCGTCATCCTTCAACAACAAGCGGCGCCCTACTACTTCAAACTCAGCACCACGAGTTTACGATGTGGCAAAATCAGTACCACAAACTGCTGCAAAAATATTCTCTTCGGTTGCTTCGATAGGACGAACTAAGGATGTCCAATGCCATCGTTGCAAAGACTATAGACACATGATGCGGGATTGTCCAAATAAGCGCGTATTGATTATACGATGATGGTGGGTATTCCTCTGCTAGAGATTTTGATGATGAAACATATACTATGCTTGCAACTGACTCTATAGGACATGAAGAAGAATCGGATCATGAGGAACATGTTGGCGCCGAAGATACTGACAAGTATTTGAGCATTATAGTGCAACATGTACTAAGTGCTCAAGTTTCTCGGTCGAGCAAAATCAGCGCCATAATTTGTTCCAAATTAAGGCGTTGTCAAGGAACGCTCGATGCGCATAATTATTGATGGTGGGAGTTGCAACAATTTGTGAGTATGGATATGGTAGAGAAGCTTGCTTTGCCAGCAAACCTCATCCCCACCCATACCATATTCAATGGTTCGACAACAGAGGTAAGTTGAAGGTAACACGAATGGTGAAAGTACACTTCTCTATAGGTTCCTACCATGATTATGTTGACTACGATATTGTACCTATGCAAGTTTGTTTATTATTATTAGGAAGACCTTAGCAATACGATCTTGATTGTATGCATCATGGTAGGAATAATCAATACTCTCTTATGTTCAAAGGAAAGAAAATTGTCTGCATCCTATGATTGCTGAACAAATTATTAATGATGACATTGCTAGAGCTAGTAGAGAGAAGAGTCGGAGAATACTAAGAGTGAAAATCAGATTATAGCAAGTGATTTAATTGTGAGAATAGACCGCTACCTAATGCAAGTGATTTAATTGTGGTTAGGAACACAGGAAAGGATGATGAAAAGGGACATGGAGTCATGGACATGCAAGGAAGGAATCATGGAGGTTACCACGTCACTTTGGGATCAAGTCAAGCAAGAATTCGAGTTGGACACGTTCTGAAATCGAGTCGGACTCTGCGATGGTACCGAATTCAAATGGGCATAACTTCCTCATACGGACTCTGTTTGAGGCTTTCTTGTACTTCATGGAAAGCTTATGAAGTCTACTTTCTAACGGATCCAACCTTATCTTCAAATTCCATCCGAGCCGACCGCAATCATCAAAATAATCCACATTGGTTTCTAAGTCCGAGTCAAAAAGGGTGCTGCGCCACCACCACTTGGGCCCATGGGCCTTGTAACCCTAGGGCGTTGCCCTAGTCATTCTCCATATATAGGAGCCGCCCCCCTGGTAGGATTCGGATTTTGTTGAGTTTAGGTTTAGCTATCGCGTAAACTTTTGTTCTTCAGTTGTGTCAGACGACCACCTGTCAAGACTACCTTCGGGATCCCACCTTTGTTTTTTCAATACCATCAATCTTATTCGCAATATCAATTGCCTACATCTTATTCTTGCTAGTTTTTCGATTGCTCGTAGGGATTGAACTTCGTGTTCAGGTTGATCGCGCTTCTGGCTTGGTCAATAACATCTTGGAGTTGGTTCAACGATTGTTAAGGCACAAGCGTCGTCGTACGGTTGTAGTCGGATCACGAGAGTCACCTCCACCAAAAATCGATAGTTATCAATCTCATCGAAAGATCGGGTACCCCGCCTCCATCAGGTCTCTCAATCAAGCTGCCTCCACAAGGTCTCGAACTTTCTCTTCTAGTTACGCAAACAAAGCTTTTTGAACATCTTCATTAGTTTTTTGCTATGGAACCTTCTGTGAAAGTTCACCGCAAGATGTCTCATGCACCACCGGTTCTTCATGTCATTCCACTGGAAGGGGGGCTGTGTCCTATTCTGCATCGTTCGCATTGCAGACATCAAGCCTACATTGCGGTCTGAGATGACACACACGCCGGGTCGATCTTGTACTACAGCTTGCTTCACATTGACAAGGAACCACAACCGACTTTTCGTATTCTCATTCTCTACAATTGTAAATGCCACTAAGAGTAAGCGGTCATTTGCGATAGCTGCAACCGCCGTTAGAATAGTACCCTTGTACTTGCGGATAGGAATATGCCGTCCATTGTTAGCTGGATGACACCACTGAAACCTTCTATTGCTTGATGGAAGGTCGAACACTCTGTCAAGGACAAAACAATTCAGCTCTTGCGTCTCATGAACCCTTCGCACTTGTTAATGCATGTGCTCGAGTTTGCTTCTACTATTTGATGCAGCATTCTTGGGACGGATCATATGCCTCTTCATACGTCTCGAACTTACGTTGTAGGACCTTCATTTTCGCGCGTCATATTTTCTTATAGTGACATCAAACCCCATTGTGTTCGCTACATACGCCATGAGAACTTTCAGAGAAATGAACACATTGGCCACCACAAGATGGCTTATAAGCTCCGTAACATATGGCGACGTCATGTTGCGATACCTATGTATTGGCACCGCAAGCTCATAGCTGTGATTCCTCAGCACCGTTATTCGGAACTCCGTGGCAGCACCCCCGAATCGCTGTGCACGGACCTTGCCAGGACAAGAGCCGTCGACACAATTCACAATGTAGGTGTCAGGGTTGGACCTGTGCACCCGATAGGTTCGACCAATGTTGACGGCATATGTAGCAATAGCATCTTCGGGCAGCACTCTTATTGCGAAAGCCCTGTCCAAAAATGAGTGTGCCCTCGTTGTACCCCCACTCCGCCCCCTCTGCCTGTGGTAGGACTAGGGTTGTCGCTGCGATGTTGTCCAGTCTGGAGGACACGTACGCAACGTCCGTGGTCACAACACCACCTACAATACCTCCCATTGAAGCCCCATCATCTTCCTCCCCTCCAGAACTGCCTGTGTCCACATCCTCCTCCTCCTCACTTTTCACTTCTTCCAACTGGTCCGCGAGGTACTCGTGACAATCAACACGGGCGGCCTACCACCTCTCAACACCTTCGTTCGCCTGGAATTCCTCCACACGCCTCTGGAGGTCTCCATCACCCACTTGCTCATCGACATCTTCTTCTGCATCAGTATCTTCATGAGCGCTAGTGAGCATAGGCGCTTCATCTCCGCCACCTCCACCACTAGAACCACCAATGGCGGAAGACTCCGTCCTGTCCACGAAGTGAATGTACACCATTGGCTTGCCATATATCATTGCGGCAGGGTTGCACACGACCTCCATGTACCGAGCCCATCCAACGTCACTGGTCACCTTTATAAGTTGCCATACTGTCTCCCCCCTACCACCTCCCGCAGTAGCATACACTGTCTCAATCCGCAACTTCTTTCGACCTGTCTCCCGATCGAATGCAGAATGGACACACCTCCGAAGCTCATAGAGGGTCATGGCGTTCAGACCGGGTGTCGGGATCACAGTCCGGTCATAATTTGTTAGGTCCGCCGCACGCCCGAGCAGCGTCTGAGCCCACTCCCATAGAACATGAATAAGTTTTGAATGTCAGCCATGGGGTACCTAAGATTAGTGCGCACAAAAAAACCTTAGTACACGATGGAATTTAAAAAAAAGATAAAATATTTTTTTATCTAATGTTTGTTTGAATTTTAAAATATAGTACACAATCTTCAAAAATTATAAAAATTTAAGAGATGTACTCTAACACAACGTACATAATTATGTAATTGTTTTACAAATTTATCTGCTATGAACATTTCTGAAAAAAATCATATGATTTCGATATTTGTACGAGTTGTTACATCTAGCAAATGAGCTCCAAATATTATATAATTTTATGTGCAACCTTCCAACAGAGACACTATATTTTCAAGGCACCATGATTTGTAATACACTATTTATGGGTATGTTTTTTCAAGATATCAGTTTCACAGTATAAATCCATCTATAACAATTTATAATGAAATGCATACCTTTCAAAATATATACTCGAATTCAAATTTCTGACTTTCATTGGACATGTCAAAATTAACACATCACACATTGCATATTAATTATTCTGTAACACATAAAGTATTTTTATTTTTTCATCAAATAGTCTAAGTACTTTCAGCTACTAATGTTTCAGATTTCTAAAATTTTTGACTTTTACGGGACAGGAAAAAAATTAACACCCTACACATTGTATAATAATTAATTTATGATGAAATATTGATTTGTGATTTTTTTCTATGAAATAGTCTTTGTACTATCAGCTAATAATATTGATTTCTGACTTTTAGGCGATATGTATAAAATAACAACCTACATATTGCATGTGGAGGAATATGGTTATGCGTACTAGTTGTAATCATTACATTTGCATTCTAAGTCATTTAACTAAATATAAGTTCTCGTGACTCATAACTAATTAATGACAATAACAATAATTTCTCTTCTAAGTTAGCGTAGGCACGGACCAATTACACAAGGCTAACTACTACATTTCTACACTAAGAAAATTGCATTTAGCTAATTATATGCTAAGCACATTGCTAAAATTATAATGACATGTCGATAAAAATTACCTTTTCTTGAAGCCCACGAGATGATCTATAACTTTCGCAACTGCGAAAACTCCTGATTGCAAATGAAGAAAGCGAGAGTTTACCTAATTACGTGATAATCGCTTGATAAAATTGTTCTTACACCGGGATAAAAAAATTACCTCTTCTTGAAGCGTACAAGACGATCTACAACTTTTCCAAGCGGAAAAACTCACGATTCCAAACGAACAAAGCGACCGTCGTGATTAAAATCCTCAGTGCCTGCTTCACTTCCTCTCCTCTCGAGCACTCTTGCTCTCTTGCTCGCTCTCGTGCTTGCGTAGTGTTTGCAAATGAAAAACGAGGCCACCATTTATTCACGGGAGACATGAAACCCACATGAAATGACAGGTCACAGTAATACAAACAGTGCAAAGCGGCTGCTTTCGGTGCAAAGCAAAAGTAGCGACGCGACTTACCTTCATGCGCTGAGGGAGAGCCGACGGCCGACACGTGGCGGTGTGGTGCGATGCGGGACCGCACCACATGGGTGTGGTGCGACCAGGAGCACACCACCCATGTGGTGCGGTCCCGATCGCACCACACCGCCATGTGTCATTGTCTAGTAGTTCTTGTGATCGGGAAGGAGGCCAGTTTTGGAATTTCTGTGATTTGGGTGCTACTTTTGTAATTTTGGGGATCAACAGTGATAGAAACGTCCAAAATTCTCCATTTTCTTCTCCTAAGGCGCGCGGACCGAGGGAGAAGGCAAGTCGAGCATATCCTTTATGGTTATAGATTATGGTTTTTGATTGGCCGCGCGAGGTTTTTGCTGATGCCGCGTCTAGCGTTGAGTGTTTTATTTATTGTTTTTTTTCTGTTTTTTATTTTGTGTTTTTTCATATTTTTTTGTATTGTCCGTGATAAGCTAACATATTTTTTAAATTTTTAAATTTAATTATGTCAAATAAGCCAACTCAATTCTGATATAAAATCAGCTAGCTCTGATAAAAAGTCATGAACCATTGCCATTACGAACACTACGAAAATTTTGAATTTTGACTGTTCATGATAGAGATTATAGAGATACTCGTTTATAATTTTGGTACGTCTGAGATGTTGAGCTTTTAACGTGTACTACAATTAACTTACAGACTCCATCTTAAAAAAATAATTTGTTTAAAAGTTACGTACTATAGAAAAAGCTAAAAGTTACTTTTAAAAGCCACATCAAACATGTCCACCAAATCAAAGGTGAAGTCTAAGGCTTAGCGGCCCTGCTTAGCTTCTAGCATATGACTTGTAACATTTTACTTTCGTCTTTTTAGCGATATAGCTTTTTTAGATTTTTTATCCTTATTTTTTTATTATCTATAATAATATAATTTTTATTTTACTGATTAATTACATTAAAAACTATTAATAACTACATATATTTTAAATCTTTAAAGTATAATATAAATCTTAAGTGGGAGCTTTTAAACCGCAAAAAAGGTGCAGCAGGAGCCGGACATGTTTGATATGGCTGCAGCTTATGGTTTTTGGCTGAAATTTTTGAATTTTAGTTGTTTGCGACAGAGATTACGAAGAGAGAGGTATTTGTTTGCGATTTTGGATGGTATAGATATTGGGCTTTTAACATGTACTATAATTAACTTATAGACTCCATTTTAAAAAAAAATACTCCGTTTGAAAGTTAGGTACTATAATAAAAGTTAAAAACCGTTTAAAAAAGTTGAAAAGAACGTGCCCGTAACAGAGCAGCGCTGCAACAGACCAGGAAAGAAAAAGCTTCTCCAGGAGGGAGTGCAGCGCATACTCTCGAGGTAAGGTAGCAGCAAAAGCAAGCATCAGCCCTTGCACGAAGCCAGAGAGTGGAAACAAGACAGTTCTTAGGGGGCACTCGTTTTAGCGATGGCTTCTGGCTTTTGGCTGAAATTTCACTGTAGTTGGTTTTTTTTGTACTGTAGCTGATTTGGTTTTTTGGGCATAATTAACTTTTTAAAAAAATGTAAAAATAGAAAAAATATGTTAACCCATTAGGGACAATACAAAGGAACACGGGAAAAAAAGAAAATACAAAAAAGCCTAAAATATATAAAAAAATCGAAAAGACAAAATCTTGAATAGTGAAAAAAGCAGTGAAAAAAGCCAAAACAGCGAGGCCTTAAGCACGCCCGGTGAGGAGAGAGGACGAGCCGCGGTCCAAGAGCTGGAGTAGCGGATCGCTTTCTATTGGTGGCCGTCCAGTTGGACTAGCAAGCGCAAGTGGAGTACATTGTGCTAGGCATTCCCGTTTCAAAACGCTGTGCTAGACATTGAGCACGAGTCAAGAGAGACAAGCGGCTTCAACTTTTGGTCGGTCCGTTCGCGAAGATAATTGGGCCTGTTTGATATAGCTACGGTTTATGGTTTTGGTTGAAATTTTTGAATTTTAGTGCTTGCATGCAGAGATTACGGAGAGAGATATTAAACTACGATTTTGGATGGTACGGATGTTAGGCTTTTAACATGTACTACAATTAACTTATAGACCCCATCTTGAAAAAATACTCCGTTTAAAAGTTAGGTACTATAGCAAAAGTCAAAACCGCTTTTAGAAGCCGAAAATAATAGGCCGTTGATGTGAGCAGCACTCACGCTCAATACAACATCTGCGTTGGACATTTACGTTGATTTTTGTTTTTAATTTGAGGTTTTTGTTTTTCCATATTCTTTTGTATTATTCGTAATGGGCTAACATATTTTTAATTTTTAAAAATTTAATTATACCAAATAAGTTAACTCAATTACAATAAAAATAAGCCACTACAATAAAAAGTCATAAGCCACCGTCATTACAGACACCACCTAAAGATAGAAACCAAATTATGTAGTGGATGATAACGAAAAGTGGTGTGTTACTTGATTCCTCAATTCAAGAGAAAAAGCAAAGCCTAGTGCTTTATCTACCCTAAATACGAAGATAAGGTTCTGTTATTCGGTTTGTAACAAAAGTTCTAGCTAGCATGAGTTCTTGATCTGTGCCCAAGATCAAGTTGTGTTTTTCGGGAAATGGTGTCACCCGTGACAAAGACATTATCCAGTGTGATGGCAAAGATAATTTCGTTGTCTCATTTGTATTATCCGTTGCTCATAACGAGCAATTATGAAGCCCGAGCAATTAAGATGAAGATGTACATGAGGACTCAAACCAAGTGAAAGGTTCCATCATCAAAGCGTGAAAGTAAGAATACTTTCAGCGGTGGTGGGTGGCTAAGTTCGCCAATTAGAAACTTGATAAGGCAAAAGTGAGGTACAATAATTGTAGCGATTATGGACACTTTGCGTCAGAATGCCGCAAGATAAAAAAAAGGAAAAATGTTTCTTGCTAAAGCACTTAGCGATTAGGAACCAACATAGCTCTGATGGTGAGATGGGTTCGGGACGTTGAGAAAATGTGTTCGTCATCCAAACTCGAGTATGTAGAGTTGAATTTGGAACGTTGATGAGATGTATTTGCCATCCTAACTCGAATATGTAGAGATAGGTGCGAGATGTTAAGAAGTCGTGTTCGATCTGTGTTGAGTATGAGTTGGGTAAGTCATAGATGAGACCAATTATCTTAATGAACTAGAACCTTTGCATCTAGATGGGCTAGTTCGAGTTGAGTTCCTACATGTAGCTGTAGCTATGTGTTTAATTTGCATGTAGAACGCTTCATGTAGAAGCGTAGTTAGTAGTTCATAATGTATTGAGACTAAATTAGGAGTATGTCGAGTTAAGATTTAGGTGAGATTGTTAGAAATAATTTTGATTTAGAGTTTTAATTGAGTGCGAAACACAATAGAGTCTGTCTCTATGTGTAACTTAAGTTAAATTCGTGACCAAATTGAAATCTAAATACATATATTAGTAGAAGAGTGTTAGCCTATATAAGAGATTAGAGATATTAAAAAATCCCGACTAAGACCGGAGGAGGAGCAAATTCTCTCATGCTCTTTTCATTTATTTTTTTAAGATGTTTGTTTTTTTCGGAGGGCAAAACCACCAACATGATGGCTTTTAAAGTCAAAGTCAAGGTCACTGGCATAGGAAATGGATGGAAAGTCACTTTCAGATGTTGATCAGAAAATGCAGCAACGAACTATTGAGTCTTGATGGAAGTTCCAACATGACCTTCAGAGCATCAGAGGTCAAGTCAGAATTAGGGCGATATAAATAATGAGGAAAGTTCTTGCAAAGCAAGAATTGTAAGAACGTGTGCCATGGGTAAGAAAGACTAGTGTCATACAGTCTCGGGTGTACCTTTCAGATGTCAAGTGCGCTGACTGAAGATGCTTGAGTTACATGTGAAGGTGAAAGCATCTAGACCTCTAAAATTAGATTTTGGTAATTAATAATGATTTATGAATATAGGATTAATGTGTTTTTTAAATTGTATAGACAAGATTTTACATGTGTGTAATGGACAAGAACAAGCTACATAAAAAATGGACTTGAGAAGGATCAGGACAAAAGTACATGAAATATAGGATTGTTTTTAATTTTACCGGTCTCGGCGGGTCCCGATGCTCGATATTGACGTCGAGTTGTTTGCTTCGGATTGGATGAAGAAGCATGCGGAATTTTTTCTTGAATCTCCCGCCCACGCGTGATGCCGCTATGGCGCGTGCGTACCACCTTATCTGTGCAATGCCTGCCTCGGGAGCCTCTTTCTCCCGGGGCAGCGGCTTTGATATTGAATCTGTGCTCTGATACCACTTATTGCAAATAATGTATAGAAAAATAGAGACAAGAGACACAGATTTTTATGTGGAAAATCTTTATGGAAAAAATCACAGGACGCTTGAAGGCAAATCACTATAATGAGAAGAGATTACAATGGAGAACTTCTCTTTGTGGCTTTTATCTTAGGCTTGATACCTTGTGGCTTGGATGCCTATGGACTACTGGGGTACATATATATAGTGTGGGAGAATAGAGTCCTACACGGAGAGGAAACCAAATCAGAGTCCTACAAGGACACGGAGTCCTACACGGACACGGTTACGAATTCGGATCACTTTTCAACAAAGCATGTGGAGATGTTGTAGCAGTTTTTTAACATTTTGTCCAAACATCAATTGAGAATCAAGAAAACCAAATGCTCCATTGCTCAGCCCAACCTTACCTATCTGGGACATGTTATTAGTAAAGATGGAGTAGCCACTGGTAGCAAGAACATTGAGGTAGTTAAGCTATGGCCAACACCAGCCAGTGTCAAGGAAGTTTGGGGATTCTTGGGTCTTGCTGGGTATCATCGCAAATTTGTGTGCAATTTTGGAGCAATCAGTTAGCCTTTGACTGAGCTATTAAAGAAAAATGTTGTTTTCAGCTAGACAATAGAAAAGGAGTCCTTCCAAGCTCTGAAGGAAGCTCTAGTCTCAGCTCTAGTGTTGGCCCTTCCCGATTTCAACAAATAGTTGTTTTCACCAGACTTGTTTGATCAGTGCTTACCTTAGCAAAGCTCTAGGACGGAGAGCACGAGGGCTGTCGACATATGAGAAGGAGAGCTTAGCCATCATCTTGGCAGTGGATCAATGGCGACCCTATTTGCAGCATGCGGGGTTCCTTATTCGCACTGATCAAAGAAGTCTGGTGCATTTGGGAGACCAACGTTGCTAGGACTGCAGTACTGAATATTGTACAAAAAAGGAGTTGAGAATCACGCTGCTGACGTTGTCCCAGAAGACCCATCTCCTTAGTAGCCTGGCAGCCGTATCCACTTGTGTCCCTTCGTGGCTAGAGGAGGTAGCTAAGGGTTATAATATAGATCCAAAGTCCAATTGACTGATAACAGAATTGGGCATGGAGAATGCCCAGCACCTGAGATTTCAGTTCAAGGAGATGGTATATTGAGATTGCAGGGACGAGTTTGGGTTGGCTCCAATCCAGCATTACAGCAGACCATCATTAGCTCTATGCATTATAGCGCAATTGGAGGTCACTCAGGATTCCAAGCAACATATAGTCGGATCCACAAATTGTTTGCTTGGACGGGCATGAAGAAGGATGTGCATGACTACATTGTTTCCTGCACAATCTGTAAACAAGCCAAGGTTGAACATGTTCGTTATCCTGGGCTGCCCCAACCGCTTCCAGTCCTAGAACACGAATGGCAGACCGTGTCAGTGGATTTTATTGAAGGATTACCAAGGTCATTGGGTTTCAACTGTATCATTGTGGTAGTGGACAAGTTCTCACGGTAAACTCGCTTTGTTTCCTTAGCGCATCCTTTCACTGCTCTACAGATTGCCTAGACTTACCTTCACAATATTTTCAAGTTATATGGTTTGCCTCAATCTATCATTTCTGATCAAGATCGGATCTTTACTAGTGCCTTGTGGAGAGAGTTGTTTAAGCTTGTGCAAACTCAATTGAGAATGAGTTCGGCTTATCATCTACAGACCGATGGGCAAACCGAGAGGGTCAATCAATGTGTAGAGGCTTACCTCCGTTTGCTTTGTGCATGCATGTCCCAAGAAATGGTTTGACTGGCTATCTTTAGCTGAGTTTTGGTACAACACCTCATCTCATTCGGTACTGGGAAGATCATTATATGGACACACCCCATGCCATTTTGGTATTGTGGATACTTTGACTTGTGCTATTCCAAACTTGAAAATCTGGCTGTCTGAGAGGGAAGTCATGACTGAGCTCCTGCGGCAACACTTGAATAGAGTCAACCAACGTACGAAGGCCCAAGCTGATACTAAGCGTTCGAAAAGGGAGTTTGCTTTTGGTGATAGGGTTTTCATGGAGCTTCAGCCCTCAGTGGCCATGAGAGCTAACCATAAACTCGCTTTTCGATATTTTGGTCCATTTCAGTTAGAAGAAAGGATCGAAGCTGTAGCTTAATTACAAGCTCAAGTTGCCATCAACCAGCAGCATCCATCCGGTTATCCATGTACCCCAGCTGAAACGAACCTTGGCGCCTGATGAAAAGGTTCAGCCTGAGCTTTCCAAATTCTGAGGAAGAGCGGATACCAGTCAAGATCCCGGACCACCAGTTCCATCAAAAAGGATCTTCCGCTTCCGCGCAAGTGCTGGTGCAGTGGTCAGGCACATCTCCCTCCAGCCAGCTCCACTTGGGAAGACTACGACGACATCTTGTGCCGGTTTCCATCAGCACCGGCTTGGGGACAATGGAGGGGGAAATGTCATGGGACAGGACACTATTCACGACCCGACAATGACGCCCGACTTCAGCCCAACCGACCAAAGGAGTAGGAGGCCCAGCGGCAGATATCCTCGAGCGGAATGGGTCCTGTAGCCAGGTCTGGTTATGTGACTTCCAGTTGGGGTCCACTCGGCAGACCTGGGAAGGACCTCGTCTCTTATGCGGCAGTGATAGGAGGGAGAGGGTATCGATGTGCTGTTGAGACCTTTTGCTCTGAATTTTCCCCAACCTGTTCTCTTGTCCCGTCTCCTCCTGTCTTCTCCATCTGCGTTTCTTCCTTGTACCCATTGAATCCTTTAATAGCCGCTCGTAAATTGGAAGAGGAACGTAACACACACCTCCTCCACCAGCCCTCATCCACACTGCTCCCCTTTCCTCTTATCAACTCCCTCCCAGGCTCCACTATCCATCCAGACCAAAGCGGAAACCCATTGGTCCTCTCTGCCTTCAGTTTTCGGCTGCTGCTCGGTTATTTTCATATTCAGTTATGTAGTCTTCAACGCCATTACTAGTCACCACTGTTTAGCACCGCCACCGCACGTGAACACAGACCGTACCACCGCCGTGGGTTCTACGCTGCCCCAAGGCCACGTACTGCCGTGCATTGCTCTTTGCCGCAGCCACAGCCGCAACGAGATGATTGCCTTTGGCCTTGTGGTCTAAACGATTCGGATGAATCCACAAGTTTAGTAGTTTACCCTTCATCTAATTTGATAAGCTAATAAATTTACCTAGTTGCCCTGCCACTAATTCTTTGAAGTTAATACCTGGTCCACAATTAAGTACCTTCCTCAAGGTACCTTTAACCGTAGATCATCAGAATGCACGTAATGAACGGCCTCGGATCTGTGGTGGTTCGTCAGCGACATATATTTACCAGCATTATTCAGGGTCTGCCACACCAGACGAAGACGATCAGTCATAAAACTCAACAGAACTGCGCTTCCCTTACCTCCCCTTTGTTGAACTATCATGCATGTATGCAAGAATAGAATGTTTGGATGTATGCTTCTATAGTGTTAAAGGGGAATTTCAGAGAGACACTTACTGGAGAACACTGACGAAACTCCATATTTTATCATGAACGCCTGAAACTTTAAGAAACCAGACTCAGAAGTTGCAGTTTGGGATGTACATATCCAACGCGAACCCATTGTTAGTGTAAACGCACAAGCTCCTCCGTTGGGGGATGAACTGCATGCATTTGATCCACATCGAGAGAAGAAACTTCTGTCGTGTCATGGGGATGATTCATAAGTACGGGGGGAAACTGTAAAAAAAAATTACTGGGAACTTGCTATTATAGAAATTTCTCTTTGCAACTACTCAGTTTGCCTTCATTTCTAATTCTGCTCCCTGATGCACCAAAATTATATTTTCATTTGTTCAAGCATCGGTGGTTACAATATACTAGACTTACACAGTTTGGGGCGTTCGTTTTAACGATAGCTTCTGGTTTTTTGCTGAAATTTCACTGTAACTGGTTTTTTTACTGTAGCTGAGTTGGTTTATTAGAAATAATTAAATTTTAAAAAAATATAAAAATAGAAAAAACATGTTAGCTCATTACGGACAATACAAAGGAATACGAGAAAAAAAGAAAATACAAAAATACCCAAAATATCTAAATAAAATCAGAAAAAGACGAATTACTGAATAGTAAAAAAAAAGCTGAAGTTGAAAAAAAACTGAAACGAACTTGCCAAAAATAGTACATAGCTGGTTAAAGGTCAGTGGCGCAACCGAGGGCTATTGCTTGACATTTCGTAAGGATTCCTTGCTAACTTTTAACAGAAAAGCAGCACCTATTTGACAAACATTGGTAAGGACTAGTGCTAAGTCCAATCGGACTCTCTGAAAATCGTACATAGAAACAACCATTAAGAATTAAGATGCTGCCTGCAAACTGCAGAAGGTTTGTTTGCCTGCTTTGTTTGGCGTTGTTTTCAACTGCAATTGCGATGGAAGTAATCGCCGATGGTAACTTACAGAGCAGAGATGATTACCTTATGATTGTGACTTGTTCCATTGGAAGTTGGAACTCATCCAAGCCCACACGGTTTATTACAATAGCACAGTGCATCGCACGCTGGTGCAGACATGAGTACATGACCAAAGAAACTGAAAAACAGCACAAGACAACAGTTTATCACTTGTTCATCATTGCTCGAGAGTGGATGCTGTTGCAGTAAGCAAAAAAGGTGCTCCTCGTTATAGCCGTCTTCTCAACCCGGTTGTCTATTTGAGATCAGACATCTGAAATGTCATACTTGATTGGGGAGTGAAGTAGAGCAGAGCGAGTTGTTGAACTTTGTAGATGGCATAAAGAAGTCATGTGCTTGATGATACCGAAAGTATTTCAGAAAATAAAAAAAAAATGTGGCAGGAGTTGGCCACTTTCAGCCAGTAAAACGATGGAGTGGGTGGGGGGTCAGGGGCATGGATGTATTGCTATTTGCCAAAGACATGTCTACTTGGATAGCAATGTAGTGTACGCATCTGAGATTGAGAGGCATTAGGAAGTCCAGATGTCCAAGTTAGC
The DNA here is from genome assembly GCA_036346265.1 of Melocanna baccifera. Taxonomy (NCBI): domain Eukaryota; kingdom Viridiplantae; phylum Streptophyta; class Magnoliopsida; order Poales; family Poaceae; genus Melocanna; species Melocanna baccifera. Next base: position 5,260,535 of record CM070709.1, read on the forward strand.
ATCGGTCACGGAAAAATTGGATTGGATTTTTCTGTTCTTTTTTTCTGCAGTACCTCGAAGCGACATGAGTGTTCCTCAATTTTTAAAGGCGCTTTCCTGGCCCTCTGGTGTTGTTCATCTAGTTCTCGGCAAGTTCTTGCCACACTGCTATGCTTCACGAAGTGCGGTATTAAATTGTATCTTGCTTCCTAAATGGCTTCTTCAATGATTGTTAAATTATTATCAATGCATGACTAACTGTTTGCCTCTATCCTTTGTGGGGGAAAAGAATATCGGACGGAAACTAGGTGCAAAACACCAGCCACAGAACAGCTCATTGTCGCAGTTAGTAAAAACGGAATGACTCCTTACATCAAGCAGGACCCCTATGAGGGTCAAAAGAATGAGAACCAAACCTCTACTGGGGCAAAATAGTCTTTTAACTGCATTCCATCGTGTTCTTGATTACAGAACTGTTTAAGTTAATTTACATAGGATGCTAGGCGGCAAAACAAAGAAGTTGAGAAGTATGGGTGCATAAAATGTCAGAAAATATAGTACAAGTGGTAAACTGGAATTACTCGCATAAGTAGTGTGCGGATCGGGAGCGGCGCAATTGCCTCTTGCCTATTTGTTGATAACTTATTTGTAAATTGGGGCATATTAATCTTGGTCTTTGTGACAATTCAGTTTACCCTCATTTCTGATACTACTCCTGAATTGATTTCCATAAGATTGCTCATTGTTCTAGCAACACTTCTTTCGTTACTTCACAGAGTTGAAGACGGGAGTCGCTGCTAGTGGTGCTTCCTCTGCATTATCCTCCGGGATCGCAAGCTGCAAGCATCTAAGTTAAAATATAGTGTTTGACATAGAAACGCCGTCCTACTGCCCGTTCTATATAAAAAAAGAAGTGTTAGGCAAACCTGGAAAAAGCTATACTAAGGGTTAGTGTACATTTACTTGGTAGCTCAGATAACAAGGTTGCACTTGTCCGCTCCCACAGCACTCATTACTTTGTGCTGCAGAATGATATCATGGCAATCTGAAATGCAAACAACTTGTAGTCTGCTAACATTCTACAAATTGCAAAATCTTTGTTTGTCTGCTTGTTTTTGTGAGATCATATAGAGGTTACTCCATGTTTATGATGACTATATGACACCATCGAGAGCGACAGAATGCGATTTGAGTTGACAAAAATGTGAACGAGGGATTTGGGGAGAAGTTTCAAGGCTTGGCAGTCAGACCGATATACAGGGCCAGTCTAACCGCTATGCAGGTGTAATCAAACCGGCCTCTACATGGCAGTCTGATTGGTGGCTTAATCCTTGAAAAATAGACATCTAACACTTGCGTAGCCATATTTGAGTATGTGTTTGCGCTAGATGTCACCGTAAATGGAAACTGTGTTGATTTGTGATCCAAATTATATATATCAAATAGGCCAGCTTCTAGACGGAGCGTAGCGAAGGCCCGTCGCCGGAGCGGAGCGGAGTCCTGAAGTTGGCCCATTGCGCAAGGCCCGTGCACCCAGGGACGCCTGGGGGGGGTGTATGGATCCTAGTCGAATTAGGGTTTCCTTGTTATATATATCCTGTAAGCCGCCGTTTGGGATAGAGCATTAGAGTTGTAAATCCCCGGCATTGTAACCTCACCCCGATATAGTGAAGATTGTTGCTGGCTGGCGCCCGTGGTTTTTCCCCTCTCGCATTGGGAGGGTTTTCCACGTTAAATCTTGTGTCTCTCTGCGATTGATCTTGTTTACTTCGTCGTTTCTTCCGCCGTCGCGTGCAACAAACTGGAGCTGAAAGTGTTAGAATGATCTCCACCGCCGATTAGCCCAACGGCTAATCGGGCTTTGATCCGCTACGATCGGGCGCCCGTATATTAAGGTGGTGGGCCCTGTCGCGCTGCGCTATATAAAGAGGGTGGAGGCCGCGCGACAGACATGAGGTTGTGCTGAGCCGCTACTCCACCCCACAAATCCCAAAACCGATCCGGAGGAGCGCGATGAGCGGCGGAAGCACCACCGCCGTCTCCGTCGCCGGACCGCCGCCGCCGTCACCGACCTTCTTCCCCGACCGTCGCTGCCCGTGCGCAGACCTCACCGACGAACCCGTGATGGCCGCCTCGTCCTCCTCTACATCGGACGGTACCCTTCCTCCCTCTTCCTCTCTCTCTCAGATCTAAACCCCAGAACAAGAACGAGAAGAAGAAGTACAGCAAACATTGGTATCAGAGCGGGAATAGAGGCAAAGAAAAGAGGCAAAGAAAAATCCTCAAATCAATTTCGAGTCTCAGATCGGAACAAAAAAAAAAGAATGCACTGCGCGCTGCTCTGCGCGCGCCCTGTGCGCTGGCGTTGGCCCGCCAGCGAGCGCCGCTTTGCTCGCTGCGCGACGCCGGCGGCGCTCTGCCAGGCGTGGCGCAGCCGCCGCCCTGCGGCGCGTGGCCTCGGCCTGCCGCTGGCCTGGCGCCGCAGCGCAGCGCGCGTCCTGCCGGGACCTCGGCGCCGGCACGCCGCGAAGCGCCGCTGCGCGAGCAGCGCGCGAAAGCCGCGCGCCGCCGGCGCGCGCGCTGGCGGCCTGCTGCGCATCATCGCGCGCGAGCTGCGCCCGCTTCGCCGCCGCTTGGCGGTGTGCCTGCGAGCACGCCGCTGCGCGCCGGCGGCTGCCCTTGCCGCCGCGCGCGCCCGCCTCGGCGGCCCGCCCCGCAGCCCAAGAGCCCGCTTGATCGCTGGCCCATGCACCCCTCATCGAGATCCATAAATTGAGGCTATTTTTTTGGGAGCGATAATGGTAAATGAATGGTGGAGCTTTCGTTTTGAGGAGATAAGGATCGAGCAAGGCTTTGAATGTGTGGTGGAGAAAGTCCGGGCTTTTGCGAGTGCGTGTATACTGAGAAAAAAAATAATAATATATATATTGAATTATTGTTTAATGGTATGCGTACTTTTAGATATATATGATATATCTAAAAGAAAGGTATAATTTTCATTATTAAATTTGAACCAGCGGGAGAATTTAATTTTGGAAAAATAGATATCTTTTAATAGATGTTTCACTGCAAAAGTTAAATGGTGATTACTCTTTAAATTAAATTCGAACCAACGGAAGAATTTAATTTTTGAGCATTGTTGTAAATTATAATATTGTTATTTTAGACCAGCGTTGATAATAATGAGATTATAATTTAATTGATGTTGTTATGCATTATTTCTATTTCTGCCCAACGGTGATATAGATTTAATGTATAAATAAAATTGTAAGGCATATATTTTTGATATTATGATATTGTTATTTTCGACCAACGTTGATAATAATGATATTATAATTTTAATCGATTTAGTTGCAAAAGTCAATGTTGATTAATTTTCATTATTAAATTCGACCCAACGGGAGAATTTAATTTTGGAAAAATAGATAATAATTTCAAGAGATTTATGATATTGTTATTCTCTGACCAACGTTGATAATAACAGTATTATAATTTTTAATAGATGATTTTATGTATTATTTCTTTTTACGCTAACGGTGATGTAGATTTAAAGTATAGATAAAATTGATTTAAATTGTATGTCATATTTTTGACCAACGTTGAAAATAAGGCATATAATTTTGCTGTTACGTTCTCACTTTATTTGAACTAATGAGTTGTATCAAAGAGATCCCCACTCTCAAATGAGATCATTATGGAGAGTGGAAGAAAAGATAGACTTAGCGTTTATCTTGGTGAGGTGGGTGAGTCCTCACTATAGCACGTCTGCTTGAGCCTATGGCACCGGTGAGGATCAAAATGAGGATGATCTTGCTTGGCGAGAAAAGACAGAGGATCATACTCCCTTACGGATGTTATATGATCTTGATCATAAAGTGAGTCACCGCCAACAAGAAATGTTTGGTCGTGATAAAGAACACGATTGAGCACGCAATTGTGGGCTCAATCGCAGAGTGTGACAACATCACAGAGTACCTTGAGAAAATAAAGAGCCAATTTATGGCTCTTCAAAGACTTATGCTACACGGTGATTAAGCGACTTGTGTGAAAGGTACTCTGGTGGTGGCGGTGGCATAAGAGAGCACATACTAAGGATGAGCAACTTGGCATCCAAGCTCAAACCAATAGATTTGGCTCTCAAGGATGACTTGCAAAATGAGCTTTATTTGTTATCATTATGTGATGACGTGAATGTCGTATGCGATAATGGGAACGTCGCGTGCGAGAAAGTAAATGAATCCTCGTCTACGAATGTAACAGGAAACGAAAGAGAACTCTAAATACGTCGTCGAAATTATGGCACTGTCGTTTAGGCCATATTTCGAGGGGGAGAATAGAAAGACTAGTTAAGAATAATATTCTTCCTCCATTAGAGTTCTCTGACTTAGAACAATGCAGAGAATGCATTAAAGGAAAATATGTAAAGAAAATTAAGAAAGACGCCAAAAGAAGCACAGGAGTTCTACAAATTATTCACACAGATATTTGTGGACCTTTTTCTGTGAAAAGTGTGGATGGATATGACTCGTTCATAACATTCACGGATGATTACTCCCGTTATGGATATATTTATCCAATCAAAGAAAGAAATGAAGCCTTGGATAAATTCAAGACATTTAAGGCTGAAGTTGAAAATCAGCATGATTTAAAGATTAAGATAGTCCGATCTGATCGTGGGGGGGAGTACTACGGTCGACATACCCCATATGGACAAGTTCCTGGACCTTTTGCAAGGTTTCTACAGGAAAATGGTATAGTGGCCCGATATTCTACAGGCGAACCTCGATAAAATGGAGTAGTGAAAGACGCAACCGCACTACGATGGATATGGTGCAGTATGATGAGCTACTCCACACCGCCATTGAGTTTATGGATGGAGCGTTAAAACCGCCATTCATATTCTCAACAGAGTGCCTAGTAAGTCGGTGCCCAAAACAAATGCGAGTTGTGGACAGGAAGAGTTCCTCACTACACCACTTACGTGTGTGGGAGTCTCTTGAGGCTAAAGTATTTAACCCAAATCTTGGGAAGCTTGATCCCAAAGCGATGGCTGCCATTTCATTGGCTACTGAAAAGTCAAAAGGTTTCGTTTCTCTTGTCCCGCCGATATACAAAGTTTGTAGAAGCGAGACACGCTGTCTTCTTAGAGGATGAAATGATGAGGAAGCATGGTAACTCGAGGTTTGACCTTGAAGAGAAGCGGGCGTATGGGCCCACTCAGATGATTCAAGAGCCATTCTTCGCGATTACTCTTTGTCATTGCTGCAAGACGATGCAAGACAACGTGGTGCGGCACTGTTATTGTTCCTCTGTGGCAACAATAAATGAGAATGAGGATCCTGTTCTTCAAGATCCTCTGAACCCATTGCCACGGATGAGGGGAGCAACAAAGAGCCCCAAGCAGAAGATGTACCAAATGTCGAGGCCCCAGGAGGTCTCAAAGAGTAAGAAGATCAGCTATCTCGATGATTATCAGATTTATCATACAGAGGAATTTCAAATGGAGGATGATCCCACCTCATTTGAAGAAGCCATGAAGCGAAAACTCTTCAAAATGGCTTGAAGCCATGGAAGAGGAAATGAGGTCCATGAAGACTAATAAAGTGCGGAACTTGGAAATCATTCCTAAAGGAGCCAAAACAGAGGGCTGTAAATGGGTCTACAAGACAAAACTCGACTCCCAAGGGAATATAGAAAGATACAAAGCGCGACTTGTGGCAAAAGGCTTTACGCAAAGAGAAGGGATTGATTACAATGAGACTTTTTCTCCAGTCTCATGTAAAGACTCCTTCAGAATCATAATGGCATTAGTAGCACATTATGATTTAGAGTTATCGAGATGGATGTAAAGACGGCATTTCTTAATGGGGATTTGGAGGAAAATGTTTACATGGCACAACCGAAAGGTTTTGTCATGGAAGAAAATGAAAGAATGGGATGCAAATAAATCGATTTATGGGTTAAAGCAAGCTTCAAGACAATGGTACATGAAGTTTGACAATACAATAAGAAAATTTGGGTTTAAAGAGAATGTAGAGGACAACTGTGTTTATGCAAAGTTTAAAGATGGGAAGTTTATCTTCCTAATCCTGTATGTGGATGATATCCTACTAGCTAGTAGTGATATCAGTCTGCTACTGGAGACAAAGAAGTTTTTGTCCTCAAACTTTGATATGAAAGATCTTGGTGAAGCTTCGTTCGTTCTAGGGATCGAAATTCACCGGGATAGAGACAAAGGAATATTGGGACTATCACAAAAGGCATACATAGAGAAAGTCTTAAAGAAATTTGGTATGCATAAAAGTAGTCCTTCACCTGCACCTATAGTCAAGGGCGACAGATATGGGGATTTTCAATGCCCGGGAACCGATCTGAGCTCGATCAAATGAAATCGGTTCCATATGCTTGGTGTCGGAAGCTTACGGTATGCTCAAGTGTGTACATACGACTTAGCGTTTGTTACTGGGTTACTTGGCAAATTCGAGCAATCTGGAATAGAGCATTGAAATTGGTAAAGAAAGTCTTGCGTTATTTGCAAGGAACAAAAGGCCTCATGATGACATCTGAAGATCGATTTACTCCATATAGTGGGGTATCTGATTCGATTATGCGGGAGATGATAGAAAGTCAACATCCGGATATGTATTCACTCTCATTGGAGGAGCTATATCGTGGAAAAGCTCAAAGCAAACCGTCACTACATCGTCCACAATGTATGCCGAGTTTGTAGCATGATATGAGGCTACGGGCGGTGTGGTCAAGCTAAAGAAGTTCATACCGGTTTAAAAGTGGTTGGCGACATCAATAGACCACTTAAGTTGTATTGCGATAATGAACCCGCATGATAATGTATGCCCACAACAATAAGTCAAGTGGTGCTGCCAAACACATTGACATAAAGTATTATGTTGTGAAAGATAAAGTTCGGGATCAAATTATAAGTCTTGAGCATATAAGTACCGCAAAGATGTTAGCGGATCCGCTTACTAAAGGCTTACCACCCAACGTGTTGAGAGAACATGTAGCGGCATGGGTTTAAGGAAAGCCTATGATTCTGGACTAAAAGATGGCCCAAAAGATTAAAGTAAGCTGTTTGAAGCAGAGGTGTATTGTAGTATTAAATCTATCGGCGTTTGACCATGACGATGAGACATGTTCTATGCACTAATCGTGATGGAATAAGTAAAGTCAAAAGTAATTAAAGTTAAAGCATAGATGAGATCAAGGGGAGAATGTTAGAATGATCTCACCGCCGATTAATAGCAACTAATCGGGCTTTGATCCGCATACGATCGGGCGCCCGGTATATTAAGGTGGTGGGCCTGTCGCTGCGCTATATAAAGAGGGTGGAGGCGGCGCAGAACATGAGGTTATGCAGAGCCGCTACTCCACCCCACAAATCCCAAAACCGATCCGGAGGAGCGCGATGGCGGCGGAAGCACCACCGCCGTCTCGTCCGCTGGACCGCGCGCCGTCACCGACCTTCTTCCCGACCGTCGCTGCTGCGTGCGCGGACCTCACCGACGAACCCGTGATGGCCGCCTCGTCCTCCTCTACATCGGACGGTACCCTTCCTCCTCTTCCTCTCTCTCGGATCTAAACCCCGAACAAGAACGAGAAGAAGAAATGCAAAGAAAAGAAAGTAGATACAATTTAAAGAAAATTCTAGAGAGGATGTTTAGTGCCGAGGTGTGATTTGATCAGTCTCACCATGGTGGGCAAAGCGCTAGCGAGCATCGTAAGGGCGTCGGGGTGGCGGATGATTTTTAGGGTGAATTACTTCAAGCTAAAAATTGTGAATTGAGTTGAGTTAAAACCCATGTGGGTATTGAGTTAACGGGTTCTCCCATGTGTGTGTAGAGGATAAAATCCACTTTGTGACTAAGATTAGAGTTTCATTGTAAGCCTCCACTATATAAGGAGGAGATAAAGAGAGAGGTAAAGATTGATGCACTTGAGCCAACTTCAGAGATAAGAGTTTTGAGAGGAGAGCTTGGTGTTGGCCCTTGCGGTTTTGTCCTCCTTGGGAGTAGTTGTAATCCTTTATCTCCAAGTGATAATAGAAAATTAAACATGTTCCCATGTCTCTCTTGTGTTCTTGATTTGGTTTCTTTTCCTCTTTGAGTTGATTTTAGGATTTCTTGGTTACATCGTCTTTGGTATGGTAGGACTTGCTATGATGTGTAACAACCCACCCAAGACCATCTTGCTTATCTAGAACACACAAGCAAGTCTAGATCGTTATTTTTCTCTTTGATCCGATTTTGGTGCATATCTCTCTAAAATGGACAAAGATTGAAACTTTGTTTTTGATTCTTGAAATTTTTTTTATTAGAATAGGTTCCTAATACCCTAGGGACGGTGTGTTTCAAATTTTATGTTATTTGGAGCTTTGAGTCAAAAGTTAGGTTAATTTGTGGTTTTTAACTCACACAGAAAATTCAGGCTGAGGGCTTGGGTGGTCAAACCACCTTACTTATTTCATGAAAGAAGCTCCTAGTTCTTGGTATAATCATCCTCTGAATCTGACCGTCTGTTCTGGATCGGGGCGATTGGGGTACGACCCTCGTGGCTTCGCAGAGTCTGAAGCTTCGTATATTTTCATTTACCTTTTTATTCTTTGCTGGTGAGTAAAGTAGAGCAGAGTTGGTAGCTGAACTCTGTTCACGCTTTTTGTAGACGACATAAGAAGCCATGTGCTAAATGATACTGAAATCGCTTAGGAGAATCAAACCGTATTGCAGGATTCGGCTACGTTCAGCAAATAAATTGGCGGAGTATATATATGGAACATGTTAGGCCCATGCTTGCTACCATCTTTCAGTACCATGACTAAGAGAGGGTGAGAGGCTGCCATGGATCGATTGCTAATGGCAAGACTCATTGTTTGGGAGAGCTCCATGGTGTGTACATTTTATACATATCTAAGTTTGGGAGGCATCAGGTGTTAGAAATAGGTCTATATGAGTGAGACCTATTTCCAAAAATTTTAAAGTATACATAGTTTAGTACCATATTGATAATATAAGATAGAGTAAATCAATTTATAAGGTGGAGCCTTTTCCAGCGGCTTCGGGACAAGTCTGTTCCAATAGAGGTTCCAATAGGGGAAATGTCATGGGATGAGACACTATTCATGACCCGACAACGACGCCCGACTTCAGCCCAACCGACAAAAGGAGCAGGAGGCCCAGCGGCAGATATCCTCGAGCGGAATGGGTCCTGTAGCCAGGTCTGGTTATGTGACTTCCAGTTGGGGTCCACTCGGCAGACCTGGGGGAAGGACCTCGTCTCTTATGCGGCAGTGATAGGAGGAAGAGGGTATCGATGTGCTGTTGAGACCATTTGCTCTGAATTTTTCCCCAACCTGTTCTCTTGTCCCGTCTCCTCCTGTCTTCTCCGTCTGCGTTTCTTCCTTGTACCCATTGAATCCTGTAATAGCCGCTCGTAAATTGGAAGAGGAACGAGATGATTGCCTTTAGCCTTGTGGTTTCCCTTGTTGGAGAATTTCAGAAAGACACTCGTTGGAGAACACTGACGAAACTCTATTTTATCATGAACGCCTCAAACTTTAAGAAACCAGACTCAGAAATTGCAGTTTGTGATGTACATATCCAACGCAAACCCATTGTTAGTGTAAACGCACAGACTCCTCCGTTGGGGGATGAACTGCATGCATTTGATCCACATCGAGAGAAGAAACTTCTGTCGTGTCATGGGGATGATTCAAACGGAAGATGATAAGATATGTACTGATTCATAAGTACGGGGGGAAACTGTAAAAAAAATAAAGTACTGGGAACTTGCTATTGTAGAAATTTCTCTTTGCAACAACTCAGTTTGCCTTCATTTCTAATTCTGCTCCTGATGCACCAAAATTATATTTTCATTTGTTCAAGCATTGGTGCTTACAATATAGCTGGTTAAATCGTTGCCAAAGAATAGTATATAGCTGGTTAAATGTCAGTGGCACAGCCGAGGGCTATTGCTTGACATTTCGTAAGGATTCCTTGATAACTTTTAACAGAAAAGCAGCACCTATTTGACAAACATTGGTAAGGACTAGTGCTAAGTCAATCGGACTCTCTGATAGTAAGGGTTTCTCTCCTGCTCACCCGCACTGCTCATTTAGCCTGTTCTGCAAGATGGCCGGTGAAAATCGTACATAGAAACAACCATTAAGAATTAAGATGCTGCCTGCAAATTGCAGAAGGTTTGTTTGCCTGCTTTGTTTGGCATTGTTTTCAACTGCAATTGCGATGGAAGTAATCGCCGATGGTAACTTACAGAGCAGAGATGATATTGTTGAGAAATTCCATACGCGTCACCAAAATTTCCATGTTTAGCTAGCTTGCTATGTGATTTCCTTTTACCTTCTATACGTATTTACTATCCATATAGGTAGATTAGTTTCTATATTTAAGTTTGTAATCTTCTTATAAATAGCTGAGAAATACAATCACAAAAGCAGCGAGCTTGAGCTGCACCAAAAATCATTGTGCGAGCGTGAGTTGTTTCTGCATTGTCAAGAATTCACCGGCGTCCTGATCATCGAGCAATTTCAACATTTGGTATCAGAGCATCGACTCCAAGGGCCATGTCTGTGCAGTCGACTCCGCACGGTGGGCGATCGCCGTCGCCACCACATCGTCGATGCATCTCCCACTCTCCTGCGCCGCGCTATGGACGGCGCCACGACGAGGCCGTCATCGAGCACGTCGTTAAGGAGGTAGGCGCCTCCATGCAGTACCCGATGCTCACGTGCACCAACTACCAAGAGTGGTCGTTGCTGATGCGCGTGAACCTGCAGGCCCAAGGGCTCTGGCAGGCTGTCGAGCTAGAGGAAGACGAGGTTATCGAGTACCACGAGGACCGGCTCGCCCGGCGGCGGTCTGCGCGCGTGCCACGAGATGCTCGGTCGCTTGCACACAAGCGAGCAGCGCGATCGGTGTGGGAGGCGGTGAAGATCTGCGCGATCGGTGTCCAGCCGAGTCCGCGGCGTAACGTCGCGGCTACGCAAGGAATTCGGTGACATCGAGTTCAAGGACGGGGAGTCCGTCGACGACTTCTCGCTCCGAATTGTTGGGCTGGCCAACAACATCCGCGTGCTCGGTGGTGAGATCTCGGACGCAACAATCATCAAGAAGATGCTCGAGGTCGCTCCCGAGCACCTCTCTCAGGTGGCAATAGCCATTGAGACACTCCTTGATTGTGACGAGTTGTCCATCGAAGAGGTCACCGGTCATCTACGACAAGTCGAGCAGCGGTGCAAAAAACCGGTACCACCGCCGACCCACATCGTCGACAAGTAAGGCCGTCTACTCCTTTCAGAGGAAGAGTGGCTTGCACGTCTCAAGCTCTGTAGCGGCGATGGTGAGAGCAGTGGCAACAAGCGCGGAAAGACTCGAGGACGTCAAGGTGGCGGAGTGCGCGGCGGCAAGAGCGAAGAATCCAGCGGGCCGAGCCAAGAGCGCATGGCGAACAAATGCCGAAATTGCGGCAGGGCCGGCCACTGGGCCAAAGACTGCCGTAGCAAGCCCAAGAGAGCTGCGTAGGCCCACATCGCCCAGGGAGATGAGGAGGAGCCAATGCTCCTGATGGCCCACGTAGTCCCCTCCTTCCCACCGACATCTCCACCAGTAGGGGTAGGCTCAACGACAGTTCCATCGATTTCTCCGTGCACAGCGCCACACAGCGCGGGAAGCGGCCCAGTGGCGGCTCAGCGGCAGCTCCTCTCCTCCCCATCTCCATCTTCGGCAGTGAGAGGCGGCTCTCCACCAGCGGGAGCAGGCTCAGCGGCGGCGGGAGGCGGCTCTCCGCCAACAGGAGCAGGCTCAGCGGCGGCGGGAGGTGGCTCAGCGGTATACAATTCTAATAATTCTAGGCAATCAATACAACAATTCTAGCACAAGCATAAGTAAATATAGCAAATAACAAATTTCTCAACTAGCAAGATAAAGACTAGAAGAAGACAAAGAAATGATCACAATGACATGTGCGATGTTTTCCCGTGGTATCGAAGACTTGCCGGTCTTCACTAGTCCATGTTGAGGAAAGCCCAAGCGCTCTTGGACCGGCTCCACAAATTAAGCCTTGCTTCTCGATCACTAGGGATAGCTCTTCCTCCTCTCCGGAGATGGCGAGCTCCAAACCACTTACAATCGACTCGAGCTTCTTCACAATCTTCTTGAAGAAGTCACCTCACAATCAACCTTCTCACCGTCTACATGCCGGCAAGCACCAAAAGAATAGATCACTAATTTCGCTTGACGACGCTCAAGTGCAAAAGGATCAACTAGAATTGAATGCACTTGAAAATCTCTCCACAACTCAAAATGAATGCTCAAGTGAGAAAAGAGAGTGGAGTGAATGCTCTAAGGCTCAAATATGATTAATGCAAGTTCAGCACCCTGTCCAAAGGCAGGTGGAGGGGTATTTATACCCTCACCAACTAAAACTAGCCGTTGCAAAAATTTAATCCTGAGAAATCAGAAAAATCGGAACTACCATAGTACAAATTGCGGAACTACCGCACTTTACTGTAGCACACAGTAACGGCTATGTCAGACGGACAGAACTAGCCGATTAAATTTCAGACCGGTACTACTGCCATTATAAGTGCGGTACTACCGCACTACGGTAGTTCTGCCGTGCTATTTCCGGTACTTCCGATTTCTGGCCAGTTAAGTTTTTCTTGGGGTGCTCTCTGGAAAAAACATACCGAAAATTGGTAGCTCCGTAGTACCGCGCGATACTACCGCAATACGGTAGTTCCACCGTTGGATACGGTACTACCGATTTTACTAAGAGAACACAGTGAGTTTCAAACTTTTTTTCAAATGAATGCATGATCCTAAGTTGGTCCAATGTGCACTAAATCATGCTATCAAGCTATTTTCAAGGATCCCTCTTAATAGTACGGTATCTAGCTTATAATCCGGTCTTTCACCCTTTTTCTCCTAAGACCGGTAAAATACAAAAGAGATCCTATATTTTATGTACCTCATTTTTTACCCTCCTCATCGTCGATTTTCTATGCAGCTTGTTCTACACCTTTGCACACATGAGACATTATCTATACAATCTTACACACACATTAGTCCCATTTCATAATTCGTCATTAATTATCAAAGCCCTAAATTTAGGGGTCTAGATGCTTTCAATCTCCCCCCTTTTGGTAATTGATGATAACATCTTTAAATTTAAGTGTGAAGAAAGATTTTGAATATACTATCTGCATAAAAACAAGTTGCATACTCTATTTTTGACTTTTGAAGAGTGAGTTCAATCTTTCAATTTATTGCAGAAGCTTAAATGATTCAATTTCTTTCTGAAGTCACTTTTGAAACACTCCCCCTAAATATATGCATGGATTGCATATATGAACAATAGACGTAGTGGGGCTTAATCAATCATGAATTTCAAGAATGTGTGATATGCAAATGACAACCATACATGAAATTTCATATGACAATAATGATCATGAACAGGAATTTAGATTTGCATATAGCGAAAGTATAAAGATCATTACATAGCATATTGTTCATCACACACAAATAATAAAAACGACGAAGATAACCATTCAAAGTGTTATTACACCACATAGTCTTTTACATAAATAGATAAAAGATAGATAACTTGATCTTGATCTTCTTTTCTTCTTCTTCTTCTCCTTCCAACTTCTCCCCCTTTAGCATCAAAGTACCAAAAAGTTCACTCCTGAGTATCTTGATCCTGAGCTTGAGGAGAAGCGTCACGGCGACGGCGGTGGCGACGCTCGTAGTGGCGTGGAGCGACGGTGGTCTCAAGCGCTATCATCCGATCGCGAGGAGGAGATGGCGATTGATAGAAGACACGTTGACAAACAGAGAAGAGTAACTTCGGTGAGAGAGAGACATTTCCACTTATGGTGGCCAGACTATCTGTCATGGTAGTCATACCACCACTCAGACCCATGACCATAGCATAAAACTGAGCCATTGTCACCTCTTCCCCTTGCAGCCCTTGCTCCCCCTGCTACTGAGAAGAGGAAGCTCCAGGATGCGCACTAGGGCGCGGAGGCATAGAGAGTGGGGCTTTCTCACGAGGCTTATATGGCTTGTGAACACCTCCCTTGCCGCCTCTAAACGGTCCGGTCTTGTGAATGATGAGAGCCATGATGTAGGGTGCAAAGTTGATCCTTTGGCTCCTGTCATTCTTAGACATCCATTTCTCGAATCATGAGGTCAATCACATCAAACTTGGTGTCTATCATGATATATCGAATCAAGTTCCAGACATGCCCTCTAATGGCGTCGAAGTTTCCACTCTTGGGCATAATTGTGTGATTGATGATCCGGTTAATCAGACTCGGAATAGGACATAAACCGTGAAATTTTTTGGGCACATATCTCATACTGCGATCATAGAATTCTGAGTATTGATGGAGTGGGATCGCAGGACTGTCGAACACTTTTTCATATGTGCTGGAGAAGGTGTTCAAAGCTGCCTCAAGTTCTCCCTTGTTCGAACTCAAGTATTGATCTCCGGTCATCCACTCAAGGTTATCAAAGTTAGGAGATATCCACAGGGTGGCATAGAACTGGAGGATTACCTCCTCATTGTAATCTGACTTGAGAGAGACTAAGTAGAGAATTCCTGATTGCTAAAACATGCGCCAAGCCCTGTCAAACATGTCCAACCTGTCAATGTGATCCCAATTCATATACTTGTGATCAGCAAACTTGTTGTTCAGATAAATCTCTTCATATACTTGCTCCTGAAATTGTGTATGAAACTTGGGATTGGTGGTGTTCTTGGAGAGGAGCTGCTGCCGACGGTGCCTGAGGATGGCATAGCCGTCGCTTGTCATGCGACGAATGTCCCTTCGCTCATTTGCTGCTGGTCCTGAGTCCTCATCCTCTTCTTCTTCTACTTCTCCTTCTGCTTCTTCAGGTATCTGACTGTCAGAGGAGGAGTTCATATACCGATCAGACTTGGTCTTAGAACCATTGGGGGTTCCATTGTCGCTGCCCTCTAGAGTCCTTTTAGGTGACTCCTCACGATCTGACTCAGTAGGAGGCAGTGCATGAGTAGGAGCCTAAGATTCCTGACGAGATGAGCCTTGGCCCGAACTTTCGCCGCTGACGTAGAACTTCTTTGTCGGATTTCTTATCTTTCCGGCCACTTTCTTGAGAGCATTCCGTGTTTTGGGAGCCATCTTGAAAAAGGAATAATATTGAAGTCAAGGAAGTGCTAAAAGGTAAGAAAATTAGGTTCAAATTGAATGAAGACAACATGCTGAAATTACAGGGAAATCAGTAGTTCCGCGACGGGCGTGTAATGCGGGAGTGCGGTAGTTCTCTCTGAACCTCGCGGTAGTACTGCAGATGCGGTAATGCTTGATGTAGGTGCGAAAGTACCGCTCAGCGGTAGCACCGCGCCTTCGAGCGGTTTTACCGATTTTTCTGAAACTTTTTAGGCAATTTTAATATATGATTTTAAGTGATGTTTTTTATGGATGTGATCCAATAGAAAGATGTTAAATTATCTAACATCACTAAAACTAGCAATTTGCCCAAGAATCTAGCATCGAAATTGTCTACATTTCAATTTTGACCTAGTTTCACATGGAGTTCAAAAGGAGATGAAACTTGAAGTGTTGATCCGAAATACCTCAAAGATTGGGAGTTGAACTCTTGTGAAGCGAATCAAGCCCAAACGGAGAAAACCGCACCGGATTTGGAGATCGGGTGAGGGACTTTGGAGTATTCTTGGGGGTTGAGAGAGAGAGAAAAGAGTTTTCAGGTGCAATGAAGTAATGAGGAGAGCGGGAACGGTTTTGGAAAGAAATAGGAGAGAATTTCGGAAGTAACCGCCTCTATATGAAAAATCGGTAGTTTCACCTTTACCCACGGTATTACCGTACTGCGATAGTACCGCGCCTGACTACGGTATTACCGCATTGTCAATAGTGGTAGTTTCAAATTTTCTACGACTTACTGAATTTTGAGATTGGAACTGAGGTATTATGCAAATGATCCCTAGTTTTGCACTCAAAGAAGACTCATTCAGGATCATTATGCATTAGAGAACCTATTTGAATTCTAATAAAATAGTTTTTATGAAAATACAATACTTTAGCAAAAAATTCTTTGATAAATCACCATAAAAATGCTCAAATAACTAAAATAGCACCCAAACACATGCAACAAGGGTTCAAGCAATATTCGAGAAGTCTAAAACATTTAATTCAATCCTCAACTTGCAAAAGTGGCTTTAATCTAATGGCTTGGTGAAAATATCCGCTAGTTCATCCTCGGTTCTTATGTGGCTAATTTCAATATCCCCCTTACTAACATGATCTCTCAAGAAATGGTGTATAATATCTATATGCTTGGTTCTTGAGTGTTGGACGGGATTATTGGTTATTTTCACTGCACTCTCATTATCACACAAAAGAGGCGTTTTATCAAATTTGATTCCATAATCCATCAATGTTTGCCTCATCCATAATAATTGTGCACAACAACTACCCGAGGAAATATATTTGGCTTGGTTTGAAAGCGCTCTGAGTTTTATTTCTTTGAGGACCAAGATACTAAGGATCTACCAAACAGTTAACAACTTTCTGAGGTGCTTTTTCTATCCACTTTACAACCTGTATAATCGGAATCCTAATATCCAATTAAATCAAATTTAGCACCTTTTGGGAACCACAAACCTATACTAGAGGAATATTTTAAATATCTTACAATTCTCTTTACGGCCACTAAATGGCACTCTTTTGGAGATACTTAAAACCTTGCACACATGCAAACACTAAATATAATATCGGGCCTAGATACGGTAAGATAGAGCAAGCTACCAATCATTGATCTATAAAACTTTATATCTACCAACTTACCTTCTTCATTTAGGTCTAGATGCCCGTTAGTTGCCATGGGAGTTTTGATTGGCTTTGCATCCTCCATGCCAAACCTTTTGAGTAAATTCCTTGCGTATTTGGTTTGGCTTATGAATGTCCCATTCTTAAGTTGTTTGATTCGAAGTCCAAAAAAATAACTCAATTCACCTATCATTGATATCTCAAACTCCGTAGATATCATATCACCGAATTCTTTGCAAAAATTTTGGTTAGTAGAACCAAAAATAATATCATCAACATATATTTCACATACAAAGAATTCATTGTCAATAATTTTAATAAACAATGTAGTAGCAACCTTCCCGATTTTGATTCCTTTAGAGAGTAGAAAATCTCGAAGGCGCTTATACCATACTTTAGGAGCTTGTTTAAGCCCATAAAGCATCTTTGAGAGTTTATAAACATGGTTTGGATTCTTAGGATCTTCAAATTCAAGAGATTGCTCAACAAATGCAAGTTCGGTTATTTTTCCATTTAGAAATGCACTTTTAACATCCATTTGATAAAGTTTTATATCAAAGCATGATGCAAAAGCAAGTAATATTCTAATTGACTCAAGTCTAGCTACGGGAGCAAAAGTTTCATCATAATCTAATCTCTCGACTTAAGTAAAACCTAGAGCTACTAACTTTGCTTTGTTTCTTACCATAATTTTATTTTCATCTTGTTTGTTGCGGAAGACCCATTTTATGCCAATTACGTTGTGCTCATTGGGTCTCTCCACCAAACTCCACACGTCATTCCTTGCAAAGTTATTTAGCTCCTCATGCATGGCATTAACCCAATCGGAGTCATCTAGAGCATCATCTACAACCTTGGGCTCAAGAGAAGAAACAAAAGAGTAATGTTCACAAAAAGAAGCTAGTCTAGAGCAAGTTTGAACACTCTTACTCACATCACTCAATATTTGATTTATTGGGTGATCTTTGTTCAAAGCGTTGTGAATTCTTAACGGTTGAGGTTGCTCATCCTTTTCTTCATCTTTAACTTGAACGGTGCTTGTTGTGGAAGAGGTAGGAGGTTGAACTTGTGTCGATGACAGTGAGTCACTTGTGTCTTCCTTTGGCTTGGTGCTTCCAATTTGCATATTTTCTATTGCCCTTCTTAGTCCTTCATCACCTACATCATTCAAATTTTCTTACTCTTCTTGAGAGCCATTAGTTTCATCAAATTGTACATCACATGATTCTTCAATTATACCAGAATTTTTATTTAAAACTCTATATACTTTATTATTTGAAGAATATCCTAATAGAAAACCTTCATCACACCGACTTTGAAAGTTTGAAAGCGAACACCCTTCCTTATAATATAGCATTTACATCCAAATACTCTAAAGTAAGAAATGTTTGGCCTTCTTCCTATGAGAAGTTCATAAGAAGTCTTTTCAAAAGACGATGCAAATAAAGCGATTTATGGCATGACAAGCGGTATTAATTGCTTCCACCCAAAAGATATCGGAAGTATTATACTCATCATGTATTGTCCTAGCCATTTCAATTAATGTACGATTTTTCCTTTCTACTACTCCATTTTGCTCCGGAGTGTAAGCGGTGGAAAATTCATGTTTTATTCCAAGTTGCCTCGGCGACATGAGTGTTCCTCAATTTTGAAGGGCTTTCCGGCCCTCTAGTGTTGTTCATCGGTTCTCGGCAATTTCTTGCCTCACTGCTATGCTTCATGAAGTGCGGTATTAAATTGTATCTTGCTTCCTAAATGGCTTCTTCAATGATTGTCGAATTATTATCAATGCATGACTAACTGTTTGCCTCTATCCTTTGTGGGGAAAAGAATATCGGACGGAAACTAGGTGCAAAACACCAGCCACAGAGCAGCTCATTATTGCAGTTAGTAAAAGCGGAATGACTCCTTACATCAAGCGGGACCCTATGAGGTCAAAAGAATGAGAACCAAACCTCATCGGGCAAAATAGTCTTTAATCGCATTCCATCGTGTTCTTGATTACGAATGAAGCTGTTTAAGTTAATTTACATAGGATGCTAGGCGGCAAAACAAAGAAGTTGAGAAGTATGGGTGCATAAAATGTCGAGAAAATATAGTACAAGTGGTAAAGCTGGAATTACTCGCATAAGTAGTGTGCGGATCGGGAGCGGCGCAATTGCCTCTTGCCTATTTGTTGATAACTTATTTGTAAATTGGGGCATATTAATCTTGGTCTTTGTGACAATTCAGTTTACCCTCATTTCTGATACTACTCCTGAATTGATTTCCATAAGATTGCTCATTGTTCTAGCAACACTTCTTTCGTTACTTCACAGAGTTGAAGACGGGAGTCGCTGCTAGTGGTGCTTCCTCTG
This sequence comes from Melocanna baccifera, assembly GCA_036346265.1. Taxonomy (NCBI): domain Eukaryota; kingdom Viridiplantae; phylum Streptophyta; class Magnoliopsida; order Poales; family Poaceae; genus Melocanna; species Melocanna baccifera. Next base: position 5,279,738 of record CM070709.1, read on the forward strand.
CATTATCCTCCGGGATCGCAAGCTGCAAGCATCTAAGTTAAAATATAGTGTTTGACATAGAAACGCCGTCCTACTGCCCGTTCTATATAAAAAAAGAAGTGTTAGGCAAACCTGGAAAAAGCTATACTAAGGGTTAGTGTACATTTACTTGGTAGCTCAGATAACAAGGTTGCACTTGTCGCTCCCACAAAGACTCATTACTTTGTCTTTGCGAATGATATCATGGCAATCTGAAATGCAAACAACTTGTAGTCTGCTAACATTCTACAAATTGCAAAATCTTTGTTTGTCTGCTTGTTTTTGTGAGATCATATAGAGGTTACTCCATGTTTATGATGACTATATGACACCATCGAGAGCGACAGAATGCGATTTGAGTTGACAAAAATGTGAACGAGGGATTTGGGGAGAAGTTTCAAGGCTTGGCAGTCAGACCGATATACAGGGCCAGTCTAACCGCTATGCAGGTGTAATCAAACCGCCTCTACATGGCGATCGATTGGTGGCTTAATCCTTGAAAAATAGACATCTAACACTTGCGTAGCCATATTTGAGTATGTGTTTGCGCTAGATGTCACCGTAAATGGAAACTGTGTTGATTTGTGATCCAAATTATATATATCAAATAGGCCAGCTTCTAGACGGAGCGTAGCGAAGGGCCGTCGCCGGAGCGGAGCGGAGTCCTGACGCTGGCCCATTGCGCAAGCCGTGCACCAGGGGCGCTGGGGTGTATGGATCCTAGTCGAATTAGGGTTTCCTTGTTATATATATCCCGTAAGCGCCGTTTGGGATAGAGCATTAGAGTTGTAAATCCCCGGCATTGTAACCTCACCCCGATATAGTGAAGATTGTTCTTTGCCGGGCGCGCCGTGGTTTTTCCCCTCTCGCATTGGGAGGGTTTTCCACGTTAAATCTTGTGTCTCTCTGCGATTGATCTTGTTTACTTCGTCGTTTCTTCCGCCGTCGCGTGCAACAAACTGGAGCTGAAAGTGTTAGAATGATCTCCACCGCCGATTAGCCCAACGGCTAATCGGGCTTTGATCCGCATACGATCGGGCGCCCCATATTAAGGTGGTGGGCCTGTCGCGCTGCGCTATATAAAGAGGGTGAGGCCGCGCACGAGACATGAGGTTATCTGAGCCGCTACTCCACCCCACAAATCCCAAAACCGACCGGAGGAGCGCGATGAGCGGCGGAAGCACCACCGCCGTCTCGTCGCGGACCGCCGCCGCCGTCACCGACCTTCTTCCCGACCGCCGCTGCCGTCGCGCAGACCTCACCGACGAACCCGTGATGGCGCCTCGTCCTCCTCTACATCGGACGGTACCCTTCCTCCTCTTCCTCTCTCTCAGATCTAAACCCCGAACAAGAACGAAGAAGAAGTACAAGCAAACATTGGAATCGAGCGGGAATAGTGGCAAAGAAAATCCTCAAATCAATTTCGAGTCTCGGTCGGAACAAAAAAAAGAATGCACTGCTGCGCCGCGCTCTGCGCGCGCCTGTCGCTGGCCGTTGGCCCGCGGCCCGAGCGCGCCGCCATCGCGCAAGCGCCGCGCGGCGCCTCCCTGCCTGGGCGCAGGCCGCCGCCCTGCGGCGCGTGGCCTCCACTGCCGCGCCGGCGCTTCGCGGCGTGCGCGCGTCCTGCCGGGACTCCCGCGGGCGACGCGGCGAAGCGCTGCGCGCGAGCCGCGCGAAGGCCGCGCGCCGCCGGCGCCTGCGGCCGCGGCTGCGCATCCCGCGCGCCGAACTGCGCCCGCTCGGCCGCCTTGGCGTGTGCCTGCGAGCACGCGCTGCGCGCCCGGCCGCTGCAGCGCTGCGCGCCGCCACTGGCAGCCGGCCTGCAGCCCAAGAGCCATGATCGCTCGCCCATGCACCCCTCTGTCAGATCCATAAATTGAGGCTATTTTTTTGGGAGCAGTAATGGTAAATGAATGGTGGAGCTTTCGTTTTGAGGAGATAAGGATCAGGCAAGGCTTTGAATGTGTGGTGGAGAAAGTCTGGGCTTTGCGCGAGTACGTGTATACCGAGAAAAAAAAATAATAATATATATATTGAATTATTGTTTAATGGTATGCGTACTTTTAGATATATATGATATATCTAAAAGAAAAGGTATAATTTTCATTATTAAATTCGAACCAACGGGAGAATTTAATTTTGGAAAAATAGATATCTTTTTAATAGATGTTTCGCTGCAAAAGTTAAATGGTGATTACTCTTTAAATTAAATTCGAACCAACGGAAGAATTTAATTTTTGAGCATTGTTGTAAATTATAATATTGTTATTTTCTGACCAACGTTGATAATAACAGTATTATAATTTAATTGATGTTGTTATGCATTATTTCTATTTCTGCCCAACGGTGATGTAGATTTAATGTATAAATAAAATTGTAAGGCATATATTTTTGATATTATGATATTGTTATTTTCTGACCAACGTTGATAATAACAGTATTATAATTTTTAATACAGTTTCCGTTGCAAAAGTCAATGTTGATTAATTTTCATTATTAAATTCGACCCAACGGGAGAATTTAATTTTGGAAAAATAGATAATAATTTCAAGAGATTTATGATATTGTTATTCTCTGACCAACGTTGATAATAACAGTATTATAATTTTTAATAGATGATTTTATGTATTATTTCTTTTTCGCCAACGGTGATGTAGATTTAAAGTATAGATAAAATTGATTTAAATTGTATGTCATATTTTTGACCAACGTTGAAAATAAGGCATATAATTTTGCTATTACGTTCTCACTTTATTTGAACTAATGAGTTGTATCAAAGAGATCCCCACTCTCAAATGAGATCATTATGGAGAGTGGAAGAAAAAGATAGACTTAGCGTTTATCTTGGCCGAGGTGGGTGAGTCCTCACTATAGCACGCCCTGCTGAGCCTATGGCACGGTGAGGATCAAAATGAGGATGATCTTGCTTGGCGAAAAGACAGAGGATCATACTCCTTACAGATGTTATATGATCTTGATCATAAAAAGTGGGTCACTGCCAACAAGAAATGTTTGGCTGTGATAAAGAACACGATTGAGCACGCAATTGTGGGCTCAATCGCAGAGTGTGACTTGTCACAGAGTACCTTGAGAAAATAAAGAGCCAATTCATGGCTCTTCAAAGACTTATGCTACGGTGATTAGCGGTTTGTGATGAAAGGTACTCGGTGGTGGCGGTGGCATAAGAGAGCACATACTAAGGATGAGCAACTTGGCATCCAAGCTCAAACCAATAGATTTGGCTCTCAAGGATGACTTGCAAAATGAGCTTTATTTGTTATCATTATGTGATGACGTGAATGTCGTATGCGATAATGGGAACGTCGCGTGCTAGAAAGTAAATGAATCCTCGTCACGAATGTAACAGAAACGAAAGAGAACTCTAAATCGTCGTCGAAATTATGGCATCGTTTAGGCCATATTTCGAGGGGAGAATAGAAAGACTAGTTAAGAATAATATTCTTCCTCCATTAGAGTTCTCTGACTTAGAACAATGCAGAGAATGCATTAAAGGAAAATATGTAAAGAAAATTAAGAAAGACGCCAAAAGAAGCACAGGAGTTCTACAAATTATTCACACAGATATTTGTGGACCTTTTTCTGTGAAAAGTGTGGATGGATATGACTCGTTCATAACATTCACGGATGATTACTCCCGTTATGGATATATTTATCCAATCAAAGAAAGAAATGAAGCCTTGGATAAATTCAAGACATTTAAGGCTGAAGTTGAAAATCAGCATGATTTAAAGATTAAGATAGTCCGATCTGATCGTGGGGGGGAGTACTACGGTCGACATACCCCATATGGACAAGTTCCTGGACCTTTTGCAAGGTTTCACAGAAAATGGTATAGTGGCGAGATTCTACAGGCGAACCTCGTAAAATGGAGTAGTGAAAGACGCAACCGCATTCTCGATGGATATGGTGCGAAGTATGATGAGCTACTCCACACTGCCATTGAGTTTATGGATGGAGGCGTTAAAAACCGCCATTCATATTCTCAACAGAGTGCCTAGTAAGTCGGTGCCCAAAACACCGTACGAGTTGTGGACAGGAAGAGTTCCCTCACTACACCACTTACGTGTGTGGGGGAGTCCTGCTGAGGCTAAAGTATTTAACCCAAATCTTGGGAAGCTTGATCCCAAAGCGATGGCTGCCATTTCATTGGCTACCCGAAAAGTCAAAAGGTTTCGTTTCTACCGTCGCACCGATATACAAAGTTTGTAGAAACGAGACACGCTGTCTTCTTAGAGGATGAAATGATGAGGGGAAGCATGGTAACTCGAGGGTTTGACCTTGAAGAGAAGCGGGCGTATGGGCCCACTCCGATGATTCAAGAGCCATTCTTCGCAGTGCCTGCTGTCGCTGCACCGACAGTGCAAGACACTGTGGTGCCAGCACCTGTTATTGTTCCTCCTGTGGCAACAATAAATGAGAATGAGGATCCTGTTCTTCAAGATCCTACAGAACCCATTGCCACAGATGAGGGGGAGCAACAGCAGCCCCAAACAGAAGATGTACCAAATGTCGAGGCCCCGAGGAGGTCTCAAAGAGTAAGAAGATCAGCTATCTCTGATGATTATCAGATTTATCATACAGAGGAATTTCAAATGGAGGATGATCCCACCTCATTTGAAGAAGCCATGAGAAGCGAAAACTCTTCAAAATGGCTTGAAGCCATGGAAGAGGAAATGAGGTCCATGAAGACTAATAAAGTCTGGAACTTGGAAATCATTCCTAAAGGAGCCAAAACAGTAGGCTGTAAATGGGTCTACAAGACAAAACTCGACTCCCAAGGGAATATAGAAAGATACAAAGCGCGACTTGTGGCAAAAGGCTTTACGCAAAGAGAAGGGATTGATTACAATGAGACTTTTTCTCCAGTCTCATGTAAAGACTCCTTCAGAATCATAATGGCATTAGTAGCACATTATGATTTAGAGTTACATCAGATGGATGTAAAGACGGCATTTCTTAATGGGGATTTGGAGGAAAATGTTTACATGGCACAACCGAAAGGTTTTGTCATGGAAGAAAATGAAAGAATGGGATGCAAATAAATCGATTTATGGGTTAAAGCAAGCTTCAAGACAATGGTACATGAAGTTTGACAATACAATAAGAAAATTTGGGTTTAAAGAGAATGTAGAGGACAACTGTGTTTATGCAAAGTTTAAAGATGGGAAGTTTATCTTCCTAATCCTGTATGTGGATGATATCCTACTAGCTAGTAGTGATATCGATGCACATCGAGACAAAGAAGTTTTGTCCTCAAACTTTGATATGAAAGATCTTGGTGAAGCTTCGTTCGTTCTAGGATCAAATTCACGGGATAGAGACAAAGGAATATTGGGACTATCACAAAGGCATACATAGAGAAAGTCTTAAAGAAATTTGGTATGCATAAAAGTAGTCCTTCACTGCACCTATAGTCAAGGGCGACAGATATGGGGATTTTCAATGCCCCAGAACCGATCTGAGCTCGATCAAATGAAATCGGTTCCATATGCTTCAATTGTCGGAAGCTTACAAGTATGCTCAAGTGTGTACACGCATACGACTTAGCGTTTGTTACTGGGTTACTTGGCGATTCGAGCAATCTTGGAATAGAGCATTGGAAATTGGTAAAGAAAGTCTTGCGTTATTTGCAAGGAACAAAAGGCCTCATGATGACATACGTAAGATCGATTTACTCCATATAGTGGGGTATCTGATTCGATTATGCGGGAGATGATAGAAAGTCAACATCCGGATATGTATTCACTCATTTGGAGGAGCTATATCGTGGAAAAGCTCAAAGCAAACCGTCACTACATCGTCCACAATGTATGCCGAGTTTGTAGCATGATATGAGGCTACGGGCGGTGGGCGGCTAAAGAAGTTCATACCGGTTTAAAAGTGGTTGACGACATCAATAGACCACTTAAGTTGTCTGCGATAATGAACCGCATAATGTATGCCCACAACAATAAGTCAAGTGGTGCTGCCAAACACATTGACATAAAGTATTATGTTGTGAAAGATAAAGTTCGGGATCAAATTATAAGTCTTGAGCATATAAGTACCGCAAAGATGTTAGCGGATCCGCTTACTAAAGGCTTACCACCCAACGTGTTGAGAGAACATGTAGCGGCATGGGTTTAAGGGAAAGCCTATGATTCTGGACTAAAAGATGGCCCAAAAGATTAAAGTAAGCTTGTTTGAGCAGAGGTGTATTGTAGTATTAAATCTATCGGCGTTTGACCATGACGATGAGACATGTTCTATGCACTAATCGTGATGGAATAAGTAAAGTCAAAAGTAATTAAAGTTAAAGCATAGATGAGATCAAGGGGGAGAATGTTAGAATGATCTCCACCGCCGATTAGCCCAACGGCTAATCGGGCTTTGATCCGCATACGATCGGGCGCCCAGTATATTAAGGTGGTGGGCCTGTCGCACTGCGCTATATAAAGAGGGTGAGGCCGCGACACGGGACATGAGGTTGTACAGAGCCGCTACTCCACCCCACAAATCCCAAAACCGATCTGGAGGGAGCGCAGTGAGCGACGGGAAGCACCACCGCCGTCTCCGTCGCTGGACCGCCGCCGCCGTCACCGACCTTCTTCCCCGACCGTCGCTGCCCGTGCGCAGACCTCACCGACGAACCCGTGATGGCCGCCTCGTCCTCCTCTACATCGGACGGTACCCTTCCTCCCTCTTCCTCTCTCTCTCAGATCTAAACCCCAGAACAAGAACGAGAAGAAGAAGTACAGCAAACAGAAAGTAGATACAATTTAAAGAAAATTCTAGAGAGGGATGTTTCTGGTGCCGAGGTGTGATTTGATCAGTCTCACCATGGTGGGCAAACTGCTAGCAGGCATCGTAAGGGCGATCAGGGTGGCCAGATGATTTTTAGGGTGAATTACTTCAAGCTAAAAATTGTGAATTGAGTTGAGTTAAAAACCCATGTGGGTATTGAGTTAACGGGTTCTCCCATGTGTGTGTAGAGGATAAAATCCACTTTGTGACTAAGATTAGAGTTTCATTGTAAGCCTCCACTATATAAGGAGGAGATAAAGAGAGAGGTAAAGATTGATGCACTTGAGCCAACTTCAGAGATAAGAGTTTTGAGAGGAGAGCTTGGTGTTGGCCCTTGCGGTTTTGTCCTCCCTTGGGAGTAGTTGTAATCCTTTATCTCCAAGTGATAATAGAAAATTAAACATGTTCCCCATGTCTCTCTTGTGTTCTTGATTTGGTTTCTTTTCCTCTTTGAGTTGATTTTAGGATTTCTTGGTTACATCGTCTTTGGTATGGTAGGACTTGCTATGATGTGTAACAACCCACCCAAGACCATCTTGCTTATCTAGAACACACAAGCAAGTCTAGATCGTTATTTTTCTCTTTGATCCGATTTTGGTGCATATCTCTCTAAAATGGACAAAGATTGAAACTTTGTTTTTGATTCTTGAAATTTTTTTTATTAGAATAGGTTCCTAATACCCTAGGGACGGTGTGTTTCAAATTTTATGTTATTTGGAGCTTTGAGTCAAAAGTTAGGTTAATTTGTGGTTTTTAACTCACACAGAAAATTCAGGCTGAGGGCTTGGGTGGTCAAACCACCTTACTTATTTCATGAAAGAAGCTCCTAGTTCTTGGTATAATCATCCTCTGAATCTGACCGTCTGTTCTGGATCGGGGCGATTGGGGTACGACCCTCGTGGCTTCGCAGAGTCTGAAGCTTCGTATATTTTCATTTACCTTTTTATTCTTTGCTGGTGAGTAAAGTAGAGCAGAGTTGGTAGCTGAACTCTGTTCACGCTTTTTGTAGACGACATAAGAAGCCATGTGCTAAATGATACTGAAATCGCTTAGGAGAATCAAACCGTATTGCAGGATTCGGCTACGTTCAGCAAATAAATTGGCGGAGTATATATATGGAACATGTTAGGCCCATGCTTGCTACCATCTTTCAGTACCATGACTAAGAGAGGGTGAGAGGCTGCCATGGATCGATTGCTAATGGCAAGACTCATTGTTTGGGAGAGCTCCGCGGTGTGTACATTTTTATACATATCTAAGTTTGGGAGGCATCAGGTGTTAGAAATAGGTCTATATGAGTGAGACCTATTTCCAAAAATTTTAAAGTATACATAGTTTAGTACCATATTGATAATATAAGATAGAGTAAATCAATTTATAAGGTGGAGCCTTTTCCAGCGGCTTCGGGACAAGTCTGTTCCAATAGAGGTTCCAATAGAGGGGGAAATGTCATGGGATGAGACACTATTCATGACCCGACAACGACGCCCGACTTCAGCCCAACCGACAAAAGGAGCAGGAGGCCCAGCGGCAGATATCCTCGAGCGGAATGGGTCCTGTAGCCAGGTCTGGTTATGTGACTTCCAGTTGGGGTCCACTCGGCAGACCTGGGGGAAGGACCTCGTCTCTTATGCGGCAGTGATAGGAGGAAGAGGGTATCGATGTGCTGTTGAGACCATTTGCTCTGAATTTTTCCCCCAACCTGTTCTCTTGTCCCGTCTCCTCCTGTCTTCTCCGTCTGCGTTTCTTCCTTGTACCCATTGAATCCTGTAATAGCCGCTCGTAAATTGGAAGAGGAACGAGATGATTGCCTTTAGCCTTGTGGTTTCCCTTGTTGGAGAATTTCAGAAAGACACTCGTTGGAGAACACTGACGAAACTCTATTTTATCATGAACGCCTCAAACTTTAAGAAACCAGACTCAGAAATTGCAGTTTGTGATGTACATATCCAACGCAAACCCATTGTTAGTGTAAACGCACAGACTCCTCCGTTGGGGGATGAACTGCATGCATTTGATCCACATCGAGAGAAGAAACTTCTGTCGTGTCATGGGGATGATTCAAACGGAAGATGATAAGATATGTACTGATTCATAAGTACGGGGGGAAACTGTAAAAAAAATAAAGTACTGGGAACTTGCTATTGTAGAAATTTCTCTTTGCAACAACTCAGTTTGCCTTCATTTCTAATTCTGCTCCCTGATGCACCAAAATTATATTTTCATTTGTTCAAGCATTGGTGCTTACAATATAGCTGGTTAAATCGTTGCCAAAGAATAGTATATAGCTGGTTAAATGTCAGTGGCACAGCCGAGGGCTATTGCTTGACATTTCGTAAGGATTCCTTGATAACTTTTAACAGAAAAGCAGCACCTATTTGACAAACATTGGTAAGGACTAGTGCTAAGTCCAATCGGACTCTCTGATAGTAAGGGTTTCTCTCCTGCTCACCCGCACTGCTCATTTAGCCTGTTCTGCAAGATGGCCGGTGAAAATCGTACATAGAAACAACCATTAAGAATTAAGATGCTGCCTGCAAATTGCAGAAGGTTTGTTTGCCTGCTTTGTTTGGCATTGTTTTCAACTGCAATTGCGATGGAAGTAATCGCCGATGGTAACTTACAGAGCAGAGATGATATTGTTGAGAAATTCCATACGCGTCACCAAAATTTCCATGTTTAGCTAGCTTGCTATGTGATTTCCTTTTACCTTCTATACGTATTTACTATCCATATAGGTAGATTAGTTTCTATATTTAAGTTTGTAATCTTCTTATAAATAGCTGAGAAATACAATCACAAAAGCAGCGAGCTTGAGCTGCACCAAAAATCATTGTGCGTGCGTGAGTTGTTTCTGCATTGTCAAGAATTCACCGGCGTCCTGATCATCGAGCAATTTCAACATTTGGTATCAGAGCATCGACTCCAAGGGCCATGCATGCGATCGACTCCAGACGGTGGCGATCGCCGTCGCCACCACATCGTCGATGCATCTCCCACTCTCCTGCGCCGCGCTATGGACGGCGCCACGACGAGGCCGTCATCGAGCACGTCGTTAAGGAGGTAGGCGCCTCCATGCAGTACCCGATGCTCACGTGCACCAACTACCAAGAGTGGTCGTTGCTGATGCGCGTGAACTGCGAGCCCAAGGGCTCGCGGTCGTCGAGCTAGAGGAAGACGAGGTTATCGAGTACCACGAGGACCGGCTCGCACTGGCGGCGATTCTGCGCGCCGTGCCACCTGAGATGCTCGGGTCGCTTGCACACAAGCGAACAGCGCGATCGGTGTGGGAGGCGGTGAAGACTGTGCGCATCGGTGTCCAGCGAGTCCGCGGCGCCAACGTGCAGCGGCTACGCAAGGAATTCGGTGACATCGAGTTCAAGGACGGGGAGTCCGTCGACGACTTCTCGCTCCGAATTGTTGGGCTGGCCAACAACATCCGCGTGCTCGGTGGTGAGATCTCGGACGCAACAATCATCAAGAAGATGCTCGAGGTCGCTCCCGAGCACCTCTCTCAGGTGGCAATAGCCATTGAGACACTCCTTGATTGTGACGAGTTGTCCATCGAAGAGGTCACCGGTCATCTACGACAAGTCGAGCAGCGGTGCAAAAAACCGGTACCACCGCCGACCCACATCGTCGACAAGTAAGGCCGTCTACTCCTTTCAGAGGAAGAGTGGCTTGCACGTCTCAAGCTCTGTAGCGGCGATGGTGAGAGCAGTGGCAACAAGCGCGGAAAGACTCGAGGACGTCAAGGTGGCGGAGTGCGCGGCGGCAAGAGCGAAGAATCCAGCGGGCCGAGCCAAGAGCGCATGGCGAACAAATGCCGAAATTGCGGCAGGGCCGGCCACTGGGCCAAAGACCGCCGTAGCAAGCCCAAGAGAGCTGCGTAGGCCCACATCGCCCAGGGAGATGAGGAGGAGCCAATGCTCCTGATGGCCCACGTAGTCCCCTCCTTCCCACCGACATCTCCACCAGTAGGGGTAGGCTCAACGACAGTTCCATCGATTTCTCCGTGCAGCGCCACACAGCGCGGGAAGCGGCCCAGTGGCGGCTCAGCGGCAGCTCCTCTCCTCCCCATCTCCATCTTCGGCAGTGAGAGGCAGCTCTCCACCAGCGGGAGCAGGCTCAGCGGCGGCGGAGGCGGCTCTCCGCCAACAGGAGCAGGCTCAGGGGCGGCGGGAGGTGGCTCAGCGGTATACAATTCTAATAATTCTAGGCAATCAATACAACAATTCTAGCACAAGCATAAGTAAATATAGCAAATAACAAATTTCTCAACTAGCAAGATAAAGACTAGAAGAAGACAAAGAAATGATCACAATGACATGTGCGATGTTTTCCCGTGGTATCGAAGACTTGCCGGTCTTCACTAGTCCATGTTGAGGAAAGCCCAAGCGCTCTTGGACCGGCTCCACAAATTAAGCCTTGCTTCTCGATCACTAGGGATAGCTCTTCCTCCTCTCCGGAGATGGCGAGCTCCAAACCACTTACAATCGACTCGAGCTTCTTCACAATCTTCTTGAAGAAGTCACCTCACAATCAACCTTCTCACCGTCTACATGCCGGCAAGCACCAAAAGAATAGATCACTAATTTCGCTTGACGACGCTCAAGTGCAAAAGGATCAACTAGAATTGAATGCACTTGAAAATCTCTCCACAACTCAAAATGAATGCTCAAGTGAGAAAAGAGAGTGGAGTGAATGCTCTAAGGCTCAAATATGATTAATGCAAGTTCAGCACCCTGTCCAAAGGCAGGTGGAGGGGTATTTATACCCTCACCAACTAAAACTAGCCGTTGCAAAAATTTAATCCTGAGAAATCGAAAAATGGAACTACCATAGTACAAATTGCGGAACTACGCACTTTCTTTGAGCACACACTGATACGGCTATGTCAGACGGACAGAACTAGCCGATTAAATTTCAGACCGGTACTACTGCCATTATAAGTGCGGTACTACCGCACTACGGTAGTTCTGCCGTGCTATTTCCGGTACTTCCGATTTCTGGCCAGTTAAGTTTTTCTTGGGGTGCTCTCTGGAAAAAACATACCGAAAATTGGTAGCTCCGTAGTACCGCGCGATACTACCGCAATACGGTAGTTCCACCGTTGGATACGGTACTACCGATTTTACTAAGAGAACACAGTGAGTTTCAAACTTTTTTTCAAATGAATGCATGATCCTAAGTTGGTCCAATGTGCACTAAATCATGCTATCAAGCTATTTTCAAGGATCCCTCTTAATAGTACGGTATCTAGCTTATAATCCGGTCTTTCACCCTTTTTCTCCTAAGACCGGTAAAATACAAAAGAGATCCTATATTTTATGTACCTCATTTTTTACCCTCCTCATCGTCGATTTTCTATGCAGCTTGTTCTACACCTTTGCACACATGAGACATTATCTATACAATCTTACACACACATTAGTCCCATTTCATAATTCGTCATTAATTATCAAAGCCCTAAATTTAGGGGTCTAGATGCTTTCAATCTCCCCCCTTTTGGTAATTGATGATAACATCTTTAAATTTAAGTGTGAAGAAAGATTTTGAATATACTATCTGCATAAAAACAAGTTGCATACTCTATTTTTGACTTTTGAAGAGTGAGTTCAATCTTTCAATTTATTGCAGAAGCTTAAATGATTCAATTTCTTTCTGAAGTCACTTTTGAAACACTCCCCCTAAATATATGCATGGATTGCATATATGAACAATAGACGTAGTGGGGCTTAATCAATCATGAATTTCAAGAATGTGTGATATGCAAATGACAACCATACATGAAATTTCATATGACAATAATGATCATGAACAGGAATTTAGATTTGCATATAGCGAAAGTATAAAGATCATTACATAGCATATTGTTCATCACACACAAATAATAAAAACGACGAAGATAACCATTCAAAGTGTTATTACACCACATAGTCTTTTACATAAATAGATAAAAGATAGATAACTTGATCTTGATCTTCTTTTTCTTCTTCTTCTTCTCCCTTCCAACTTCTCCCCCTTTAGCATCAAAGTACCAAAAAGTTCACTCCTGAGTATCTTGATCCTGAGCTTGAGGAGAAGCGTCACGGCGACGGCGGTGGCGACGCTCGTAGTGGCGTGGAGCGACGGTGGTCTCAAGCGCTATCATCCAGTCGCCGAGGGAGGAGATGGCAGTTGATAGAGAAGACACGTTGACAAACAGAGAAGAGTAACGCTCGGTGAGAGAGGAGACATTTCCACTTATGGTGGCCAGACTATCTGTCATGGTAGTCATACCACCACTCAGACCCATGACCATAGCATAAAACTGAGCCATTGTCACCTCTTCCCCTTGCAGCCCTTGCTCCACACTCATCGAGAAGAGGAAGCTCCAGGATGCGCACTAGGGCGCGGAGGCATAGAGAGTGGGGCTTTCTCACGAGGCTTATATGGCTTGTGAACACCTCCCTTGCCGCCTCTAAACGGTCCGGTCTTGTGAATGATGAGAGCCATGATGTAGGGTGCAAAGTTGATCCTTTGGCTCCTGTCATTCTTAGACATCCATTTCTCGAATCATGAGGTCAATCACATCAAACTTGGTGTCTATCATGATATATCGAATCAAGTTCGGACATGCCCTCTAATGGCGTCGAAGTTTCCACTCTTGGGCATAATTGTGTGATTGATGATCCGGTTAATCAGACTCGGAATAGGACATAAACCGTGAAATTTTTTGGGCACATATCTCATACTGCGATCATAGAATTCTGAGTATTGATGGAGTGGGATCGCAGGGTGTCGAACACTTTTCATATGTCTTTGGAGAAGGTGTTCAAAGCTGCCTCAAGTTCTCCCTTGTTCGAACTCAAGTATTGATCTCCGGTCATCCACTCAAGGTTATCAAAGTTAGGAGATATCCACAGGGTGGCATAGAACTGGAGGATTACCTCCTCATTGTAATCTGACTTGAGAGAGACTAAGTAGAGAATTCCTGATTGCTAAAACATGCGCCAAGCCCTGTCAAACATGTCCAACCTGTCAATGTGATCCCAATTCATATACTTGTGATCAGCAAACTTGTTGTTCAGATAAATCTCTTCATATATTTGCTCCTGAAATTGTGTATGAAACTTGGGATTGGTGGTGTTCTTGGAGAGGAGGCTGCTGAAGCGGTGCTGAGGATGGCATAGCCGCCGCTTGTCATGCGACAGAATGTCCCTTCGCTCATTTCTTCTGGTCCTGAGTCCTCATCCTCTTCTTCTTCTACTTCTCCTTACGCTTCTTGGTGTCATTGTCGGAGGAGGAGTTCATATCCGATCGGACTTGGTCTTAGAACCATTGGGGTTCCATTGTCGCTGCCCTCTAGAGTCCTTTTAGGTGACTCCTCACGATCGACTCGATGGGAGGCGGTGCATGAGTAGGAGCCTAAGATTCTGACGAGATGAGCCTTGGCCCGAACTTTCACGACGTAGAACTTCTTTGTCGGATTTCTTATCTTTCCGGCCACTTTCTTGAGAGCATTCCGTGTTTTGGGAGCCATCTTGAAAAAGGAATAATATTGAAGTCAAGGAAGTGCTAAAAGGTAAGAAAATTAGGTTCAAATTGAATGAAGACAACATGCTGAAATTACAGGGAAATCAGTAGTTCCGCAGCCAGGGGCGGTAGTACCGGGGTGCGGTAGTTCTGCTGAACCTCGCGGTAGTACCGCAGTGCGGTAGTAGCAGTGTAGGTGCGAAAGTACCGCTCAGCGGTAGCACCGCGCCTTCGAGCGGTTTTACCGATTTTTCTGAAACTTTTTAGGCAATTTTAATATATGATTTTAAGTGATGTTTTTTATGGATGTGATCCAATAGAAAGATGTTAAATTATCTAACATCACTAAAACTAGCAATTTGCCCAAGAATCTAGCATCGAAATTGTCTACATTTCAATTTTGACCTAGTTTCACATGGAGTTCAAAAGGAGATGAAACTTGAAGTGTTGATCCGAAATACCTCAAAGATTGGGGGAGTTGAACTCTTGTGAAGCGAGAATCAAGCCAAACGGAGAAAACCGCCGGATTTGGAGATCGGGTGAGGGACTTTGGAGTATTCTTGGGGGTTGAGAGAGAGAGAAAAGAGTTTTCAGGTGCAATGAAGTAATGAGGAGAGCGGGAACGGTTTTGGAAAGAAATAGGAGAGAATTTCGGAAGTAACCGCCCTCTATATGAAAAATCGGTAGTTTCACCTTTACCCACGGTATTACCGTACTGCGATAGTACCGCGCCTGACTACGGTATTACCGCATTGTCAATAGTGGTAGTTTCAAATTTTCTACGACTTACTGAATTTTGAGATTGGAACTGAGGTATTATGCAAATGATCCCTAGTTTTGCACTCAAAGAAGACTCATTCAGGATCATTATGCATTAGAGAACCTATTTGAATTCTAATAAAATAGTTTTTATGAAAATACAATACTTTAGCAAAAAATTCTTTGATAAATCACCATAAAAATGCTCAAATAACTAAAATAGCACCCAAACACATGCAACAAGGGTTCAAGCAATATTCGAGAAGTCTAAAACATTTAATTCAATCCTCAACTTGCAAAAGTGGCTTTAATCTAATGGCTTGGTGAAAATATCCGCTAGTTCATCCTCGGTTCTTATGTGGCTAATTTCAATATCCCCCTTACTAACATGATCTCTCAAGAAATGGTGTATAATATCTATATGCTTGGTTCTTGAGTGTTGGACGGGATTATTGGTTATTTTCACTGCACTCTCATTATCACACAAAAGAGGCGTTTTATCAAATTTGATTCCATAATCCATCAATGTTTGCCTCATCCATAATAATTGTGCACAACAACTACCCGCGGAAATATATTTGGCTTCGGCGGTTGAAACTGCTACGGAGTTTTATTTCTTTGAGGACCAAGATACTAAGGATCTACCAAACAGTTAACAACTTTCTGAGGTGCTTTTTCTATCCACTTTACAACCTGTATAATCGGAATCCTAATATCCAATTAAATCAAATTTAGCACCTTTTGGGAACCACAAACCTATACTAGAGGAATATTTTAAATATCTTACAATTCTCTTTACGGCCACTAAATGGCACTCTTTTGGAGATACTTAAAACCTTGCACACATGCAAACACTAAATATAATATCGGGCCTAGATACGGTAAGATAGAGCAAGCTACCAATCATTGATCTATAAAACTTTATATCTACCAACTTACCTTCTTCATTTAGGTCTAGATGCCCGTTAGTTGCCATGGGAGTTTTGATTGGCTTTGCATCCTCCATGCCAAACCTTTTGAGTAAATTCCTTGCGTATTTGGTTTGGCTTATGAATGTCCCATTCTTAAGTTGTTTGATTCGAAGTCCAAAAAAATAACTCAATTCACCTATCATTGATATCTCAAACTCCGTAGATATCATATCACCGAATTCTTTGCAAAAATTTTGGTTAGTAGAACCAAAAATAATATCATCAACATATATTTCACATACAAAGAATTCATTGTCAATAATTTTAATAAACAATGTAGTAGCAACCTTCCCGATTTTGATTCCTTTAGAGAGTAGAAAATCTCGAAGGCGCTTATACCATACTTTAGGAGCTTGTTTAAGCCCATAAAGCATCTTTGAGAGTTTATAAACATGGTTTGGATTCTTAGGATCTTCAAATTCAGGAGATTGCTCAACAAATGCAAGTTCGGTTATTTTTCCATTTAGAAATGCACTTTTAACATCCATTTGATAAAGTTTTATATCAAAACATGATGCAAAAGCAAGTAATATTCTAATTGACTCAAGTCTAGCTACGGGAGCAAAAGTTTCATCATAATCTAATCTCTCGACTTAAGTAAAACCTAGAGCTACTAACTTTGCTTTGTTTCTTACCATAATTTTATTTTCATCTTGTTTGTTGCGGAAGACCCATTTTATGCCAATTACGTTGTGCTCATTGGGTCTCTCCACCAAACTCCACACGTCATTCCTTACAAAGTTATTTAGCTTCTCATGCATGGCATTAACCCAATCGGAGTCATCTAGAGCATCATCTACAACCTTGGGCTCAAGAGAAGAAACAAAAGAGTAATGTTCACAAAAAGAAGCTAGTCTAGAGCAAGTTTGAACACTCTTACTCACATCACTCAATATTTGATTTATTGGGTGATCTTTGTTCAAAGCGTTGTGAATTCTTAACGGTTGAGGTTGCTCATCCTTTTCTTCATCTTTAACTTGAACGGTGCTTGTTGTGGAAGAGGTAGGAGGTTGAACTTGTGTCGATGACAGTGAGTCACTTGTGTCTTCCTTTGGCTTGGTGCTTCCAATTTGCATATTTTCTATTGCCCTTCTTAGTCCTTCATCACCTACATCATTCAAATTTTCTTACTCTTCTTGAGAGCCATTAGTTTCATCAAATTGTACATCACATGATTCTTCAATTATACCAGAATTTTTATTTAAAACTCTATATACTTTACTATTTGAAGAATATCCTAATAGAAAACCTTCATCACACCGACTTTGAAAGTTTGAAAGCCGAACACCCTTCCTTATAATATAGCATTTACATCCAAATACTCTAAAGTAAGAAATGTTTGGCCTTCTTCCTATGAGAAGTTCATAAGAAGTCTTTTTCAAAAGACGATGCAAATAAAAGCGATTTATGGCATGACAAGCGGTATTAATTGCTTCCACCCAAAAGATATCGGAAGTATTATACTCATCATGTATTGTCCTAGCCATTTCAATTAATGTACGATTTTTCCTTTCTACTACTCCATTTTGCTCC
This sequence comes from Melocanna baccifera, assembly GCA_036346265.1. NCBI lineage: Eukaryota > Viridiplantae > Streptophyta > Magnoliopsida > Poales > Poaceae > Melocanna > Melocanna baccifera. The sequence goes on from CM070709.1 coordinate 5,297,341, forward strand.
GGAGTGTAAGCGGTGGAAAATTCATGTTTTATTCCAAGTTGCCTCGAAGCGACATGAGTGTTCCTCAATTTTTGAAGGGGCTTTCCTGGCCCTCTAGTGTTGTTCATCTGGTTCTCGGCAATTTCTTGCCTCACTGCTATGCTTCATGAAGTGCGGTATTAAATTGTATCTTGCTTCCTAAATGGCTTCTTCAATGATTGTCGAATTATTATCAATGCATGACTAACTGTTTGCCTCTATCCTTTGTGGGGGAAAAGAATATCGGACGGAAACTAGGTGCAAAACACCAGCCACAGAGCAGCTCATTATTGCAGTTAGTAAAAACGGAATGACTCCTTACATCAAGCAGGACCCCTATGAGGGGCAAAAGAATGAGAACCAAACCTCTACTGGGGCAAAATAGTCTTTTAACTGCATTCCATCGTGTTCTTGATTACAGAACCGTTTAAGTTAATTTACATAGGATGCTAGGCGGCAAAACAAAGAAGTTGAGAAGTATGGGTGCATAATATGTCAGAAAATAAAGTACGAGTGGTAAATTGGAATTACTCGCATAAGTAGTGTGCTGGTCGGGAGCGGCGCAATTGCCTCTTACCTATTTGTTGATAACTTATTTGTAAATTCGGGCATATTAATCTTGGTCTTTGTGGCAATTCAGTTTACCCTCATTTCTGACACTACTCCTGAATTGATTTCCATAAGATTGCTCAATGTTCTAGCAACACTTCTTTCGTTACTTCACAGAGTTGAAGACGGGAGTCGCTACTAGTGGTGCTTCCTCTGCGTTATCCTCCAGGATCGCAAGCTGCTAGCATCTAAGTTAAAATAAAGTGTTTGACATAGAAACGCCGTCCTATTGCCCGTTCTATAAAAAAGAACAAGTGTTTGGCAAACCTGGAAAAAGCCATACTAAGGGTTAGTGTACATTTACTTGGTAGCTCAGATAACAAGGTTGCACTTGTCCGCTCCCACAGCACTCATTACTTTGTGCTGCAGAATGGTATCATGGCAATCTGAAATGCAAACAACTTCTAGCCTGCTAATATTCTACAAATTGCAAAATCTTTGTTTGTCTGCTTGTTTTTGTGAGATCATATAGAGGTAACTCCATGTTTATGATGACTATATGATACCATCGAGAGCGACAGAATGCGATTTGAGTTGACGAAAATGTGAACGAGAGATTTGGGGAGAAGTTTCAAGGCTTGGCGGTCAGACCGATATGCAGGGCCAATCTAACCGCTATGCAGGTGTAATCAAATCGGCCTCTACATGGCAGTCTGATTGGTGGCTTAATCCTTGAAAAATAGACATCTAACACTTGCGTAGCCATATTTGAGTATGTGTTTACACTAGATGTCACCGTAAATGGAAACTAGAGCTGAAAGTAGATACAATTGAAGGAAAATTCTAGAGAGGGATGTTTCTGGTGGTGAGGTGTGATCTGATTAGTCTCACCATGGCGATCAAGGTGGCCAGATGATTTTTAGGGTGAATTACTTCGAGCTAAAAATTGTGAATTGAGTTGGAATTTGTTCGAAGGATATAGAATCATGGCATATGTGTTACATGATACATTTATGAACTAATGTGGGTCAAATTAGAACAAACTTGTGTCCGAAAATAGTTTGCTTGGCCTATTGGTGTGCTTGATTCCGAAGTCAACTATGGTCAGTACCAAGGTGGACTAGGACTTGGTTGGGAGAACCAAGCTCCAAAGTGGTTATAGATGCTAGGTGAGATGGTTGGACTCAACCAAATATGCAGGATGGATAAGGACCATAGAAGGCACAAGTGCTGAGGCATGTGGTACACGAAGTGATTTGAGTCCGTTTACAAGTGAGAATGGTTCGATAGCATCCAAGCAAATGAAAGACTTGGCGGAAAGTCATTGGAACCATATGGAAGAAGGAGAAGCATAGGCGATGTTTTGAGGCGAAGGAATCGGGAAACGTCAGTTGAGGGGCATTTTGGTCTTTTGCCATAAACTGGAAAAGTGAGTGGTTTGCAAAACCATGACGAAGGCCTAAATGGATTAGGTCAATGATACTCCATGGAGGACAAGGCACGATGGATTCGGACTGTTGGAGCTAAAGTTGAAAAGGGCACTTTGAGAAGTGTGCGTGAGTGGGTTGAGTTAAAAACCCATGTGGGTATTGGGTTAACAGGTTCTCTCATACGTGTGTAGAGGATAAAATCCACTTTTTGACTAGGATTAGAGTTTCATTGTAAGCCTTCACTATATAAGGAGGAGATAAAGAGAAGGGTAAAGATTGAAGCACTTGAGCCAACTTCAGAGAAAAAAGTTTTGAGAGGAGAGCTTGGTGTTGGTCCTTGCGGTTTTATCCACCCTTAGGAGTGGTTTTAATCCTTTATCTCCAAGTGATAATAGAAAATTAAACATGTTCCCCATGTCTCTCTTGTGTTCTTGATTTGGTTTCTTTTCCTCTTTGAGTTGATTTTAGGATTTCTTGGTTACATTGTCTTTGGATTTGATTCTTGATATGATAGGGCTTGCTATGATGTGTAACAACCCACCCAAGACCATTTTGGTCATCTAGAACACACAAGCAAGTCTAGATCGTTATTTTTCTCTTTGATCCGATTTTGGTGCATATATCTCTAAAATGGATAAAGATTGAAACTTTGGTAATGATTCTTGAAATTTTTTATTAGAATAAATTCCTGATACCCTAGGGACGGTGTGTTTCAAATTTCACATTATTTGGAGTTTTGAGTCAAAAGTTGGGTTAATTTGTGTTTTTTAACTCGCAAAGAAAATTCAGGCTGAGGGCTTGGATGGTCAAACCACCTTTCTTTAACCGGTCCAACCATCCCCTGTGAGTGCGGTCAGGCCAGCCCTCAGGCAAGGTGCTGAATTTGGTGGGTTTTTGCTATTTTGTGGTGTTTTCCGCTACAACAAGTTTGATCTTGATCTTCTTAGCTCTTCATAGATACTGAAGTGAAAAGACCTTAAATGACTAGGGAAATTTTGTCGGAGTCATTCACCCCACCCTCCCCTTCCCTCTGACTGTTGTAACCGATCCTATAGTTTTCATCATTTGCCACTACAATTGCAATGAAATTGTTTATCATCTTTTGCCACTGCAATTGCAACGAAAGCAAACACACATGATAAGTTACAAAGCAGAGATGAGATGCTGGTTCTCTCAACTGGAACTTATTCCAACCCAGATGATTTAAGACAACACAACAGTGCATCAAAAGCAGGTACAAACAGAAGTACAAACAGTACATGACTAAGTTACACAGATTCACATGCTATGATCGTATTTATCCCTTAAGAAACTGGAAAAACAGTCAGACAGAGCAAGACAACGGACCTACTTGTTACATGCCGAGAAAGCTTCATCTAACTCGTCACTTCTTCAGCGTCCAAGATTACTTATTTCATGAAAGAAGCTCCTTGGTACAGTCATCCTCTCAATCTGACCGTCTGTTCTGGATCGGGCGTTTGGGGTACGACCCTCGTGGCTTCGCAGAGTATGAAGCTTCGTATATTTTCATTTACCTTTTTATTCTTTGCTGGTGAGTAAAGTAGAGCAGAGTTGGTAGCTGAACTCTGTTCACGCTTTTTGTAGATGACATAAGAAGCCATGTGCTAAATGATACTGAAATCGCTTAGGAGAATCAAACCGTATTGCAGGATTCGGCTACGTTCAGCAAATAAATTGGCGGAGTACAAATATGGAACATGTTAGGCCCATGCTTGCTACCATCTTTCAGTACCATGACTAAGAGAGGGTGAGAGGCTGCTATGGATCGATTGCTAATGGCAAGACTCATTGTTTGGGAGAGCTCCGTGGTGTGTACATTTTTATACATATCTAAGTTTGGGAGGCATCAGGTGTTAGAAATAGATCTATATGAGTGAGACCTATTTCCAAAAATTTTAAAGTATACATAGTTTAGTACCATATTGGTAAGATAAGATAGAGTAAATCAATTTATAAGGTAGAGTCCTTACCACTCATTAAATCATATGACATATGGATGGAAATGATATGAGAAGGGTTTTGTCTAATCACACATGTGTGTGCACCATGCTATAACATGGAGCGCAACTTGGTAGACCAAGTCCACCTTATTTTTTACTAAACCATACATCACTCTCTCTCTGTTTGAATTTGAGGCTAGTGGGTAATGGCTGGTTGAATGTGTCAATTATCAGTAGTTAAATGGCTGGTAAATGACCGCTTAATCATGTTAGTTCTCAATTTGCATCTATATATATGTCTGGAGACGTCCAGAGCAGAGAGCAGAGAATCCCACCTACATTCTTCCTCTACTTCTTCTCTGCTGATCTGTGTTGGTGTGCTGTGTGACCGAACCTCGCTAGCCTTTCTTCTTAGTTTGCATCTAAAAGAGGGGAGAGCGGCTATCTCCGAGTCATTACCGTAGAAAGTACCTGCACTGGGCAGCGCATTTGCGCGACTGCTCATACTTTGCTTCATCTACTTTCCGCACTATATCGACCACCGCACTGCGCTTATCGTTATTCATCAAGTTCAACAGCAAGTCGTTCGCGCATTCGATTTACTTTGATACTGTATTTTCCATACGTATTTTCTAAAGTACAATAAGGCTCTGATCGTTTTGGCTTTTTTCGGTTTCAGCTTTTTTTCACTATTCACTACACTATCCACTAACTCGAATCTGATGAAATTTGATCACTCTGATGAAATTTCAGCTAAAAACCAGAAGCCATCGTTAAAATGATCATCACCTAAGCAACTTGCTGTTAGTTATAAGTTTTGCATCACTATTCTTTTATTGTATTTGTCTACCGGCAAAACTTAGACTTAAAATATTACCCACATTTCCAACATCAAGAACATGGTGCATCAAGACCTTAAAGCTCGTAAGTAGCAAGCTGTGCTCTTTTACCATCCGGCAGCTTCCATAGCCGGTAGAATTCCTAGATTTTAATTTAGATCTGCCTCGGTTATACCAGTTCTTGCTAATGATCAACGACACAATGAGGGATTCATCCTTGTGCAAGGCATACAGCGTGATAGAGGTACAAATTAACTGCATTTTGCTTCCTTCGTGGTGCTGGCATTTTTGTTTTTTGGAAGGATTCTAAATTACCATTATAATTGCAAGACTAAGACTATTTGCCTCTATACTTTGTAGGGAAACATAATTTCATAAGGAAAATTCCATAAAAAAATGAGAAGTAAACTATAAATGGATAACACACTCCTTACTTTATCATGTTTGTACCAAGCATTGATAAACTCGATTCAGTAATTGAAGCACTACGGTATGTGCTTTTTTAGAATGGTAATTCACTACATGGACTTTTATTTTTTTTATTTTTGACATTTTCTCACATGTATTTCTTATTTTGTGAGTTCTATCACCTCCCAATAGAAGAAGGAATCAACCATTTGAAGAAGTAATTGGTTAATAGGGCATGGTAAAGTACGAGTTGCTGCTAATGGTGTTTCTGCTCCATTTTCCTCCACGATCATTTGAAAAAACCTCTGGTAAAGATTCCGCGTTAATATTTAACTGAAAATTAATTGCTTTGTAAACTGATAAAACCCTCACAAAGAGTTAGTGTTAAGTTTAATTTGTAGGTCATGTGATAAGGCTTAAATCATGCCTGCCACAACACATTTAGTCACTGCTGCAAAAAAAATGGTATCATAACATCTGAAAGTAACCTATCAGTTCTGTACCGGCCGGAATGTTCCTTGTAACGCCCCCGTTTCCGGGGACGTACGGGGATCCGCAATTGTCCGTAGACCGTACAGTTGCGGCGTACCGTACAGAATTGTACATCATTGCCAACAAGCTTACAACATAAGATCCAAATTTTATTACAACATACAACACGTCGGTCGAGTTTAGCGTAGCGGGGCGGCAAGCCCAAATAGTTTACATTACAAAAGAAATCCAGCGATCAAGCCCGAGTGCGGCTAAAACCTACGACCACTGCTCATCCGCGCCATCGGTCTCTTCCGAAACCTCTTCGTAGACTTGGTCTTCTCCTTGAGGGGCATTTTCTGAATTTGTGATTAAGCAAGTTTGAGTACCACCGTACTCAACAAGTTACAATGATAAGCCTCACATACTACATGCACGGGATTTCAAGTGAGAGGTATATATTGGTTTTATTTATATGGGTGGGTGCAATTTTATTTGTAAACAATTTAGAAACAAAGCTCCATTATACCATAGTTAAGGAAATGGGGTTTGAACATATATCTCTTCTCTTTACACATGTTTCAAAATATCGAAAAACTACTTATGCCTCACTACTGGAATCACCCATTATGCACAGCTTCATTAACCAGAAGCATGGCGCATTCGAATACAATAAATTTTACTCTGCAGAGTTGCTCAGCTTTACCCACAAGGTTTCTCAACTTCCAATGTCAAGTTATATACACACTACCATTAGTGTGCGACTGCATTGAAAAAATCGGGTCTTTCGCTACCCACTTTACTTTAAAGTCCCTACCCGATAGGTGGTGATGCTCACCGGCCGTTGTGTGTATGGTTAGTTACGTGTAACAGCAATAACTCCCCCATACCACACATACAGACCTACCGTTATGTGTACGGTGAGTTACGTATAACGGCGATAACTCACCCATACCACAGCCCAACTCCTGTAGGGGTTTAAATAAAATGTGCAGCTAACGGACCAGGATTGGTTATTCAATACTTGTGGTTGAGCGGTCACTGTGCTATAAATTCAGCATAAGGGTCTCGTCCTTATATTTGCTCCTGAGACTGCCAACCACAACGGGTAAACGATACATCCTACATCGACACCCGTCTGTTGCACCCTCCACCCTAGGGTAAGGTCGTGGACTCGTCCACTACTGGGCACTCCACAATTACCGCCTTACCCTAGACGAATTCTTAAATTATTTTGGAGAACCGGCGAACTGTCTCGATTACTCGATAGCTCATCATTTTATGTGATCGATTAAACGAGGTTTAGATATATATATACTAGTTTAATATCGCTAAGTTTGTCAAGGTGAAAGTGGCCTCAAGTTGAACATGGCATTTGTACTGTGGTAGGTCATAACTAAAATATATACAAGACATTCTAAACATTTCTATTTTAATTAAATAATTGATTTAAGCAAATAGTAGTAATGCACATAACTTAATTAAAAAATACGGGAATTTGTAGGTTCAACATGCGTCAAAGATTATAACTTGCCTTGCGTCTCGATCACTTCAACGATCTCGTAATGCGTGGAAACTTGCTCCGGACCCTGCACCGTCGCCTCGAACTCCTCGCAAGCTACCGCAAAGAAAACACACAAAATAACGATAAGCATTTTTGTTTTTTAAACAAAGCAATGGAAAGGAAAATAAATAAAATAAATTTAAATAAATGAGAAAACAGTGGAGAGGCTTGGACTTGAATTTTTGGGAGTAGAATGAGGGGTATTGAACATCGGATAAGAAATTGGGACTTCGAAAGGATTCAAACGAGATATAAATCAAATAAATCGGCCTCGGAAATTCGGAGGGAGCACTGTTCACATGAACAGTACTGGGCCGGCCCGCTTCAGCGCGCGGGAACGCGCCTTCGCGCGTTTCGAATCGGGGCGGGCCGTCGGGCGCGGCCCACTCAGCGCGCGCGCGACGCTGCGCAGCCCGGGAACGGCAAGCCTCAGACGGCGACCGTCGGATCAAGCGGAAAGGGTGAGGATGCGCCACGATAAAGACCTTTCCGAAACGATGCGTTTTCAAACCCCGCCGCAAATCGGCGCACACGATCGGGGTGGAGGGCCGAGGATGTAGCCACGACGCCTTGCGCGAACCGATGCGTTGGAACACATCACGCGCCGTTGGATAGAACTCGGAGGAGCAGGAGGAGGCCACGAGCCGGGAGAAGTCATCTTCTTCCTCCGGTAGACGCGAAGAGGGAGAGAACGAGCTCGCATCCTCCTTCGATTCGGCTAAGGGAGTGGGTCGATGAGGCTATGGGTGGTACGGAGAGGAAGAGGGTGGTGAGGGGAACCCATTGGCGCGCTCAAACCGAGGTGAGAGTTCGAGAAGGCCGTCGCCGTAGGGAAGAAGAAAATGATGGTGGCTGCGGTTCGAGGGGATTTGGAAGTGCTCAAGTCAAGCGGCTGTGGTTTCACCATCCATGGGAGAAGGAGATCACGGGAGGCACGGTTTCAGGCTCGAGGAGGATCACCGAGCTGTCCACGGGAGGTGGTGGTGGTCGGAGGAAGGTGCTCGGTGCGGGACCCGAAGGCGAATGCTTTATACAAATTGAGTTGGGCATGAAGAGTGCGATGTCGGGGTGGAGCTCTAGCAGAAGTTAATTGCATTTTCATCGGTGGAGGAGGGAGATCGGCGGTGAGGTCTACCGGGACCAGGGGTGGTCGGGCGCGGGCCGAGAGGAGGGGACCAAATACCGCTCGGGGAGGGGAGTGGAGTGGTGCGGCTACTGAGCGAAGCAATTGGCCTTAAACACTCGGGGGGAGAGAAGGGAGCTCGCGGGGAAGGACAGCCATTAATGGCGCTCGAGAGGAGGGGTGAGGCTACTCCCCTAAAGCTAAGACGACCATGCTGAATGATTGGCCGTTGTCTGCGTGCGATTGGGGGAGGCCGACCGGATTTGGCCGAGCGCGCGACCGTCCGGAGAGTGCCGAGCGGAGGAGGCGTTATGCCAGCTGGACGCGAGGGGAGCGAAGCGCGTTGGCGCGCGCGGACGTGAAGGCGGGTCCACTGGCGGTTATCGACGTGCGTGAAGGGACATGAGGGAGCAAGAGGGCGCGGTGCACGAGCGCGAGGCGAGGGCGGCGCACGACGCAGAGGGAGGGGAGGCGAGGGGCGAAGGCGTCTCGGGCGTGTACGCTTACGCGAGGAGAGGCAGGGAGGCGAGGGAGGAGCCAAGCACGAATCTCAAAGCAATCCGAGGGCTGAGGAAGAAACCGACAACAGCAAGGGGAAACACTGAAGAGCACAAATCGATTCTGAAAATTTGAGTTGTTTCATTCCTTTCCGCCGGATAAAACAGGACAGCGGAGGCCGTGTTCGTACCAGCAAAAATTCCTGTCAATTCCGCCCACGAGATTAACCCGGTCCAGGGAATAGGTTGGGAAAGTCTCGCTGTAGGTCTGACTCCTTTTCCCAAGTCGATTCAGTGGCAGTGTGATTCTTCCATTGTACTTTGCAAAACCTGATGTTTCGATTTCTGAGCTGCCTCTCTGTGGTTTCAAGTATTTGTAGTGGTTCTTCTGCATATGACATATCATCCTGTAAGTCGATTTCTTCTATCGGGATGCCTTCTTCGGGTTGACGCAGGCACTTCCTGAGTTGCGAGACATGGAACACATCATGTATTCTTGATAATCCTGGTGTCAGTTTCAGTTTGTATGCCACTTCTCCGATTCTCTTTACAGTTTCGAAAGGTCCAATATATCTTGGGGCTAGCTTCCCTTTTACTTGAAATCTTTTAATAATTTTAAAGGGTGTGACCTTGATATATACATAATCCCCAATTTCAAAACTTAAATCCCTTCGACGATTATCCGCATAGCTCTTCTGTCGGTCTTGTGCTATTTTCATTCTATCCCTTATTATTCTTACATGTGCCTCTGCGTCTTGAGTAACTTGCGGTCCAAGGAATTGGTGTTCTCCCGCTTCAGTCCAGTTGAGTGGAGTTCTACATTCTCTACCATACAAAGCTTCAAAAGGTGACATTTTAATGCTGGCCTGATAACTGTTATTGTACGAGAACTGTGCGAATGGTAGACATGTGTTCCATGCTGCTCCGTATACAAGTGCACAAGCTCGTAGCATATCCTCCAAAATCTGGTTGGTTCTTTCTGTCTGGCCGTCTGTCTGTGGGTGATAGGTTGTACTGAAAGCTAAGTCGGTGCCCATTGCTTCATGTAGCTTCTCCTAAAATTTGGATGTGAATTGGGCTCCTCTGTCAGACACGATTCTCTTAGGTACTCCATGCAGTACTACAATTTTGGTTAAGTATAGTTCTGCTAGCTTATCTTTCCCGTAGGTCTGCTTAATCGGTATGAAATGTGCTACTTTGGTGAGTCTATCCACAATGACCCAAATGGCATCATACCCTTCTTGTGTCCTTGGGAGTCCTGTAATGAAATCCATACCAATATCATCCCACTTCCATTCGGGTGCTGGCAATGGTTGTAACAGCCCTGCCGGTTTCTGGTGATCTATCTTTATCTTCTGGCAGACATCACATTTAGATATGTACTCAGCTATTTCTTTCTTCATGGATTTCCACCAGAACCTCTTTTTCATGTCTTGATACATTTTTGTACCTCCTGGGTGTATTGACAATTGGGATGAGTGAGCTTCTGTTAAGATTAGATCTTTTAATTCCTTCTTATTTGGTATGCAGTATCGTCCTCGGAACTTCAAAATCCCGTGTTCATCTATAGTGAAGTCCGTGGAGTTTCCTCCCTGACTGTCCTTTTTCAGTTGCTGGATTTCTTCATCTTCGTCCTGAGCTGCTTTAATACGATCCGTCAGGAGTGGCTGAATTTCCAATGCTGCCACAAATCCTTGTTCCACTATTGATAGGTTCAATCTTTGTAAGTCTTTCTGAAGCTGTTCCGGACACTAGGCTTCACTTGCTATACTTTGATAAACTTTCCTGCTAAGTGCATCTGCCACTACATTGGCTTTCCCTAGGTGATATTGAAGATCCACATCATAATCTTTAATTAACTCAAGCCATCTTATTGTCTCGAGTTTAACTCGTTGTGTGAATAAGTACTTGTGCTCTTATGATCTGAGAAAATCTCACAATGGTTACCCAATAAGTAGTGTCTCCAAATCTTCAAGGAGTGAACGACAGCTGCTAATTCCAAATCGTGAGTTGGATAATTCTCTTCGTGCGGCCGTAATTGCCTTGAAGCATAGGCTACGACTTTCCCATCTTGCATTAATACACAACCTAAACCCTGTCTTGAGGCATCACAAGATATCCAAACTCTTTTCTCGCATTCGGGAGTATTAACACTGGAGTTGTTGTTAATTTAATCTTCAGTTGTTGAAAACTGTCCTCACACTGATCCGTCCATTGAAATGACTTCTCTTTCTTAAGCAATTGTGTAAGTGGGCGAGCAATCTTAGAGAACCCTTCTATGAATCGGCGATAATAACCCGCCAATCCAAGAAAGCTTCTTATTTTTGTAACTGTTGTTGGTTGCTTCCACTCCATAACTGCTTTGATCTTTTCTGGGTCGACTTTAACACCTTCTTCAGTAATAATATGTCCTAAAAATGCAATCTCTTTCATCCAGAAACTGCACTTTGAGAATTTGGCATACAACTGATGTTCTCTGAGCTTGGTCAAGGCCATGTGTAGGTGTTGTTTGTGTTCTTCTTCATTTTTGGAATATATTAATATGTCATCAATGAACACAACTACAAAACGGTCCAACTGATTCATGAATACTTGGTTCATTAAATTCATAAAGTACGCTGGGGCATTGGTTAAACCAAAGGGTACCACTGAAAACTCATATAATCCATATCTTGTGGTGAATGCGGTCTTTTCTCGATCTTGCTCTCGGATTTTCAATTGGTGATAACCCGATCGTAAGTCGATTTTTGAAAATACCTTTGATCCTTTCAATTGATCGAACAAGTCATCTATCCGAGGCAGTGGGTACTTATTCTTTATCGTAACTGCATTCAGTCCTCTGTAGTCCACACACATTCTGAGGGCTCCGTCTTTCTTTTTAATGAATAAGACGGGGGCTGACCATGGTGACACACTGGGTCGGATGAACTCCTTTTCCTCCAGTTCATCTAACTGTAACTTAAGCTCTTTCAGTTCATGTGCTGACATTCGATAATGGTGTTTGGTAATGGGCCTAGTGCCTGGTATTAACTCAATGGCGAGCTCAATTAGTCTATCTGGTGGCCTTCCTGGTAATTCTTCTGGAAACACATCTCGGTATTCACAAACCATCGCACCGACTCCCATCATCCATCATTATATTGTGCACACTTCCTTTCACGCCATCTATCGCTTTGAATCGTCTTTCATCGTGACTCTGTGACCTTCCGGATGGTGAGGGCTATTGTCTTGTTTTCGCAATCTACCTTGGCTTTATTTCTAATCAGCCAATTCATCCCTAGGATGACATCTAGTCCTTTCATTTCTAGCACTAGTAGATTTACCGTAAACCTTACCCCTTCAATGTCTAAGTTTAGTTCACTACACCCGAAGCGGGACTACATCCTACTCCCAGGTGTTTGCACAGCATAAAACTTTTGCAGGGAAGTAAATGGCAGTTGATTTCTCTTAGCATAATCCATGGAAATAAATGAATGGGTTGCACCAGGATCAAATAAAACTAATGCTGGCTTGGAGTTGACTGAAAACATACCGACAATAACATCATTTGATCCTGCCGCATCCTCCGCAGTTATATGATTCACCCTTCCTTGATAGGGTGGTCTGGTTGCTCCTTTGCCTGCTTGATATCCAGTGGATGATCCAGCTGGGGCTCCCACGGTGATTCCAGTTGGGATGTATTGTTTTTGTGTCGAGGGGCGCTGTAAGTAGCCTGTCTGCGGGGTTGTATTTGTGTTGATGATGGGCTTGACGTCCTTTTGAATTCGGGTCTGAAGTTTTGCCACTTCAGAAGGCAATCCTTTCTTAGGACATTGGTCCCTGAAGTGACCGATCTGGTCGCAATGAAAACATGCATTGGTCCTTTGAGGGACTGCCCGGCAAAGTGATTTCCAGAACAGATATTGCACTTAATTGCCAAGGGTCGAGGGTATTCACGATACGATGTTGTTCACGAGGCTTGGGTACTAGCACAAATCGTCGGCTCGACTGATCTTGGTTCTGGGGTGACATGATGGTGCGTCCTTTATAACTACTAGAGGACGATGACGGCCTCATAATAGTCTTTCTCTTCTTGAAATCTTCCATCTCGCCTCTGGCTTCTTCTGAGGAGAGAAGGCTGTCCACCATTTCTGTTAGATCTCTAAATCTCATTGCCGAAATGTGGTACTTTAATGACTTCTGCAGTCCGCCCCGGAATCGGGACATCTTTTTGGCTTCAGTCTTCACCTCGTCTGGTGCATAGCGAGCCAAGTGATTGAACTGATGTAGATATTCCATTACGGTATTACTACCTTGTTTCAACGCCATGAATTCTCGTTGCTTGGCTTCCATCATTCCCGTAGGAATATGGACTTTGCGAAATGACTCCTCAAATTCTGCCCAAGTGATTTCCCTGCCCTCATTCATGTCTTGGTAGTTGATCCACCAGGTTGCCGCTTGTCCTTGGAGTTGGTGTGACGCATACAAGACATTTTCCTTGTCATCGCACCGCACTGTCTTCAGTTTCCTTTCTATATCCTTAAGCCAATCATCGGCGGCCATTGGGTCCAAGACGCCGCAAAGGTAGGTGGACGTGTCTTTGGAAATCGGTCCATCTTGATGTAATTGGGCCTCCTTCGCGGTGACCGGCGGCCATTGGAAAGCCACCTGCCACTGCGGGTCTTGTAGCCATCTGTTCTAGCAGTCTTGTGTGTTGCTCCATCAATCTTGTCTGATTTCGCTCCATTGTTGCTAGTACATTGGCTATCATGGCGAAGCTGTCGGCTGGGGCATTTCCTCCTGCTTGTTGACCTCCTTGGTTTGGATTGGGTTCTGTCATTGAATTCTGCCAACCAAAAGTCTTGGAGTTAGCCTTGCAGCGAGGTTTTTAATAAACTTCAGATAGGTAAGCAAGATTGATGAATTCAGGGTAAGTGTAGAACGAATGAGATAAGAACTAGGGCGAATAGAGGAAGAAGAAATTTTGAACATGGCGATATATAGATAGCATAAACAAACAAATTAAGTGCTAAATAAACATAGATTTCCATAAGCATAAGTCGAAGTTCCACCACATAAGGTTTCCATTACAACTTATATTACAAACCAAAAGTATTGCTACATACAAAAGGTGCAGCTACGCTAGCGTACCCTACTGCTAGCGCTACTAATTACTACTAAAGTTGCTGCTGCCTCGCCGCTGCTCTGCGCCTCCGCCCGCTGCTCGGGGCGACTCGCGATGTACTGCACCGCTCCTCGGGATCCTCCTCCTCGGGGTCCTCCTCGGGATCGACGGCGGCTGGTGGTAGCGGTGGTGGGGCAGTGGAGGTCGACGGTCGGAAGAGACTCCGATACGCAGGGGCTGTCATCCTCTGACGACACGGGGCGGAGTCGGGACGTCGAGACTCCCACACTCGGATCTCTCCCCTGCCTCCACCTCGAGGAAGCGCTGCAAGTCCTGACGAAGAAAAAGGGCCTCCTGCTGAGCCGCGTGCAGACGGCGGCGTAAGTCCTGGTTCTCCTCTACAGTCCTGGAGTACATCACCTCCTGATGTACCACGTGCCAGGACGTCACCCTCAAACGGGGATCGTCCCGGTCCGTCTGTCTCGGGGCGGAGCGGATGATTCCCCAGGCGTCCATGCCAGGAATCACCTCGAAGGGTGATTGCTCGAACTCCGCGTCGTAGTACTCGCGTAGGTGCATCACCGCCTTCCTGGCGGCGTCCTGAATGGAGTCGTCCTGGACGACCCTCTTGCCGCCGAAACTCCGGGGTCGATCGGGTCGGAGAGCTAAGGGCTCCAACACGATCGTGGTCCTCCACTGTAATCCTCGCCGCCGAGGCGGAATTTGTAGAGTGGAAGAGGGGCTTCGGGCCTCGGTGGCTCCTGGCATCGCTGCATTGTCCACAACTCAACGGGCCACCCGGTCAGCTGCTCCGGCCGCGAGTGATAGCATCGCACCATCTGCTTAAACGACAAAATTTTGAAGTTAGATGAGATCAAGTATAAACAATTTGCAAAAGCGAAACTTATGTAAAGTAAACTAAGTCGATGAGGTAGTACAAGAGAGGAAAAAGATAGCAATATTACTTATATTTTATGTAAATTCTTTTTTAAGTTTTGAATTAGATTTTTGCTATAAAATAGTACTCTAATCAGCCTTAGGTCTTAGTTTACGATAAGCGTGTGCGCGCTCGATACCACTGTAACGCCCGTTTCCGGGACGTGACGGGATCCGCAATTGTCCGTAGACCGCATAAGAGCGCGCACGCATGCACTGTACATCATTGCCAACAAGCTTACAACATAAGATCCAAATTTTATTACAACATACGACACGACGGTCGAGTTTAGCGTAGCGAGGCGGCAAGCCCAAATAGTTTACATTACAAAAGAAATCCAGCGATCAAGCCCAAGTGCGGCTAAAACCTACGACCACTGCTCATCCACGCCATCGGTCTCTTCCGAAACCTCTTCGTAGACTTGGTCTTCTCCTTGAGGGGCATTTTCTGAATTTGTGATTAAGCAAGTTTGAGTACCACCGTACTCAACAAGTTACAATGATAAGCCTCACATACTACATGCACGGGATTTCAAGTGAGAGGTATATACTGGTTTTATTTATATGGGTGGGTGCAATTTTATTTGTAAACAATTTAGAAACAAAGCTCCATTATACCATAGTTAAGGAAATGGGGTTTGAACATATATCTCTTCTCTTTACACATGTTTCAAAATATCGGAAAACTACTTATGCCTCACTACTGGAATCACCCATTATGCACAGCTTCATTAACCGGAAGCACGACGCATTCGAATACAATAAATTTTACTCTGCAGAGTTGCTCAGCTTTACCCACAAGGTTTCTCAACTTCCAATGTCAAGCTATATACACACTACCATTAGTGTGCGACTGCATTGAGAAAACCGGGTCTTTCGCTACCCACTTTACTTTAAAGTCCCTACCCGATAGGTGGTGATGCTCACCGGCCGTTGTGTGTATGGTTAGTTACGTGTAACGGTGATAACTCCCCCATACCACACATACGGACCTACCGTTATGTGTACGGTGAGTTACGTATAACGGCGATAACTCACCCATACCACAGCCCAACTCCTGTAGGGGTTTAAATAAAATGTGCAGCTAACGGACCTGGATTGGTTATTCAATACTTGTGGTTGAGCGGTCACTGTGCTATAAATTCAGCATAAGGGTCTCGTCCTTATATTTGCTCCTGAGACTGCCAACCACAACGGGTAAACGATACATCCTGCATCGACACCCGTCTGTTGCACCCTCCACCCTAGGGTAAGGTCGTGGACTCGTCCACTACTGGGCACTCCATAATTACCGCCTTACCCTAGACGAATTCTTAAATTATTTTGGAGAACTGGCGAACTGTCTCGATTACTCGATAGCTCGTCATTTTATGTGATCGATTAAACGAGGTTTAGATATATATATACTAGTTTAATATCGCTAAGTTTGTCAAGGTGAAAGTGGCCTCAAGTTGAACATGGCATTTGTACTGTGGTAGGTCATAACTAAAATATATACAAGACATTCTAAACATTTCTATTTTAATTAAATAATTGATTTAAGCAAATAGTAGTAATGCACATAACTTAATTAATAAATACGGGAATTTGTAGGTTCAACATGCGTCAAAGATTATAACTTGCCTTGCGTCTCGATCACTTCGACGATCTCGTAATGCGTGGAAACTTGCTCCGGACCCTGCACCGTCGCCTCGGACTCCTCGCAAGCTACCGCAAAGAAAACACACAAAATAACGATAAGCATTTTTGGTTTTTAAACAAAGCAATGGAAAGGAAAATAAATAAAATAAATTTAAATAAATGAGAAAACAGTGGAGAGGCTTGGACTTGAATTTTTGGGAGTGGAATGAGGGGTATTGAACATCGGATAAGAAATCGGGACTTCGAAAGGATTCAAACGAGATATAAATCAAATAAATCGGCCTCGGAAATTCGGAGGGAGCACTGTTCACATGAACAAGATCGGGCCGCCCGCTTCAATGCATGGAACGCCTTCGCTGCGTTCGAATTGGGGCGGGCGCCGGTGCGCGCCCACTCAAAGCGCGCGACGCTGCGCAGCCCGGGAACGGCAAGCCTCAGACGGCGACCGTCGGATCAAGCGGAAAGGGTGAGGATGCGGCCACGACAGCACCTTTCCGAAACGGTACGTTTTCAAACCCCGCGTCGCAAGTCAGCGCCACACGATCGGGGGTGGAGGGCCAGGATGTAGCCACGACGTCTTGCGCGAACCGGTACGTTGGAACACATCACGCGCCGTTGGATAGAACTCGGAGGAGCAGGAGGAGGCCACGTAGCCGGGGAGAAGTCGTCTTCTTCCTCCAGCCGGCCGCGAAGGGGGAGAGAACAGAGCTCCGCATCCTCCTTCGATTCGGCTAAGGGAGTGGGTCGACGAGGCTATGGGTGGTACGGAGAGGAAGAGGGTGGTGAGGGGAACCCATTGGCGCGCTCAAACTGAGGTGAGAGTTCGAGAAGGCCGTCGCCGTAGGGGAAGAAGAAAATGATGGTGGCTGCGGTTCGAGGGGGATTTGGAAGTGCTCAAGTCAAGCGGGCTGTGGTTTCACCATCCATGGGAGAAGGAGATCACAGGGGAGGCACGGTTTCAGCTCGAGGAGGGATCAGCCGAGCTGTCCACGGGGAGGTGGTGGTGGTCGGAGGAAGGTGCTCGGTGCGGGACCCGAAGGCGAATGCTTTATACAAATTGAGTTGGGCATGAAGAGTGCGATGTCGGGGTGGAGCTCTAGCAGAAGTTAATTGCATTTTCATCGGTGGAGGAGGGAGATCGGCGGTGAGGTCTACCGGGACCAGGGGTGGCTGGCGGCGGGGCTGGAGAGGGAGGGGACCAAATACCTGCTCAGGGAGGGGGAGTGGAGTGGTGCGAAGCTACAGGCAGAAGCAATTGGCCTTAAACACTCGGGGGGAGAGAAGGGGAGCTCGCGGGGAAGGACAGCCATTAATGGCGCTCGAGAGGAGGGGTGAGGCTACTCCCCTAAAGCTAAGACGACCATGCTGGATGATTGGCCGTTGTCTGCGTGCGATTGGCGGGAGTGCTGACTCCGGGATTTGGCCGAGGCGCGCGACCGGTCCGGAGAGAGTGCCGAGCGGAGGGAGGCGTTGTGCCCGCTGGACGCGAGGGGGAGCGAGCGGCGGTTGGCGCGCGCGGACGTGGAGGCGGGGTCCACTGGCGGTTATCGACGTGCATGAAAGGACATGAGGGAGCAAGAGGGCGCGGTGCACGGGCGCGAGGCGAGGGCGGCGCACGACGCAGAGGGAGGGGAGGCGAGGGGCGAAGGCGTCTCGGGCGTGTACGCTTACGCGAGGGAGAGGCAGGAGCGAGGGAGGAGCCAAGCACAAATCTCAAAGCAATCCGAGGGCTGAGGAAGAAACCGACAACAGCAAGGGGAAACACTGAAGAGCACAAATCGATTCTGAAAATTTGAGTTGTTTCATTCCTTTCCACCGGATAAAACAGGACAGCGGAGGCCGTGTTCCATACCAGCAAAAATTCCTGTCAATTCCGCCCATTCCGGCCGGAATTGAGGTTACCATCCATCCATACGGAATTCCCGCCGTACAAAGAAGAAAAAATTTACAAAAAGAGCTCTAAATGGTTAAAAAAAAAGAATGCGATGAACTGAAAATGACCATTTGTGACAGAAATATAGAGTGAAGCTACTGAAAATAACAGATTTTTCATAAAAGTTTCAAAACAACCAAATGAGTTGAGAATCTCACTCTAGATCTATATGAAAGAACAATTATTCTAGTTGATCTTGGTCATGGTGAAAGAGATGAAAGGCTCCAACTAAGCAAAATGTTGCACAAAAGCTCTAAATCACGCTTTAGAACTGTATTTTTACCAATCTTTCTCCCATTTTGACAATAGAGTCATCAAGATACATGAAAGAAGATAAAACATGAATGAAATAAAGTAACTCACATAGGTGTAGAAATTACACTATAATCAGTGGGGGAGCTATGTTAGATGCCTTTATACGTCCTGAATTTTACATACAAAGCCATACGAACTTGTAGAAATGTCCCCACAAAAATATGAAAGAGTGCATCTAGGTCACTAAACTATAAAACTGTGTATTAGGTCAATGAACTTCTTAAACTGTGCAAAGGAGGTCCAAAAGAGGTTTTACAAGGCAAGACATCCACGTGATGCTAGTGCTTGCTTATGTGGCGCTTATGTGGTAACTCTTCTCCCTTCTCTCTTCTCAACCACTCTCTCTATCCTTCACACACTCTCTTCTCACTTTTTCCGTCGAACACTAGGTGATTGCTTTCAGTTCTCGAGCCAAGCCCTCCTGTTCAGCAACGAGAGCAGGACCACATGATTCGTGAGGAGGCATGCCGAAGCAGCATATGGCGCCCCTCACGTGCAAGTAGGAGCAATACAGCTGTATCAGCTTCATACATATCTTATACGGCATGAAAACAATTAGAATTCAATTACTCTCATCGCTGCAGCAAGCTCGTAGCTTTCCTTCTCAATCAAAACCAATTTACTTTTGAACATTTTGCAATGGCATTGATGGATGCGCAGATAGGCATAACCACAGGGTGGAGATAGAGGCATTTAACTTCTCATTTCAGCGTCCACATCAACAACACAGAACAATTAGTACCATGTCGATGCATTGTCAGCCTTATAAAACCTCTTTTGGACTTACTTTGTATGATTTAACAAATTTAACGATCTAAATACATGGTTTTATAGTTCAGTGATCTAAATACAGTTATCTCATAAGTTTATATACCTATAGTGCAATTTACTCTTTCTAAAAAAATACTAGAGTATCAAAAACTTTGAGCTGCTTGAATGCAATAGATATTATGCTATTATATAAACCATAGTTATCCTAATACCATAGTATTTTTGGAGTTCAAAAAAATCTACTCCCAACCTCTTTTTTTCTAAAACCGGGCCACGCCTGCAGCTTTCGTGCTCTCCGCGCTCGTCGTGCAATGCTTGGTGACGCTGGGACTTGGTTATACAAAAAATAAATCCAGTTTGTACCTTACACACTGTCCAATATACACCTACTGTATGGGCACTTCCTTCTTGACTTTTGGTTCGTACTAGTGTTTTTTGCGCTCATATTTACAAGAATGACAGTCGTCGCACGAAAATGACAGAAATAATACTTTCACCACACAGCCGCCGTGTGGCATCAACCCCACATGACACGTGGCAAAACTGCATGGTCACTGTACGGTAGAGGTGAAACCACACGACCACTGTGTGGTGAGCACAATAGCACCGCACGGCCACCGTGCGATGCACTAAAGCAAGTTTATAAGGAAAATCTATTTATATATAATTTTAATTAGAATTTTTAAATATAGCAAATGAATTATGAAAATTATAATTTTTTTGGAGCCACCTAACACAGTGTACTTGTCAATATAATTTTTCCTAATTTTATTTGTTCTGAATTTTCGAGAAAAATTCTTGCAAATTGTATAATAAAATAAATTTTAAAAAAAATTAGAATGGACAAAATTATAAAAAAAATTATACAAGCAAGTTCACTATGTCAGAAGGCTCCACAAAAAATCATAATTTTTTGAGCTTATTTACTATATTTAAAAATCTTTAAAAATATGCATAAATAGATTTTCCTGAAAAACGTGCTACAGTGTGCTATAGTGCCCCCCGCATGGCCACCTAGCAGTGCTACAGTGTCCACCACATGGTGGCCATGTGGTTTTGCCATATGTCACGCTGAAGTCGATTTTGCGCAGTGTTCGTATGATAGAGACGTCATTTTTGTCATTTCCACCCGACAACTACTATTCTTGCAAATACGAGCATAAAAAGCGCCAAAATGGTCAAAAATCTCTTTCTTTCCTATATTACTGGCTTCTAAACATATCTATCATTTAAGCCGAAATCCTTTCGAGGAACAAACATAAATTTTACATTTCTACTCTTGTTAGTAGAAGTAGTAGAAGAGAAATCGTTAAGAAAGATTTTTCATTTAAATCATGCAAAAAAAGCTATTTTACATTTAAATCATGCAAAAAAAGCTTTCTTAGTTTTTAGTATAGTTATTTAAAGAATAGATAGAAATAAGATTGCATCTAATAAGATTTGAACCTATACCAAAGGTCTAGAAGACATCTGTCCTATCCATTTGATTATGTATGCTTTTCTTTCGTATTTTCTTCTTTATTTTTGTTTTTCTCTTGTTCCAATAAAAACTTGTAGACCGAAACTCTTTTAGGAAGAAAACAAATCCATATACAAATAGATGATGCGAAGGAATATGGAGCGCGTGGGAATCGAACCCATGACCTCAACAATTATGTGCGATGAAGATTTTCATACATGTGTATTGCTTGTTTCAATTTCCATTATGGTGGCTAAACACATGGTTTTTGTAAATACTGTAAAAAATTTGTAGTTTTAATTGACCGTGGTATTTCATACCTTATAGTTGAAAACCTGTGGTTTTGAAAATTGTAGTTTCAGAATGTTGTAACATCCATGATACCACGTAATGCATAGTTAGTGGGACCTCAAACCATGATCGTGAACCAAAAGACATTCATGCTAGGTTTGATAATTTATCATGCTCAATTAACATGCTAGGATCTTAGGACCTAAGTTTGCACTAGGTATTCTTTGCATATCACACAAGAATTTTGAGCTCCTTAGCCTAGAGAGGAAGGAACAATGGGAATTAGCTTGAGATGATTTTTCCAATAAAGTTTCTACAGCATAACATCCTCTCAAAGCTCCTATAATCTCTGCCTAGAAAATTTTGTACAAAATCTCGTGCCATTAATGGTGCATAGGAGTGCTTTTTGAATTTTTTTCAATCCATTTATGGTGTTTTGACATGGATACGAAAGTACATCTGACGATTACCCCCTGTAATAACGACGAGACTTTCTTTAGATACAACAACACTTCCATGGCTTCATAACTGGTTAGCAGAAATATAATATTTGCATTAGTTCTCTCTTAACTTAAGTTCTTGGATAGAAAAAATTGCACATAACAGGTCTGTACCATCCAAAGTTTTGAGACCAACAGAAACTCAAGAGTCCCCAAAGAGAAGGCGGGGAGAAAAAAAATCTTAGTCTACAGTTTTGAACATTCAATTATCTTCTCCCAAGGTTAATTTCTGCCAACTATCTTCCCTCAACATGTTTTAAGAGTGCACGCAGATTGCACAATTTGCATTCATCACTCTGTTTTCTTCGGGATAGATCGCCTTCATTATCTTGTTTGTGCCGACCTTCGAACCGCTGCAAATGTAAGTACGTGAAACGATATTTTATTCAGGAACTGAGTCTTTCTCCTCTTTCCAGACATCTTGAATTGAAGATACAGCGGTATTTCCTTCATTCATACTGGTATCAACAGTAGCAAGTTCATTCTTTCCCGGTTCCTGGCTACCAGAATCAACAGCCATGCTCCCATCGGCGCTATCCTGACCTTCTAGTTTGGATGAATCAGGCTTGTGACAAGCCCCATCAATCATGATAGCGTTGTTACCACTCTGAAAGTTAGAAGTGTTCTGTTGACCTGAAGCTTCATCACTATCCCCTTGAGTGTCCGGTCCTGGAGGAATAGGACCTACGAATTCCCCATTCGCATTTCTATTGTCCACATCCATCTGATCCTCATTGATTTCTTTGCTTCCTGCAGCTTCTTCATCAGTAGCCCCATTCATATGTCCTATTTCCTCTTCAACGCTACTATTCTTCCTTTCATTTTCTTCCTCAGCAGCACGATTCTGTGCTTTCATATGTCCTATTTCCTCTTCAACGCTACTATTCTTCCTTTCATTTTCTTCCTCAGCAGCACGATTCTGTGCTGCGATTTCCTCCTCTCGAGCACGCTTTTCTGCTTCTACTGCCTCCTGTATCTTAAGTTGCCTCTTGTGCTCCTCAAGCTGTTCTTGGATTCTCTGGTAACCAGACAGCAAATCACCATAGCGGCTTTGTAGAGTCCGTTCTAATGCTTTCTGTTTATTCACTTCTTCAGTCAAATTTCTCACACGATAGGAAGCGGCCATCTGTTCCTGTTTCTGCAACTCTTGGAAGCATTCAAGTTCTGTTGCTGCAGTGTCCATCTGCTTGAATGTGTCTTGGACCTGTGACCACAATTTTCCAGCCCGTGCCTAACAAATCAAATAGCAAGTGAAGCAAAATGTCAGCATTACAGAAGGACATGAAAAACGAGAAATAGCATGCAATCAATATTCAGTACAATTTTGTTTCAATAGAACAAATCCAGTACCAAGTGAAAAGTAAAACCCAAGTATTTTGGAGAACATGGAACTGAGAAGAAACAATCGTTGAAGAGAAATATCCCTCTGCAAATTGCGTAAGTTTAGTATGGGGCAGCCCAATAATTTTTCATATTTCTGAGGTAATTTTTGAATTACAGGCAACAAAATGGTAGAGATGAAAGAGGCGTCCGTAAACCAGATAAAGAGAAGCATTTCAACGTAGCCACACTGCATATTGCCTGGAGGAAAGGTTCCAGTTAATATAGATATGCTCCAATGAAGATGATGCATCATACCCAGCTTACCTGATATCCTTGTGTCAGCAGTTTGATCTTCTGCTCAAGCCGAGAAGCCTTCTTCGCTTCATCATCCATTCTCTTCTTCACAATTTCAAACTCATTTTGAAAAGCAGCAATCTTATCAGCATTTCCAGAAACACTGGCAAGACCATAGCTGTTGTTAGTAGGAAAAAACACAAGGTCCTCTTGGCATGCATCATGTGCTTTCACAAAATCCTCAAAAGATTCATTTTCATGCCCCATTGCCACACGAAGGTACTGGATCTCGTCGTCAACCATAGAACTAGCCTGCCAACAAAGAAATGAAGCCATATGAACAACTTCCACCATTACATAACTACACTAGGCAAACAGGACTGTTCAGAGCTATAATGAAAATGAAGAAACAAACATACAAAACAGCTCAAACAATAAAATTCAAGACATATGAAGCTTTCTTGGGGGAGAATGGGTAATACTCATAGCATACTGAATTCTGGCATGGTATGCTAGACAAGGAGCAATCCTCAGGCTCAACGAAAACAACAACAAAGTCTTCTATCCCAAATGAGTTGGGGTGGGCTAAGAATAAAACATCCTCAAGATTAAAGAAACAAAAGCTTTGTAATAAAACATACAATACTAAAACCCTAAGACCCACATCCTACCTTCTGAACTGAGAGCCTAAAAGACTGTCCCTAAACCTTCTTATGTCATAGTTCCGGTATGTGGATCGCTAACTTCTATACGCAGCTATCCAAAGATAACTCTTTAAATACATTCTAATCTCTCAAGTCTCTTTTAACTGCTTTCTCAGTCTTGGTTGGTCTCTGCCTCTTATGTTTTCGATACGTCTTAAAATTCCACTACGTACCGGTGCCTCAAAAAGTTTCCGTTAGAGATGTCCAAGCCATATCAAGCGATGTTGAACAAGTTTCTCTTCAATTAGTGCTACCTCCATCCTATCATGTATATCATCATTGTAGATTTAATTCCGCCTTGTGTGACCACCTAAGATGCACCGATACGCGATACAGATGCACGCGATACGGCAAGTGTGTGTGTATATATATATATATATATATATATATATATATATATATATATATATATATATATATATATATATATATATATATATATATATATATATATATATATATTTGAAAATAAACAAATTGAAAACAGGTTTCCAATGGTATAAATATCATTCTATCACTACTTGGCTAGTAATGAAAAATTGGTGAAGGAACAGAAGAACCTGTTGCCTGTTGGTGCTGGGAGCAGCACGAAATCCTCCAGCCAATCCAACCCAACCACCGGCGGGAGAGGCGGGGCTGTGGCGGCGGGACTCCAGGCGGCCAGTGGCGGCGGAGCTGAGGAGAGGCGCGCGGCGGGAGAGGCACCGGCGGCGGCGGATCTTTAGCGGCTCGCGGCTGCACCGGCGGACTCCAAGCGGCCAATGGCGGCAGAGCTGAGGAGAGGTGCGCGGCGGGAGAGGCACCGGTGGCGGCGGATCCGGGCGGGAGAGGCACCGGCGATGGCGGATCCGAGAGGAGAGGCACCGGAGGCGCGCCGATGGAGCCGGGAAGCGGCGGAGCTTTGAGCGGGGCGGGAGGCGTCGGCGAGCTGTAAGCGCGTACGTTGGGGAGCAGGTAAGTGGGCCGGCTGGGCTGAAAGTAAATGGGCCGCCGTATCGCCGCGGTATCGCCCCGTATGGGCGCCGTATCGGAAATTTTTTAATTTATTTTTCAGCTGAAATTCGCCGATACCGTATCGCCGCGTATCGGAACGTATCGCCGTATCGGATACGTATCGGACACGGGTACGGCAGTTCAACGGAGTATCGGTGCTTCCTAGGTGACCACTAATCCACCACAGCATCCTCATCTCTACTACACTCATCTTCTGTACATGATGTCTTTTAGTCGCCCAATATTCCACTCCATATAGCATTGCAGGTCTAATTGTTGTCCTATAAAACACACCTTTAACTTTGAGGAACTTTTTTATCACACAAGACACCTGATGCATGGTGCCATTTCATCCATACTGTTCTTATCTTGTGGTTCACGTATTCATCAATCTTGTCGTCCCACTGTAGCATCAATCCAAAATATCAAAAAGTGTCCTTCCTAGGCACTATTTTTTCATTCAAACTAACATCTCCATCATCTGCCCTGGTACCCATAGCTCATATACTTAGTTTTAGTCCTACTAAGTATAAAACCCTTCGATTTTAAAATCTTCCTCCACAACTCCAGTTTTCTATCAACACATATTCTACTCTCACCATCACGGCGACCTCGGCGACCACTGCGCCTAAGGAGCGCCAGGACGCCTAGTCGTCCAGGCGGGCGCCTAGTCGTCCTCTAGGCGTTGCTAGGCGAGCTAAGGCAGTTCACTTGAGAAGAGCTTAAACACAAGAAATGCATATAGAGAAGGACCATATTGCAATTTCAAAACCTTGAGAGGGCTCACTCGCAAAAATCCAAAATCACTCATATTAGCCGTCGCCTGAGCTCGGCTGCTCGAGTGAGCCCTCTTCCTTCCCCCATCTCCTTGCTCGAGTTTACAGTCGACACATTTCTTCGCCCCCCATCTCCTCTTCTATCCCTCTTCCTTCCCCATCTCTCTCCTCCAGACCTTGGCGAGGCCGAGGCGGCTCGCCGGCGGCCGCCTCCTCTTCCGCTGCCGCTCTCCATCGCCTCCAGCGGTAAACAGACCGGGAGGAGGCAATGAGAACCGGCCGGCGACGCAGAGGAGACGGCAGATCCGGCGGAGGAGACCGCGGATCCGGCGGCGGCGACGGCGCATCCGGCGGAGACCTCTCTTATGCTCACGCGACCACACGCCATAAGCCCGCCCAGCCGACGCCGCACCTCGCCTTGTCTCCGCCGTGTCGCCCTGGGCGCCCGCCTAGCTGGCCAAGGCGAGGCGAGCCACCACGGCGTCCGCTCCGGGCCGCCTGGACGCCTAGGCGTCGCCTTGACAACCTTGGCGAAAAGCATACACCAAGAGATATCTCATTGTATGTCCCGCGTGACCTCATCCATCACTAGAGAAAATGTATGGGGCCAACGCTGACCATTGGTATAGTCCTATCTTAATAGGAAAGCCACTAGTATCGCTACCACATACTCTAACATTAGCACAATATCTTCATATATATATATCCTTGATTAGGGTAACATACTTTGTTGGAATTTTTTTTCTTTGGAGCACCCACCACATGACCTTTCTTGATACTCCATAGGCTTTCTTCAAGTTGATAAACACCATATAAAGAACCTACTTTTGCTCTCTTTATACCTCTCTACCAACTGTTTTGTCAAGAAAAATATCCTTCGTAGTCAACCTCTCGGGCATAAAACCCAAATGGTTTTTCGTCACGCTCAACAAAAAAGGTCAAATAATATATTTGTTTAACTGGTTACAAAAATGTCAAACGCAGTGCTATTGAGCAAATGTTTCAATAATTCATTATATGTATATATTAGTTTCAATAATTCATTCAGCGTGACAGCTCAAACTTGTCAATAACATTACGAACATATATACTACAGTGTGTGAAGCCAAGCGCATAACAAAACAATTCTAACTTGCACATCATGGAATGTTCCTTTTGTCGCGACTACCCAACTAAAGTTGATGAAAAAATATACAAGAAAAACTATAGCTCATACATAGTAAACATTAAATGTTTAAAACCTAGCACATTATTCTATGAATCCTGCAGCTAGACAGCAATCTTTCTAGAAACATACACTGATATACAGCTCCTGTTATGTGTATTCATGTTACTTTTGCTTCCATCCCCATCTCTAGAACAGCATTCAATGCCAATGGATAAATTAGCAAACCATGAAAATCAGGAGTAAGATTATACAGGTTGGTACAGGGATGGTTTAGAACTACTGCTGTAATACGAGTCCTATATATATCATATTATTATGTTCCTTACTGAGGTACAGACAACGTTGAGCCACAGGATTTCAAGTTATTATTGATCCACCTAATATTATAAGAAAATTTGGAGTACAGGTTATCAGGAAAATGGATATAAATTCATCATCAAATACCAATAATAATAGGAGGAAGGAAAATAAATATACCTCTTTTAGTTCATCCTCGTCAAAATCTTCAATTTCAGGGACAAAAGCTGCTCCAGTTGCCGGGCGCTTATTCCCTTTCTTTTTCTCTTTTTGAGTTTTTTCATCAAGAGGATATTTAGCATTATCATGCTCAAGGAGCCTAAGGAATTCCACATTTATTAGTTCATCAGCTTGTTCAAGTGATGTAGGAGGCACAAAGGTACTTCTGCTTCTGCTTTCACCACCTTTAATCAGAGACCGGAGAATCTCCACTGAACCAGCAGGTGGCCTAGGCAAACTCCTCTGCAACACTTTGGACCTCTTTCTGAGTAATGCCTCCTGCCTTGCTTGTTCATCAGCCCTCTCTCGTGCTAACTTGTCTGACATATCCTCTTCAATTTTCTCTTCAGCTTGTTCCGTCTCCTCTGTGATAGGTGGCATAACTATCTGGTACTCATTCTTAGGCTGTGGAATAGAAGCAAAACCAGATCGGAGGCTTTTTCTTAATTCAGCTTGCCTACGAAGCTCAAGCTGAGCGCTGTCCTGCATTTCCACCTCTTCATTTATGCGGAGTTCATCCCGGAAAGGAGTACCTTTTGGAGTTAAACCAAAGGAATTTCCATCTCTGGAGGGTGTCATACCAATCCTTGGGGTAACACCAGGGCCAGGGCTTGCCAAAGGCGTTGCCATGGGATTTGGAGTTTGTATCTCCTTCTTACGTGGTGTAACACCAGAGAAATCTGATGGATGGAGCTCTGGGTTATCCCCTCCTAAAAGAGGTGTTTGTGATTCCCTTAGACGTGCAAGATTCTCTGCCTCCATCATAATAGCGTCACCCTTCCCAGCCGGAGTTCGTTGCGGAGTTCGCAATGGTGTCATACCAAGCCTTGGAGTTTGGGAATAGCTTGCCAGCAAAGTTCTTGTAGCAGTACTTCCTTCACCAAGCTCCTCAGCTAGAGCAGGATCACCAGCATTACCCATCTTTGCAATCTCCTCCAACTCATGATCAGAAATTTGGGGTGGTGGAAGCATTAGTTTGGACCGCTTTGTGACAGCTTCTGGGTCATTGAGTTTATTCGCTTGCATTATTGCAGCAGGGGCATCCTGCCTCTGCAGAATCTTGTTCTTGGCAATGTCTTGCTTTCTTAATTGTGCCTCTATGTCAACTCTTCTCTTCCCTTCGAGATCCTCAATAGTAGTTGGAAACTGTACATGTTCAAGTGGCCTGTCCTCACCAACCGTATCATAAAAGCCTGGAGGAGGCCTCTTTTCAAAAGGGATCTCAGCATTATAGTCAATCCCCTTTCTCTTTCTTTTCCTTTGCCGTGTATCAATACCAGCGGCCTTCAATTCTCTCCTTTTTGCAGTGAGGCAAGCCGCCTCGCCTCTTCAAGTTGTTTCTCTCTTGCCTTTCGCTTTGCCTTTTACCCTGGTGTTAGCCAAGCGAGCCCTTGCCTCAGAAAGCATTTCCTTTTCGTCTTCGTCCATATCAACAGGATCAGGACGTGCAGGTTTGGACTCGGGATTTGGATCAATCTCACCAGGTCGCAACTTCCTCGGGTCATCATTAGGCTCATAATTCTCATCCTTTGCACAGGCAGCATCAAGCAGTTTTTCATAACGCTCAAGGCACTGAGATGGTGTTCGACCTACAATAGGTGCAATTGTCCTCCACTGAGTGGGCATGAGTTTGGCAAGATGGAGTAGCTTCTCATCCTCTTCCCTAGTCCACTCAGTCTGCAGTCAACAAACATGAGTTAGTACAGTGAAAATAAATGACAAAATCATCATTACTGTGACAGACAACTGCAAACAGGACAGATCTATGCCATAATAGAGCAGACATATCACCAATTGAAAGAAGCATCAGATGATAAGTGAAGATTGAGGGATATTTTGGCTGTAAACCACGTGAATTGAAATGATTTCGGTTCAGTTCAGTTGGCTTGGTTTTTAGCAAACTAACACTAGATGATAAAGTTTAGGAATTAGATAACAGCGTTCATGAATTAGTCATGAAACACCTCACATTACATGTTAATGACAAAGCATCAAACATTCATTTAGAGTCGTCAACAAAGGCATATTAACAACTTTTAACAACTTAGGTCCATATTTCAATCATATGAAAGAAAAGGTGTAACATCTTAACATCATGTGAAGACATAATAGTCATCACGACCAAATGAGCAATTCAAGTATATGACGACAGCACAAAGATGCTGTATGGTTTCCATTATGCCGCCTTTCCGAAAGAGAATATTACACTGAATACAAATAATTAGTTAGCTTCGTTTAGTGGAAGTTTACCGCATTCACAAGCAGTGTATAGGCTTGTAGCACTGCATGGTATTGCATGAAGAGAGAGCATAACCTCAACATGCATATAATCATAATATTACACTGAATAAAAATAATTAGCTAGCTTCGTTTAGTGGAAGTTTACCACATGCACAAGCAGTGTATAGGCTTGTAGCATGGTATTGCATGAAGAGAGAGCATAACCTCAACATGTATATAATCATCTAGCAGCATAAATAGGATGAAAGAAATAAATAGTCGTAAAATAATTGAGACATTTAAAAAAAGTAGAACAATTTATAGGGAAAAGGTATAAACACTAGACATTACAAGAAAATAAAAGCTGCAGCAAATAGAGCAACCAACTGGTCATATATAACAAAATCCTAAGAGGAAACAAGCATACAACCTTTTTACCTTTAAGCAGCATACTGGGCATAGTGAAAAGAAAGATAAACATATAAAGAACAGTTCTTCTAAATTGCATTGCTTCTAAACATAACCCATACTGGCTAGTACATTCCCTGCTATACCAATACGAGACTAAAAATACTACCATAGACATACATTGTACTGTTCTTATTTATCAGACAACCTATCAACTCATACATTGGGGCAGGTATTCACCTCAGCATTATTAAACCATGAAACATTTTGAAAAAGCATAGCTCCCCTCATTTACCAAGAAATTCTTAATGGTCTGCAAAGGTAACTATAGACAAGGTCTGCAGCCAGTGAAAACCAGTCAATTTCCTGGTAAAATCCAGAAATTTATGAACTATCAGATTTTCTAGAAACCAACCAGTTTCACACCTAGACAATAGGGGGTTTTACACCTAGTAACTACATATTAGTAATGATACAAATTAAAAACTGCTAGTGCTTCACCCTGTTCTTACAAGTTAAACACATTAAGTTGAGAACAGAGGAAATTTAGAACTCACTAAAATTTACCATGTTCCCCGCAGAATTAGCCAGTTCAACTTCTTTCATGCAGAGTCAAAAGCTACCTAGGTGTCCTACGACACTTTCAGCAAATCCTGGAAAGATTATGACTGGGCAACCACCAGGGAACAACTTATGCGGCTAAACACTATCTGGTCATTCATGCAACTGATCATGACAAATTAAGTAGCTAGAGTGGCTCCTCGTTAAGTGTACCACTCTTGATAACCAAGACTGCTTATAGAGTTGTCTTAATTCAGCAAGTTCAAAGAAAAAAAGATATCTTCTCAGTGGACCAAATCTTCTAAGATCAAAATCAACTTTATGAAGCTAGTTGTTTTAGCCATTCTTCACGACCAACATATCCGATTTCACTCCAAACAAAGCAAACTGTTCCCTATTTAGCATAAGAAACCTTAAGGTGATTAATCTAGTGACAATATTAGAAGATAATTGTAAAAAAAAAATCGTTCAGTAAAATTTATGTTGACATGAATGCTCGCTAGATACTAGAAACAATAGATATGGTGTGATCAGACCACCAGCTCACTAAAAGTTCAAGGTTTGAAGAAACAGAGATCATAAACTTTTAGTTGATCCCATAGCATATTAACATGGATGCCTATCAATAATATACACAATGTGATTACTAGCAACATACTTGTCACAGGCATGGGCTAAAGATCGGAGGCGGTAGTCGTGGAAGACCGATGGTCGATGGCCAGGCCCCATGCGTCTGCCCGGCGGAGCCGTGCTAGAAAGCGTAGATACAAGAGAGGCGCAGGGGAAGGGGGAACCAAACAGCAGGAGGGAGGAGACGAGAGAAGTCAGGGAGGTAAGAGTGATTCTTATTGCTTAACCTTTCCATCACATCCTGAGTCTCTATATATAGCTATAACAAACCGACTTGACTTAGCATATATAACCACGTCTGATAAGCTGACCTGGAGACCGAACCCTTACCTAACTCATAAACTCAACCCCACATGGAATCACACATTCCTAATTCTACCGAAGTACTTCCACTGATAGCCTACTGTAGCTCCCCTGCTGATAACCATCCCCTGTTGCAGCTCTTCCCTCAGGCAGCGTGCTCCCCTACTGTAGCTCCTCCCTCATCCTCCCCAGCTGCGGCTCCTCACTCAGGCAGCGTCCTCCCCTACTGCTGCCCCTCCCGCCGGCTGTGGCCTTCCACCTCAAGCCCACTCTGCAGTTGAGTTTTGAGTTCTTCCCCTACTACTGAGTTAAGTTCTCTTCTCTCTGTTTTTCTGTTAAGTAGAAGTATGCTCAGAAAGATGCAAGAATTTAGTGTGACAATTTAATGTCTTAACTATGAAATCAATCAAGCACCACAAGATATGGACACAAACAATATTTTGGAATAGATGCAAAGATTTTAATGTCCTAACTATGAAATCAACCAAGAAATAGCATCAAATGTGGCTTTGATTTTACATGAACATACAATTACATATATAAATCTGTTATTAAAATAGAAAAACCGGTTACAAGGCCGAGTACAAGGCCGATTACCGTATAATCACTACAATGTGAGGTGACTGAGCGAGTACTGGTTACCGAGTTTTAGAACCTTGGCAGAGAACAATCATGTAGGGATCATTAGTACAAAGGATTGAGAGGGTGCTGGTCAGCCACAAGAGGAAAGCAAGACAAATGAAGCGTCCATTGGCTACTTTGTTTCATAACATGATAACACTAGGAATCAATTGTACGCAGTCAAGATTTCAGAGAAAAGAAACAGCTTTTGGTGGGTTATAATTTCTTGGTGGACTAAATTTGCTGAGTTGCTGAAAATTTGAACAAACAAGACGGCAGCGTCACAAGACCACATCACAAATATGAGTCCTCTCATTCCTACTCCTTTCACAACAGCATCCAATCGCAGTTCCCTTGCTAACAAAGCACTAGCGTCACAATGCAACATCGCAAATCCATGGAACACGCACGCATCCGGCCGTGAGCCGCGAGCAACGGAAAGGGTAGGGGCGGCAAATGGCGGTGGTGGGCAACCGCATTACCTTCTTGATGGAGGGGTCGAGCCACTCGTACCAGCGGGCCTTGCACTGCTTGGCGGACTTGCGAACGAGCAGCGAGGAGATGCGCGCCCACTGGTTCTTGCCGTACTTCATCACGGCCGCCTTGAGGATCTCGTCCTCCGTGTTCTTCCACACGCCGCCCTTAATCATGATCCTCATCTTGCCTCCCCCTCTTCTTTTTCTAGACCTCTTCCTAGCTCTTCTCCTCCGTAGAGGGTCTCTGGATTCCGCCGCGTCCCCGGCCGGGCGGCTCCGACGAGGCGAGGCGCGCCCCCCGCCTGGTCCTTACTAGGGTTCCGCCTCGGGGCGGCGGCTCGCGGGGTGGGTCGCGCGGATCGTACCTAGGGCTTGAGGGGGAGGGCTCGTGGGGTTTAGGGCTGGGTGAGGTGGGTGGCACGAGGTGGGGAAGGGGATGGGTGCGGCGGCGGCGGCGGCGTGCGGGGCGGAGAGAGTGGGGAGAGAAGCGGGAGGGGCGGAAGGGTGGACGCCGTGTGCGGGGTTTGGGTTCGATGCGGTGCGTAAATGGTCGGGGCTTTCGGGTTTAGAATAGGTGGGTTCTTTTTCTTCTGCGCGGTTTTTTTCCTATCAATGTTACGTAATTAAATATTGATAAACTGATAAAGCACACCAAAAATATTAACCTAATAAATTACTTTAAAAATAATAATAGAGAAACTATCTTATTTGTTTATTTAAGAGAAATTATAAGTCATAGGCTGACTGCAATCAATACTAATTTTCATTTTTCTCTTCTCTCAGTGTGCTATGTCATCTAGAGCTGCCCAGATGGGCCGTGCTTGTGCGGACCGGACCATGGTCCGGTACTATAGGTCCGATTCGAGCACGGCACGGCCCGTTTAGATGACAAGTCGGGCAAGCACGGCCCGTTTGGACGACGGGTCGTGTCTAGGCCGAGAGGCCGACATAGCACCGCACGACACGGCTTGGCCCGGTTAAATTTTTTGTAATTTTTTTACAATTGTTTACAATTTTCCTTTTTTTCCCTACTTTTTCTACAATTTTCTGTATTTTTTAATTTTTTCAGGCTAAACGGACCAACCGTGCAAGCGCGACTGTTTAGCCTAATCGTACGCGTCTGCAAGACGCCACAAAGCCATGCCTTGGTTTCGGTTCGGCCCACGGGTCGTGTTGACCTCGAACTCGTGTCGTGCCGGTCCAGTTCGGCCCATTGGACAGCACTAATGTTGTCTTACATAATTTTGGCACTCAGATCAAAGTTGGACGTCCTAGATTTGCACGAACTTGTCATTCCAACTTTGTATCGGTGGATGTCTCTTAGGGGGTGATCGGAATAGCGATGGCTTTTGGCTTTTTTTGAAAAAACTTTGTATTGGTTGAAAAAACACATGATTGAGTTAGTGGGTAGTGTAGTGAATAGTGAAAAAAGTTAGAAGTCGGTAAACGATCACCCCCTTAGATGTCCTAAAACTGATTAAAACAACATACGTAAGTAAATTTTATATTTGTGTCATATTGTAACAGATGATATTATGCTACTTCCATACCATGTTGTTGGTTGCATCGAGAATCACAGTACTTATAGGAAAAGTGTAAATGTTTTGCCTTACCGCTAAAATCCTCTTCAAGCTGTGATGGTCTGTAGTCTTTGACTCTTCGTTGTAGTTAAGTCTTTTTTTTCTTGGATAGTTACAACAATCCTATTTGCTGGTGACGAACATGAGCCGACCAAGCTACTTCAAAACTGCCGAATTGGATGCTTTGCCAGCAATATCTCCATGACATCCTTCTACTAGTCATTTTGAGTAAGTGCCCTTCTATTATGTGTCAAGTATCACGTCAACGTGCCCATAAAACTGCTACAAAATATACACATATATGTAACGCCATGTTAAGAGTTTGTCGACATAAATGTGTACTGTTCGTACCGAATAAAATAGTTCTAAACCATTCTATTCTTATTAGTAATGTTGCGTAAGTGCCATTACATGAAACCACATTTGGTACCTTTCCACGAGCTATTGTGTTTGCACTGTAAGATCTACGTATATACTGAGGGTCTGTTTTTTTTTTTCTGCGGCTGATGGCTTTTGGCTGTGACTGATGGCTTTTTGGCTGTTTACGATAGAAATTGCGGAAAGAGAGATACTCGCTTACGATTTTTTATGGTACAAATATTATATTTTTAACGTGTACTACAATTAATTTGTAGATCCTATTTTTAAAAAATACTTCGTTTAAAAGTTAGTTAATGTAGCAAAAACCAAAAGCGGCTTTTAGAAACCGCAAAGAACAGGGCGATATTCTTCACCCTGAAATCATGTTTGAATTATAGCTTCTCAATGTTTTATCCAAAATTGCATGTTTTGGATTTTTGCTCCGCTCATTTCGGCTTGAGCTTCTGACTTATTTTTCACTATTTATATATTTTTTTCTAGCTTTTCGGCTATTTTTGAGTTTTTTATATTTGTGTCATATTGTAACAGATGATATTATGCTACTTCCATACCATGTTGTTGGTTGCATCGAGAATCACAGTACTTATAGGAAAAGTGTAAATGTTTTGCCTTACCGCTAAAATCCTCTTCAAGCTGTGATGGTCTGTAGTCTTTGACTCTTCGTTGTAGTTAAGTCTTTTTTTTCTTGGATAGTTACAACAATCCTATTTGCTGGTGACGAACATGAGCCGACCAAGCTACTTCAAAACTGCCGAATTGGATGCTTTGCCAGCAATATCTCCATGACATCCTTCTACTAGTCATTTTGAGTAAGTGCCCTTCTATTATGTGTCAAGTATCACGTCAACGTGCCCATAAAACTGCTACAAAATATACACATATCTGTAATGCCATGTTAAGAGTTTGTCGACATAAATGTGTACTGTTCGTACCGAATAAAATAGTTCTAAACCTTTCTATTCTTATTAGTAATGTTGCGTAAGTGCCATTACATGAAACCACATTTGGTACCTTTCCACGAGCTATTGTGTTTGCACTGTAAGATCTTACGTATATACTGAGGGCCTATTTTTTTTGGCTGCGACTGATGGCTTTTGGCTGCGGCTGATGACTTTTTGGCTGTTTACGACAGAAATTGCGGAAAAAGAGATACTCGTTTGTGATTTTTTATGGTACAAATATTATATTTTTAACGTATACTACAATTAACTTGTAGACCCTATCTTAAAAAAAATACTTCGTTTAAAAGTTAGTTACTGTAGCAAAAGTCAAAAATAGCTTTTAGAAACCACAAAGAATAGGGTGATATTCTTCACCCTGAAATCATGTTTGAATTATAGCTTCTCAATGTTTTATCCAAAATTGCATGTTTTGGATTTTTGCTCCGCTCATTTCGGCTTGAGCTTCTAACTTATTTTTCACTATTTATAAATTTTTTTCTAGCTTTTCGGCTGTTTTTGAGTTTTTTTTTCGGTTCTTTTTTCCCGTATCCGTTTGCATTGTATGTAATGGGCTA
Source organism: Melocanna baccifera (assembly GCA_036346265.1). Lineage (NCBI taxonomy): Eukaryota > Viridiplantae > Streptophyta > Magnoliopsida > Poales > Poaceae > Melocanna > Melocanna baccifera. The sequence goes on from CM070709.1 coordinate 5,333,621, forward strand.
ATATATTTTTTTCTATTTTAAAATTTTTAAAATTTAATTATACCAAATAAGTCACCATCAGTTACAGTATAATTTCAACCAGTTATAGTGCAATTTTAATTATAAACCACAAAATTTGAGCCTAACCGAACCCGCCCGTTTTGGCTTTTTTTCAGCTTCAGCTTCTAGGTTCAGCTTTTTTTTCACTATTCAGTAATTCGTCTTTTTCTGTTTTTTTAGATATTTTAGGCTTTTTTGTATTTCTTTTTTCCCGTATTCCTTTGCATTGTCCGTGATAAGCTAACATATTTTTTCTATTTTTACATTTTTTTTTAAATTTAATTATGCCTAAAAAGCCAACTCAACTACGGTAAAAAAAAGTTAGCTACAATAAAATTTCAACCAGAAACCAGAAGCCATCGCTATTCCGAACACCCCCGTCCCTTGGGTCCCGCAGCAATGCACGGGGTATCCTACTTGTACCAAGACAAATACACATTTAGTTGCCAGGTGTGGTTCAGGTTTAGGACCCATTTAGAGTGTAGAAACGTAAGAGCAGAGGATTGAAAAATACACATAAAAAATACAAGAAAAGTTGTGTGTTTAGAACATATGAATCCTAACAAGAAAACGCTGAAATATGATATTACGCTTTTGAGGTAAATGGCATAGTATGTTTTTCGTGAGGTAGCAACAGTCCAGAATTCTCTGTGTCCTTGTCCCATCCATCCCCTCCACTGTCCATTTCTTTTCGTCTCCACGTGTGCGCACTATATCATTCTCTCTTGGGACTCGTCCACTTTCCGATCTACGGCACCACACTGCGGCACCTCCCACTATATGGGGCCGACCGGCCAGGCACAGCACACGGTAGGCCCCACTGAGCTCCCACGCCTCCATGCCGCGGAAACACACAAACACATATGTTTGAAGCATTCCGATGCATGCATGTGCATATGCATTCTATGTTGGACATTTTGGGAATTTCCCAAATTTGTTGCTGGTGGGACCCACCGGTAAGAGAGAAAGAAGGGAAAAGATAATGTTCCCCTGAGCCTTGACCAGTTCGACCAAACAGATTGGGTCAATCTCTTCACCTCTTTCTCACCTGCCTCGCACAAGGCACGGTGACCGTTTGGCTGCTCCGATTTCTCCTCGTCGAATTGCAATGCCTTTATCCTCCTTAAAGGTCAGTGTGTAGAGCAAATTTGGGGAGAAATTCGAGAGTTTATCCACTAGATTCGAAGGCAAGCGACAGATATCTGGTTTTCATTGTTGTTTCAGGTTTTTCGGTGGCTTTGCAAGTGCAAGGTCATCATTTCTTGTTGTTCTCAATCTCTTATGTTTGGATCCTGGTTCTGTGCTGTGCACTAGTGGGCTCTTGTAAGCAGTTAGCGGCTATTCTTTGATATTCAGGTTGTGGTAGAGGATTGTACTTCTTTTGTGCTTGACAAGAATACACTCTTCCTGTTGGATCATCTCGACTTTGCAGTCTCGTGATTCTAGATTGTGGAGGTGGGCATTGTATCTTCGAACCACCCTGTCAGTACCATGGCATACGGCGACAATTGGTTTTCTAGGATATCGTCTCCATGACGAGCCTTGCCTGCATTGTCTTCTCAGTGACTTAGATTACCATTGCGTCAGTGAGTTTTCCTCTTTACTTTGAAATTACTATCATGCTCAGTTTGCCATGCTAGTTTAATCACAGTTCTGTTATCTTTGAAACTTGTAATTGCTAGCACTAGGGGACTTTGCATGATAGCTTGTGGGTTCTGTGATTGCTTAATGAAGAATTTGGTCAATGTGAAATATATATGTGACAATTTGTAATAATGAGTTAGGCTGTGAGCTGAGTTATTATCTTTTCATACTGATTCTTACTCAGCATGCTTTCGACCAGTAAGACATATATCTGAATGTCTCTCTTAGAACAATTTACCTGAGATAACTAGTATTGATATCTATCATTAGTTCATTGCTAATTGTCTTCAGATTTTGGTAAGTTAATCTGGAGGACAAAGCCTAACTTATTAGATAGAAATTGTCACATAAATTTGTGATCAATTAGACCCTTGTGGCGAGGAGGCCTAGCTACAAGCAGGCACAACCCTCACCTGAGAGCAATTCATTCGATTTCAATCTTTGCATTATGCAGATAATTTTGACCCACATATTGGCTCCGTTAAGCATATTTTCCTGTTTTTATGACTTGAGCACTCCATTTGTGTTAAAAATGTTTATGTGATACTCATATCATTATTGAGCTGCTGAAACTATGCTATCCTATTCATAAATAATTCTGGAATTAATTTGAAAATATTGCTAAAACTGGTTAATATTGATTAGACCAAGGAGGTGAATATATTTCTAAGGAATTCTCCCAATTCTATGAAGTCCCATCTCAGATGGGTATATACCTCAGGCCTTTATGACACATTCATCAATTGATTGGTGAATTGATACAAGTGCAATTAGACATACCTTTGGTGAATGTTTATGTTTCTATTTATTTCAGGGTGATGTTGGTGGCTCCGTCCTAATAGAAAATGGCGATGTTGCTACAGTATGTGTGATTGGCAAGGTCTGCCTGAAGCTCACTTCCCGCAAGACGCTCATCCTTGGAGATGTATTGTATGTGCTTGCGATGTCCCGTAATCTTATCAGCGGGTCCATACTTTGTAGGCAAGGAATAAAGCTCATTTTTGAGTCTAATAAGGTCGTGTTTACTAACTTTTATACTTTTGTAGGAAAAAGGCTATGAAAGTGGAGGTATGTTCTGCTTATCTATTCTTGATTTCAATAATCCAAACATTTTTTAATATTATTCATGTAATAAAGTTCATGATATTTAGTACCCTTGTTTATGTCATGTCAATTTTGAAGCTATAAAGCAGCTAAGAAACATGAGTTTAATTTCAAGTTATAAGTATGAGAATGACTCGGTGTGAAGTGTGTGTGCAAGTGAAGCAGCCTCGAAAACTTTTCCATAGTGTTGAGAGGCAAGACACTTCTCCAAGGGAGCTAAATGATTCTGATCTTTGTGAGATGAATGGCATTTTAACTAAAGGTAACAAGCATTATTTGTTTACTCTCATTGATGATGCGACTAAATAATGTTATATTTATTTACTTAAGTTAAAAGATGAAGCAATAGAATATTTTAAAATATATAAGGCTGAGATGGAAAATCAACTAGAAAAGAAAATCAAATAGTTAAGATTAGACCAAGGAGGTGAATATATTTCTAAGGAATTCTCCCAATTATGTGAAGTAAGTGGAATAATTCATGAAGTCACTCCATCGTATTCTCCCTAATAAAATGGAGTAGCTGAACAAAAGAACTAGACATTTTGTGACTTGGTGAATGTCATGTTAGAGAGTTCAGCTATATCGGACTCATGGTGGGGTGAAACAGTTCTCACAACTAATTATGTCCTGAATAGGGTGTCTCTTCGCAATAGCGAAGAAACACCTTATGAAGGATGGAAGGGGAGAAAATCAAACATGTCCTTTCTTCGTACTTGAGGCTATCTTGCAAAAGTATATATGCCTTTACTAAAGAAGAGAAAACTTGGTCCTAAGACTGTTGATTGTGTCTTTCTAGGATACGCCCATCACAGCACAGCACACAGATTTCTAATGGTCAAATTCGAGATTAGCAATATCGCCAATAATATCCTTATAGAATTTTGCGATACGACTTTCTTTGAGAATGTGTTTCCTATGAGAGCAAATGAAGTCATTATTCCTGATGGTTCTTATGAACACTCTATTCCTCCTAATATGGATGATACAACTCCTGAATTGGAGTTGAGGAGGAGTAAGAGACAGAGGACTGAAAAGTCTTTGAGTGATGACTTTTTCACCTACCTCGTGGATGATGAACCACGTACCCTTTCAGAGGCATATGCATTCCCAGATGTGGAGTACTAGAAGGATGCAGTCTGTAGCGAGATGGATTCTATTATAGCTAACGAAATTTGGAAGATTACTAATCTTACAAATGGGTATAAGCCAGTGGGCTGGAAATGGATCTTCAAAAGAAAGCGAAGACTCGATGGTATTATTAAAAGTACAAGGTCCGTTTAGTATCTAAGGGTTTTACGCAAAAGGAGGGTGAAGACTATTTTGATAAATACTTGCCTGTAACTTGATTACCCACAATTCGAGTGCTTTTATCACTAGATATTGCATGTCAACTCCAAGTACATCAAATGGATGTTAAGACTGCTTTTCTAAATGGAGATTTGGATGAGAAGATTTACATACAACAACCTGATGGTTTTATGGTTAAAGGGCAAAAGAGAAAAGCATGTCGCATGTTTATATTTCTGTACGATCTAAAACAAGCTCCTAAGTAATGGCATAATAAATTTGATAATACATTGACTTCGATCGGCTTTTGTGTTAACAAAGTCGATAAGTGCATATATTATCGATTTAATGAGAGTGAATGTGTCATCCTCTGTCTTTACATAGTAACATACTATTGGTCGGGACCAACTTGGCTATAATCGATAAAGCCAAGTTGTTCCTCTCCTAGAACATTGATATGAAATATCTTGGTGAAGCTGATTTTATTCTAAATATCAAGCTATTAAAGGGTGAGAATGGGATTACTTTAATACAATCTCATTATGTGGATAAGATTCTAAACCACTTTGGATTCATAGATGCTAAGCTTGTAGCCACACTTTATGATCCAAATTCTAAGCTACATAAAAACACTGAACATAAGAAAGACCAGCTTAAATACTCTCAAATAATTGGGTCCTTGATGTATTTAACAAATGCAACGAGTCCTGATATCGTTGTAAGCATATTGAGCTGACACAAGGCCAATCTAGGAGATGATCATTGAACAGCACTAGAAATGATACTTAGGTATCTAAAATGAACCAAGAATTTGAGAATATATTATACTGGCCATGCAACAGTCTTTGAAGTATTCAATGACTCTAATTGGATCAGTGACTCGAATGACATGAAGGCTGCGAGTGGTTATGTATTCACTCTAGCAGGTAGGGCTGTTGCATGGAAGTCTTCCAAACAAACTATCCTTACACATTCTACCATGGAGGCTAAGCTTGTAGCACTTGACTCAGTAGTAGTAGAGGTGGGATGGCTCAAAGAGCTTCTTTCCGACCTACCGATATTGGAAAAGCCAATACCAGCTGTTTTAACCTATTACGATAACCAAACCGTTCTGATTAAGGTCAAGAGTAGGAAAGATAACATGAAGTCTTCAAAAACACATTAAGAGGCGACTTAAGTCAGTTCGGCATGCTAGAGAGACTAGTGTAATCACTGCATAATACATTCAGTTTGAAAGGAATTTAGCAGATCCTTTCACTAAAGGAATGACGTGCCAAGTCATTCTTGTAGCATCAAAGGGAATGGGACTCATACCCGTTTGATAGTCTTAAACGGTGGTAACCTAACCTAGAAGAGTGGAGATCACATGAACTAGACTCTAGGAAAACAAATTGTGAAAGACTGAGAGTATACCTTAGAGTCCCATGAGTTGTAGTGTCAAGTCTCACTAAGGCATCACAAGCAATGTCAAAACTAAATACTCTTCTAGCTGCATAAATTAATTCAATTTCAAGAGCTAGAAATGTAAATGCAGAAAAGTAAAGACAAAGGAATAACCATTATGAAAACACGCAAAGTTTTTCCTATGGTATCGAAGACTTGCCGAACTTCACTAATCCATGTTGAGGTAAATCCAAATAAATTAGACTAGTTCCACGAATTAAATCTTAAGAATCTCGAATCCACTAGAGTTGTTCTTCCTCCATTCTAGAGATGGTGAGCACAAAACACTCACAACAGTGACAAGTCTCTTCACAACCTTGTTGAAGAGATCACCACACAATCTTCCTCCAAGCCGTCTAGGTGCCGGTAAACACCAAGAGTAATAAATCATAGTCCTTGCTTGAAAGTTATCAAGTACCAAAAGAGATCAACTAATGATGTATATGCACTTGAATGCTCTCAACTGCCTCAAAATATGAAATGTGAGCAAATGAGTAGTAGAGAGTGCAACAATGGTTTTAATGTATTCAATGAGGCCAAAATTTATGAGCTTGGTGTTGGTTAGAGCAAAATTTCCCAAAATTTCAACAGGTGCGGTGTACTGCCATTGATTGGTCGATACTACCGCACCTAGGGTCCAACGGTTATAAGTAGCACAATTAATATTTTTTGAACTAGCTGTTACGGTCTGGTGTAGTACAACCGCACTCACAAAAGCCTAGTACAAACCGCATTGCCGTAGTACCACACGGCTCAATAGGTACTACAGATTTTCAGAGGAGAGAAAAGTCTCAAAAACAACCTCTTTGGAAATAATATGCCGCCAACTAGAAATTGGCCCAACCGCACCATAGAGTACCGTACCTTAGGTGTGGTCATACCACACACTATAGTACCACAGTTAAACTTACGATCATATCGATTTTTTTTTACAATAGGTTTTTCAGATGCAGTTCAAGATGCATGCATGTCTTTGTTGATTAAGATGGCATATAATAATTCTTCAAGTTACCAGCCATGATCCCTCTTTGTGGTACAACATTTAACCTATAAATCCGATCTTTTCACCAATCATTGAGACCGGTAAAAACTAGAAAATGGTTTTTAGGCTACATAATACCTTTATCTTGGGCCATTTTGATCCTTTGACTTTCTTGCATGCTATTTCCATGACGTCATCCATAAACAAGGACTTAAACCTTTAAAACATCTTAACTCACATGTTAATCTCATAACACATTGTTGTCATAAATTATCAAAACCATTTATAGGGATCTAAATGCTTTCAAGGGCTCCATAATTTCATAATTGAGTTGTTGCTCAATCACTAGCTTAGCATTCCTTTTATGAAGAAGCATCCTTCATAAAATCAATCAGAGGTCATTAACTCATTATTACGAAAGTTCTTTTTGACTTGCAATATGAGCTTCTATCAGAAATTTAGAATTAGTATAAAAATAATTACCTGTCTTGATTCTTGAGGCAAGGACAATTCAATAGATTTCATCGGTAATAGATTTGACATTTGTCGAGTGCATGGCCTAATGGCCTTCTTCCTGCTTGATAAGCTTTTTCCTCCTCATGAGGCAGGTAGTGGAAACACAATTGAGGCATCACCTATTCGTTCATCCATATTGAAACCAAAGAAGTTAGGAATGTAGAAAAATGTAACATTAGTTCTTTCATAGGAATTTGATCCTATTATGATATGCATAGCTATCATTGGACAAAAGGAAACAAAAGATGTTGATCCAATCTTATAAAAAAGGGAGGAAATTTCATGGTAGAAATGTGAGGATGCAGTGGCTAAATAAGTGCAGTAAATTAGTCAGTGAACCTTTACTAAAACTCAATTTTTTATTCTCATCATGATAAGACATGTATCATATCCATGCAACCAAAATACAGGTACATGGAAAGACCAACTTTATAAACAACATTATTGTTAAATTTGTGTCTAGAGGTACCTTGAAATTAATAGTACTAGAGAAGTAATAGATAAAGATGTACCATGAAAAAGTTGTCAGACCCGAATTTTATAATCCAGAATCCCATGTGATTCCATCGCACTATTTCCTGGATCATTAGATAGTGCTCATAAATACATTACCGAATCATTTTATGCATCGCTCAAACTATACCATTCCATAATATCACATAACAAAGTATGCATGTACTACATCGGGCAGTTTTTACATAAAAGGATGCATAGACTAAATACTTACAATGCAAAAGTGGAAACAAGATTGATTAACAAAAGTGAGGCCATATTCTCCCACAGGCAAGTGACTGGGGCTAAAAACTATTATGCTAATGAGATTGATTAACAAAAGCGAGACCATATCCTCCCACAAGCAAGCGACTGGGGGTAAAAACTATCATGCTAACAATTTTCTTAGTTCCCTCCACCTTCTTCACCATCCAAACCCAGTGCATCATGATGGGCATAGGGGTCTTGCTCCACTACTTTTGAATTAATTGAGTAAGTAAGTGTGAGCACAATCAACCATGCTCCGTGAGCCAACACACATAAGGCATTATTATAGATGCAGTGCTGAGCAAGGTTAGCTAGGGTTCTTTTGCTAAATGACTTAGTTGACAATTACAAAAAATATAAATTCATGTAATTTAGTAGTTTTAACTGAAATTGATTTTCTATAATGCGTGAAAGATTATAATATTAATAATAATACAGAATCCATCAACCATTACATGACTTCCTACATCCAATGCTAGTTCTTTAGCGTTATATTCGTCTATTATCGTCACTAGGACTGACCGCCCAAGGCAACACAAATCGGTTTTCATCTTAACCACAAAGATTGTTTTATAAATAGAACTAACTCCAGTAGATTATCATGCCCTCCCGTGACCGTAGGCACGGCTGTTCAAACAGTTGTCACTTTGTAGAGGTCATACACTTTACCCATATGTTTTCTTAGATATGCAGATCAAGAAGGTTATCACAAAGTCTTCATAATGCATCTTCCCAGCGAGACCACACCCGCTAAGGTTTCCATTCCTGTGGGATATGACCATTCCTCCATAAACCCCCTCTCGTGTCGTCACTTCAAAAGCTTTCCCTTTTCATATGTTCACACCTTTGACGCAACCTACACTGGGTTGATACAAATTAGTTAGTCAGGTCGTACCTATTATGGATTTGTGGTTATGCTATTTTACACTAGGAGATGTTACAAGATTCAATGCAAGCATGCACACCACGATGTCACCTTTGGGTGGGAGGATAGGGTTTAGGGCGGAGCGGAGGGAGAGAGAAAGGAGCAAGACCTAGCGCTGTGCGCATACATAGGCAGGCTTGCCCTTGGTCAGGAGCCACGTACATCTTGCCAGGTACGCCACCTGTCATGAGAAGGGGGGAGGGGATGGCCGCCCACCATGGAGGGGGAAGGGGATGGCATGTGGCAGTTGGGGGGTAGAGAAAGGTACGAGGAATGTGTGCGATGACTAGGGAGGGAAAGGGCACAGGGAAGAGAAGGGAACATGCAAGCATGTGGTTTGAGTGGAGAAGCCCGTAGTCTTTTTTAAGCCGGTTCACTGGTTTTCAAAGAGAACGTACTTCTTAAATTAAGCCAGGTTTTTAAAGGAACTATACTTTTTTTTAAGCCGATTCACTGGTTTTCAAACTAGTTTTCGAAGGGAACGTAAAATCATGCGTTGTGTGGCTAGCTGCACGAGTAGGAACAGCTGGCCCAGATCCTTCCCGATCAGATCGAACAGCTGTAAAGAGACGAGAACGCAGTCACCAACCTATTCTTTTGTACTAGTAGAGACTCATACTAGCCATGGTTTCAACGACTTGCCTCACAGGTGCATGCAAACCATGACAACACAGGGCATCGCGAATTCACAAAGCATCCATGTAACCAACGAGCACATTACGGCATCAGCTAACTGCCAGCTCACGTACATCCTACTGCTACCACCACGAGATTCATAACACAGCACATTACAAACGTCATTTTTGACAAAGCAAACAAGGTAGCAACTGAGACAGGTGTGCATAACAATTCTGGAAAACGATGCAGCTAGCTGACGCACATAAAACAGCATGACGACTAAATAGCTCCAAACATAGCTAAGTATAGGCTAATAACACAAGATACAACGATAAACATCATCCCTGGAGGAAAACCCATAACAAGAGCCAACTAGGGGCTTTCGTCTAAGTACTCATGGCATCAACATTCTTATGATGATTATACTAGATATATATTAGGTGATAGCTACTAGTTCCTTCTCACTCCTCATCCTCGTCACCACCACCGTCGCCACCGCCGCTCGCCTTCTTCAGGTTCTTTCTCTTCACTCTGCCAGGGGGGCCTCCACCGAACGGACTTGTAAGCGAAAAGTCAATGTGCTTCTCAGATTCGACCCTCACCATGAAGGACGGGACGTTGACAATTTGCCTGCCAACCCTACAATGTGGTATGAAGAAAGAAACATCATCTATCAGCTCTTAACAAAATCAAAGTCTCATTGCTGTATCGTATCGCATCAGAATTCTGACCAACTAAACTAACATGCAAGGGAGACCAACCGTGTGATATAATCTAAGGTAAGGAAAAGAACATTTTGCCAAACTCATTGGTTATTAAGGTATCAAGAACATTTGGCTGAACTCTTTGATTATTAAGGTATCAGGAAAATATTTAAATAAAAAGCTAGAATCCATGGATAACGTAGTTGATGTATCAGGAAAATATTTAAATGAAAAGAAAGGTAGAATCTATGGATAACATAATGTTTAGTCATATATCCAATATTAAGCTGGCGCAAAAAGCATAACATCTGTGAAAAGAGAATTAAGAAAACATAGGAAGTACAACAAATGAAAAATGCCAGTGTACCAAATACCAATAAATAAGACATGTGGGCAAGCAAACAAGAATCATTTGGAAAGTGGAGACAACTGAGACATGCATGTAATCGTTTTCTGGCCAACATAGCTCAGTACACAGTTTTTTTTGTCTCAGTCACTAAACCTCAGAAATGTTATTATTTGGTTGTTAACCTTTTGTCCAAAATAAGGACAGCTACAAAACCACACAAACATGGAACTAATTGCATCAAGAGTACTTTTCTATTCCAAATTCTAGACAAAGAAATTAAGGGCTTCAGAGAATATTTATCACATCAAAGAGTTCTCAGCAGACCATTGTGAGATGATATTTATATTCTCATCATCAGAGACCATCAGTTAGCCAATATAAACCAGCTAAAACATTACATTGAGGTTCAGATCAACAAGCGAATTCAGAGCTAATTATAATGACCTTGGAAGCATATGCGTCAAAACAATTTATTACAGGAAAACAACCACAAAAGCATACCTTATATGACGCTGCCTGATCAAGACACGAGCATGGTGGATGGACTTCGCCATGCCAGCCTTGAAGACAAGAGTCTGAAGACGCCTTGCAAGGAAGTTCTCGGCGGTAAGGGCAAGGACGTAATCAAGCTTGTTCTGACCCTCGGCAAGAAGCCCATAGCGGTTCATGCGGCGGAGCAGTGCCTCACCCTCAAAGATGCGGCGGGGGTTCTTCTCATCCAGTGTGAGCAAGTGCCTTGCAGCATTACGGATCCTGCTCAATGCATACTGAACCCTCCATAGCTCACGCTTGCACCTCAGTCCATACTCACCCACCAGCTTCAGTTCTGCATCAAGACGCTCCTTCTCATAAGGACGACGTGGTTTCTTGAATGTCTTACCATCTGCAAGGAAAAGCGTATTAGTGTAATATAAGACATGATGCATATTTAGGACTCCAGAGCTTCCAGTACCAACATGATACCCAAAGTTGAGCAATTAACAAGTTCCATGTAGTAAGTGAAATGCGCAATTTTGGCATACACATCTAGCAGTAGCATCCTACCCAATCAGGAGGCATTATTATGCAGCCAGCATTTGAGCACCAGCGTCTATCATTTTCCTAACTATCCTAGTACCATATTATACTCCAAACTCTAAGCTCCCAAATGAAGAAAAAAGCATACAAAAATATACCAAATGACCTTTCAAAGGGATATCAGGGTTATCCAGAATTCCAGATCTGCTGCTGCTGCATTGAAAGCAAACATTTTTACTGTAGAACTTTGCACATATGGGTAACTAGAGTCCTTCATGAGCAACACTACTTCTTTTAATGCCAAATTCAATAGCAGTTAACCTGATGGACTGCATGCAAATACCCATTTCAAACCAAAACTTGTTTCTAAAACCAATGGGACTCTACTGACTGAGGCTATCTCAAGAGCTAGCAGCTACTGTTGTATATGCCAAGGGCAAAAGAGGAATTTCACAATTGCTAAAGAAAGAAAAAAAGGGAAAGAGGATTGGGCCCACCTGTCGGTGGGCCGAACTGATAAGGAGGAGGGAGGAGCTCTCCTCCTCATTTATCCCGATCCGCTCAGGCTGAGCCGAGCACCCGGCGGCAGGCCCACCCGACGGCCTAGTCCATCTGTGCGCCCGCTCTCCTGTGCGGCCCAGTCTTGCCGTGCGCCTGTGCGACCTGCTCTCACCTTCCCCGTGCGACGTGGCTCCCGATCCGGGTTTCCATGGCTCGGTTTGAGGACCAACGGGCTTGACGGGGAGGGGAGAGCGGCGACGGCCTGGGGGACGCGGATCCAACCGTTGGTGAGCCTCGGCGCCAAAGGGCTTCCCCCCTCCTCTCCTTGTACCTATAAGTAGGGGCTTCCTCCTCCTTTGAGAAGCACCCCGGAAAAACATGAGCTCTCCTCTCTTTTCCTTCTTGACTGCCTCTATGGTTGCTTGCACTTAGTCGACAACTTCTGTTCCCCTTGGTGCTTGACGGCGAGGTGTTCGGCCGATTCCTGTTGTGGGCTTGTGCGGAGTTCCCAGACCTCGGCTTCGTCGGTGTGTGTGCGTGCACTGCTGCGAAGAGGGCTTTGTATCTCCGTTGCCTGCTGTCCTCTTTTCACTGTGGTGTAGGGAGGCAATAGGTTTTCTAGGACAGCGCTGTACAGTGTGCCTAGCTCAACGATCTTCACAATGATTTTGAGTATCACTGACTTTGTGAGTATAAGTCTTGTTTCTTTGCAATTTACAGTTCATTCAGATATTTGTGATTGCAAAGAATCAGTGGGATTGGTTGCTCGATGAGGAAAGTCATATACTGAGATTGGTTATTTAATCTTTGAGCTCTAGTCACTATTACCTCTGTCATTGATATTAACTTGAGTCCTGGAAAATCTTCAAATAGAGATATATTGGTCATATGTTATTCGGTTCATGCTGCAATTAAATTATAGCAAACTCTCATTCATACTGTATAACCACTTGAATTAATACTTGGCAATTGAATATTAGTTCATTTGTAAAGAAGTTACTTTGAATGTGATTAGATTGCTTTAATTGAGTCATCCTTTGGCTGCAGTGCTGCTGGCCGAATACATTTATGCTGAATATATTCAGAACTTTGAAATTACTGAATTTAGTTTTAGAGCTCAAAGATTGAAATCTTATATAACATAACCAATTGATGAAGAGCATATGACTTTAGTAGCGGGACGGCCAAGAGCTTATCTTATGTAACCCTACAATCTGAGAGCACTATTATCAAAATTATCCTTTGTTGGGTACTATGCTAGATTTGATGATTTACATGGTACATTTATTTGACATGCTTTTATGATGGCTTAATGAGTTTTCATGCCTATATGATAGCCAAGTTATGTATGTCTTCTATATCATGTTTATGTTCTTAATAGTTTCATTGGAATTAAATTAGAGTATATGCTTATACCGCAATTATTACAACAGCTACCACACGATCAATGTTGGAAACGAAGACATACACTCCAAACCCGGCGTCAAATAACACTCTGCATAAGATGTAGGACATCATCAAGGCTGTTAACAAGCCCTGCACACACCTCAAATCCACAAGACACTCGGAACTAAGATAGGCTAAGATCTTGAACAAACGAACTCGTTATCCCTCTACGGCAACGCGCTGACCCAAATCTTTTTCACTCGCACATCAACACCTCACAACCACGCGGCACGTGAAGACACCATGGCTAAGAAATCTTTGATCTTTCCATCGACACGACACCAGCGAGCCGTCGTAGCAAGCAGCAAAGAACAAACCAAGAGTAACCCCGCGGTGCTACGCCTACGCACGCACCCCACTCGATCCCATCAGATCGCGGCGAGCGCAACCAAACCAAGAAAAGAGCGGGACACGAGGAGAGGGGAATAAGGATCGAGGTGTGCGTACTTACAGTTGCGGTAGAAGCTGACGTGCACCATGGCTGGAGCTCTCACTCTCCCTCTCCCTCGCGCCTTCGCCGCCGCCGCTGTGGTGAAGTTGCTGGAAGGGGTGTGAGAAGGGGAAGCTTTTATACCCTAACAAAACCCTAGTGAGTAGTGGGCTGGGAGGTTATCGGGTATGGGCTGTGTGGTTGGGCCCGTTCGTGTAGCTAAGGCGGAGGGTACGGTCCGTAATGCTGCTATTTTGGCCTTTTTTAATCATATTTACAAGAAAATGATTGTAGACACGTGATAACTATAAAAATATCATTTTTATCGTACGGTGACCAGACGACAGCGCTATAGAGCTGACACGTGGCCAGGAATGCCCCGCAAGGTTCAAAATTCTGCTACCGGGGTAAATCCGTTGAAATTTAGTACTAGTTATCGGTTAGTAGCGAAAAAAATCGGTCAAATTTCATATATCAATATTTGAATTCAAAATCGGTAACTAGAAAAACCGGTGAGTAACCACCAAAAAAATAAGAGAAAAACCGCTAAAAACTAGAAAAATCGCCAAAAATCGGTTTTCAAATTTGAAATTGAAAATTCCTAACACATTCATGATAAACAAATATGAAGTCAAGCATGAGAGGTGCATGTATCTTCCTAATATATTTCATTAGTGTTAAACAATATAAACATCATTAGAAAAACTAACTTTTACATTCAAATTTTGAAAATTCCTAATACATTCATAGCACAAAAGTATGAAGTCAACATAAGAGGTGCATGCATCTTCCTAATACATTCCATTAGTATTAAACAATGTAAATATCATTAGAAAAACTATTTTTTACATTCAAAAATTTAAATTTGAATTAAATAAAAAATCAGTTGTTTTTTCTCCCAGTCAGCACCGGTAAAACTAGTTACCGGCGACAACCAGTCAGTTACCACTGGGATTTGGAACCTTTGTGCCCCATGGCGGTGCGGCAGGGGCCTGCCACCTGGCCACCGTACGGCAAAGATCCTGCCACATGGCCACGGGGCGGTAGGTAATTAAGCTAGCTAATTAGTCGGCTTAATTATCAGTCTTAATTAGTAGTTTATATTTACTATTTATTTAAAATTTTAAATATATCAAATGAGCTTAAAAAATTATAAAAATTTATGTGCGGCCTCCCGACACAACTTTTTTAATTGTGTAATTTTTTTTATAATTTTATCCACTCTAAATATTGCTAAAACATTTATACGATTATGCTATTTGCTCTGAATGTTGCAATTTCTGACATGAGCATCTTTTGACATGAATAACTTTTACAAATAGCATAATCGCACGAATTTTTTAGTAATATTTAGAGTGGATAAAATTATAAAAACAAATTACGCAATCAAGTACATTGTGTTAGGAGGTCGAACATAAAATTTTGTAATTTTTTGAACTCATTTGCTATATTTAAAAATTTAAACAAAAAATAAATATAAAATTCCTAATTAAGATAGGTAATTAAGTTGACTAATAGTTGGCTTAATTACCTTCCAAAGTGTCACGGTTTTGATACAAGATAATTTTTGATATTTTGGTTAACTTACCAAAATAGTCTTTTTGACCCGGTATTTATCTTTTATTGCAAGCAATCACTATGCTTGCTACATGTAGGTGCGGCACTAGCTTACCATGCGTCGGTAAGTCTCTCTCATTCTAGTTCCACTAGATCACGTCTCATTTAGACCGACCGAGCCATATGGTGCAACTCGTCACTCAAATTTTTCTTCAATATTTTTTGCCTTTCTCATGTCATGCTTGAACTCAGCTATCTCACTCAGTATTCTTGATCATTCTAGACTTTGACTCCTCCATGAGCGTAGCCCTGATTCTCGCCATTGACTATGGTTGTCTCCAAATATCCCTGCACATCCAAATACATAAAAATCGTTTTTGAGCATAAATTCTTCACATCTTAACTCACGTTAACTATAACAGACCTCATGCAACATATAAACACTGACCTATGTCAGCCAAACTCACCCTATGCTCAATTTCCAAAATTCCCCAAAATTAGTCAAGTGGAAATGGCCCTATCGGTCTGACCGCTAGGGAGGGACAATCAGACCAGCTCCCTGGTCGGTCAGACCGGCTGATCTATGAACAGTCTGACAAATCCGATAAATTTGCAATTTCAAAATTTCAAATCTTCTCAAATGACAATAGTTCATCGATCACAACATAATTCTGGAGCTTCTCACGTGATACTTCACTAACTTTTGCTTCCAAAAAGCTAGAAGCCGTCCCCCAAGCAGGCTAGATTTAAATCAGCCTTGGGGCTTTTGGAAAAATAAACTAAAAGCTAAAAAGTTGATGGAGAGGTGCTTTCCTAGCTTTTGATGGTTCGAATTTGGGATATTGCCACTAGAAAGTGATGAAAATTACCTACCAAAAACCATCGCATAAAAAGAGACTCCCATATGATTCGTCGTCAAAGGTATGCTCATCCACAGATGAAGTTACCAGTCAGCCCAAATAGAAAACAGATTGACAGACGACCTATTAGAAAAAAACTATAGCCATCAACGCAGCTGTTTTTTAGTCAAAAAGCCAAAAAACAAACAGCCTACGGTAAATAAAAAAAAAAGCCAAAAAGCTACCACTCCCTCAAACAGGACCTATAGCTGGCGATCGAGCACAAGCAGACCGTCGTGTCATCCTCTGAGAACATTTTTTTTTTCATGCAACAACTCTGAACATGGTATCTGTTTAACCATAATTTACGCCAAGAAAAAAAAATGAACTTGCCATCCCCTAGGCCCTATTGATCGCGGCATACAACACAAGACCTAATTGTAAAATTTATTCAATAATTTTATCTTTATCGGGTGCCCTCAAACCCCAAGAGGTTGATATCAAAAACCTGGTACCCTGTTTTCACTCGCATCAGCTCGAGAGAGGGAGAGAGAGAAGCATAGTTATCTGATCTGATCCCCAATGCTAGGCCTCGTGGCATTGAGAATTCATTCAAATAAGTGGAAGGAAAGGATTCCACTCAAAATGCAGTCAAACCAGCTAAAAGGCTCACCTTGTCAGAGTACACGTTTAAGAGAACCACAGAAGACGACTGACAGAGAATTAACAATTAACGTTTAAGCATGTAGCGGCTACAGGATTGCAGTGTTAAAGAGATAAAGTCCGTATTAGAATACAAAGTTTGTATTCTATTTCGTATATATTTTATCTCTACATATCCTCCTGTACTCTATATATATTATCCATTGAGGCTCTTTAATATACACACAATATTCATAACATAGTATTAGAATTTAAGTTAAAACCCTAAACTCGATCTCGATCTACTTCCGCTGTTGCTGCCCCCGGGAGGATCATCTTTGCTCCCAGGGGCGGCCACTTCTTCTCGACGTCAAGCCCAGACTATCCCTGCCCCCAGGCCACCGGCGCCCGCCGCTTCTACCGTGAACCAGATCACCTCGGACGCCATCGTCAAGAACCTCCTGGGGCCTGAGTGGGAGGTCTACAAGCTCGTCTTTGCGGTGGGAAACATGGGCATGTGGATACAAGACCTCCGAAAGGCGACGGGGTTGGCGATCAACACCCTCACCAAGCACACCCACACCCTCGTCTCGAAGGGTGTCCTCAAGGAGGTCCTCGACATGCGCCAGCGCAACAAGATCTTCATGGTCGTCAGCATCGAGCCCTCCCCCGAGATCACTGGTGGCACCTGGTACGATGACGGCTAGCTCGACTCCGACTCGTGCCGGCGATGGCCAACCTCCGCCGCTCCCTCCGCGCACGCGGCCTCGGCCGCGTCAAGGTTGGGACGACACTCGCCATGGACACGCTGACCGCCTCCTACCCTCCGTCCGCTGGTGCGTAATACATGCTGTCAATATCCTGCAAACAGTGCACATACATGCTGTCAATATGCATTCTCTACTTATCAATTGGTCTGTAATGTTGCGCCACCTCTGACACTATCTTTATATTGTTTTGTGTAAAACATGCAGTTCTAACAAAAAAATTGTACACAACACACACAAAGTGAAGAGCTTACCTCAATTGGGTTGTCTCTTGCATGTCATGGCTGATGCAGCATACTTTAGTTTGGCACATTTTTAAATTGCAGTATTTCTGCTACCATTATGAAATGAAAACAGACTTGAGTGTTGAGACAGCACCTCTGGAAAGTTACACTTCAGTAGCCTACGGCTACTCACAGACCTCTCTTGTTAAAATGAAGGGATATAAATTTCTTGATCATTGTGTTCTCTTGTCACTGTGTATGATGACATCCAGCAGAAGTAAACACCTGTCTACTCCACAGCAAAACCAATTAAGTCAGTTGCAGATACAGATGCTCCAGAATACTGTAAATCTCATCAAAACTGGGATGGCTAAAGTCCCCCATGAAGAATTCATGAACAACAGTGTCCACTTCAACATAGCTGCAACCTGCCATTTTGTCGATACCCTTTCTTCTCATCGATCGCCGCACATCCTCAACAGCTTCCCACCGCCGACCTCGAGCTAGTGTGTTTGCAAGGAGAACATAGTTGCCAGGATTCCCCGGTTCTATCCTGATGAGTTCTCTTGCTGCAATCTCACCGACCTCAACATGGCAATGCTTCCTGCAGGCATTGAGCAAGGCTCCCCAGACACCTGCATGTGGCTTCACTGGCATTGTCTTCACTAAGCAGTGTGCTTCTTCGATAAGCCCAGCTCGGCCATAGAGATCCACCATGCAAGCGTAGTGATCTAGGGATTGCTCAATTGTGTAGGTTGTTCTCATGGACTCAAAATATTTGTTTCCATCATCAACTAGCCCGGCATGAGCACAAGCTGATAAAACACCAAGAAATGTGACTGCATCAGGGTGCAACCCATCCTTAACCATCTCATGGAAAAGCTTCAGCGCATCTCTGCCTAGTCCATGGTGCGCAAGAGCACTGATCATCACATTGTAAGACACTGCATCCTTTGGATGTGTCTCGGTAAACAAGACATGAGCTCCACTGATTAGGCCGCACTTGGCATACATGTCAGCCAAAGAATTTTGCACATGGCAGTTCATCTCGGCACAGCCCTTCTGTAAAAGTCCATGCACTTGCCTTGCAACTGACAAAGAACCAAGCTGAGCGCATGCAGACATCAACACAGCCATTGTCGCAGCATCAGGCTGGAACCCCGCCAGCCGCATTCGACTGAATACCCCTACCGCATCGGCCCACAGCCCCTCCTCCGAGCACGCAGCAATCATCATGTTCCAGCTGTTCACATTCCTCTCCGGCATCTCATCAAACAGACCCCTCACAACACCAGCATCTCCCAGCCGCAGGTATCCCGACATGAGCGTGTTCCACGAGATCGGGTCCCTCTCCACCATCCCGTCAAACACCTCCCGCGCAGCCACCACATCCCCTGCTCTAACATAACATGACACCATTGTGTTCAGGACCACCACGTTCCTCGTAGGCATTTCGTCGAACACCCTCCTTGCATCACACACCCGGCCAAGAATCCCATACAAATCAAGCAGTGCAGCACCCACGTGCACGGAGGAGCCCAGGTCAGACTTCGCTAAGAACCCATGCACCTGGCAAACCTCATGGACGGCTCGGAGCGTCGTGCAGGACTTGAGCACGGAGCTCACCGTGAAGGCGTTCGGCCGCGTGCCCGACCGGAGCATGAGCCTGAACAGCACAAACGCCTCGACCGCGAGAGCGGGGGAGGCGTGCTTCGCGTAGGAGGAGATGGCGGCCGTCCAGAGGTAGAAGTTGGCGGAGGCGGCCGGGACGCTGTCGAGGACGGCGCGGGCGTAGCGCGGCGAGGAGGACGAGGCGATGAGCGTGACGGCGGCGCGGGCGGGGAGCGGGAGGCCGCGGAGGAGGAGCTGCGCGTGGAGCTGCCTCGCCGCGGACGGGGACGTCGCGCGGCGGGCGAGGCCGGTCAGGAGCGCAGGGAGCGGGGGCGCCGGCATGGAGGCGGGAGGAGGTGACAGCGCCGCGCGCCGCCGGCCGTACGACTTTCTGGAGGAGGTGAGTGCGGCATGGTGCATTGGTGTGGGTACGAACTGCTCGTATGATTCATAACGTGCCGAGTAAATCATGAAAGGTCACGATATTTTTCATCTATTGGGTGTGATATAATATAATGTTTCTTATCTTCTAGTTTCAAAATATACCGCGTATTTTGACTCGACGTGGAGACTAGAAGCTGTTTTTCTAGTTTACTGCATATTTTGATTCGACGTAGAGGATGAAAGCTGTTTTTTTTACGATAAATAATTTTTTATAGTATCTAACTTTCAAATAAAATATTATAGTTAATTATAATACATACTGCAGTGATTTTATTTATATCGTTTAAAATTACATGTAAATATCTTTCTATAAATTTTTCTATAAATTATTATTATTTATAAATTAAAATCAAAAGTTAATACGAACGGCCCTAACGAAGTCACAAAGTTTCAAAGATAATGGGATAAAATGTTACCTTCAATAACAAGGGAACAAAACGTGCGGCCGAATAAGTACAATTCCCGTTTCTCAAAACGACTCCCGTTTCTCAAAACGACATACATGTGCCATGCAAATGAACTAGTGAGAGGAAGATGGATTGCTCTGCTTATGAAACGGTGACGAAGACTACAGTGTAGGTAGGGAGGGGGGGGGGGGTGCTGTTATTCATCTTTATTCTTTCCTAACACAATGATGATGTACAAGTACCAAAGGGGAAAATTGGAAGGTTAGTAGTTAAAAATACAACGACGGTGGTGTGCGTCTTATAATATGAAAGTTTACTAAAAAATGATATGGCTAATAAAAAGATATGGAGGGAATCCGAGCTAAAAGACACGAATATTGAGACGGCTTCAATAGCCCTAAACCACTATTTCATTTTAAAGCCACTGGGGTGGGTTTAAATCAGTTTAGGCTTGATGGCTTAGGGGGTGATCGGAACGGCTTCTAAAAACTTCAGCTTCTAGTTTCAGCTTTTTTTTTCACTATTCATTACACTATCCACTAACTCATTCTGATGTTTTTCACCACTCTGATGTTTTTCATTAAAACCAAAAGCCATCGCTATTCCGATCACCTCCTTATACTTGTGCTACAGTAATTTATTTTCAAATGATATACTTTTTAAAAAACGAAATCTATAAGTCAATTATAGCATACTCTATACAAACTTCAGTTGTACTCTTAGAATGTGGTTGTCAAGCTTGTTGAAGCAACTTAAGCTCACTTTGCACCAAAAGTTCTCTATTCTATTGGTTATCTAGAGAAGTCATTTTCTGAAGAAAATTTAGCTTCTCCAAACAAACAAGTGTGTGAGTCCCACTTTAAAATGAAAATAGATCCTAAAGGCGCACACAGTACAATACAAGACATAAAATGCAAAATAATATAGCAATTGCACTTACAAGTACAGTTGATATCACTATAGCTATTCAATGTACATCGTTGGTGGGCTTCACTGTAGCATATGCACGGTAGCATTTTAACCTAGAATGTCCATCATCCAATCTAGCTCTCAATAATATTGAACTGTTCACGAATGTAGCTCGCTAGCAATTTTTTTTCAAAAATAGAGCTCGGACACTTGTGTTTGCAAAAATATCTCTCTCCTTGAGCTCGAAGAGTAGGGAAGGTGACACCTGTCCCCTGCCACTCCCCTTTGCTCGGTAGGACGTGACAGGCATGACAGCAGCCCACGCAACGCGGCAAGTTGGTGGAGGGCATGGCAGACAAGGCTACGGAGCCCCCTGGTTCGGTAAGAGCTACCCTGACTCAGCATCTCTACTGCCTGGCCTCTAGGGTTTAGGCTTCTATATTTGTAGGCTTGTGTATTTGCACTACAGGTTGTTAAACAAAAATTGAAGTATGCCAAATTTCGTGAAACTTGGACAAAAATAAAGAGTAAAATATGATTTACTCTAAGTTCAGCAAGTAATCAGGGAGTGGAAAGTAGGTTGTACAAAAAAATATCCAGATACATTACTGAAAAAATATAGGAATGGACTACGTGTAGCCTAACATAGCACTTCACAATGAATGTGTGAATTACAATAGCCCTAGAGTGAAAATGTGGAATCGTATGGCACCCACATGGTGTGGTGGTTATCTGGGCAGTGTAGACGTGGCTGGTTGTCATGGTAGTGGCAGGCGCAATTGCAGCTCGGGTTGGCGTAGCAGTAATATGGGTGGTAGTCACTGCCGAGGTGTATGACCTCCTCATTGTTTCTCTTCCTAATCCTCTGCTTGCGGAGCTCATTGTTGTTGGTTCTCTCAGTCTGGAGCTCCTCCCGCAACTTCTTTAGGTGGATGTACAGTTTTTGATGTAAACCTCGACGGGTATTGGATAAAATGGATCCACACTCTCGTTGAACTTGCCATTTGTTGTCTACAAGCAATACAAGGTTAGTATAAGTGTTTCATGCGTGCAAGTATATGTAGATAACGAACCACTTACCATGAACAGAGGGCAGCAAAAGAATCGACGTTCTGGGTACACGTGGTCGTCACAAACCTGCACTATCGTGTTGAGATTGTCCTTGCATTGCATCCGAGGCTCGGGTATGTGTAGGTAGTCGTAGAGGGTATTTTTAGGGGTGTACAACTCCTTTGGTTCGAGCTGTAGATCAGGGCTCGGGGGGTCGAGGTCCAAGGGACTGTAGATGCTCGTGTCTTTGAGGTAAAGGTCACAGTGTCGAAACCCAGCCAGTGCTCGCCGTTCCCTCCAACGCCTTGAGATTCCAGCCCTATCTGCTATGCTTATATTGGTGTAGTACGAATCCCTATAAGATAGAAAAGGATGTTTGAGTCTCTATACTATTAGTGTCCATACAAAATCCGCATTAAAAGTTATGAAAAAAGAACGAGGCAGCATTAGGATTGAACTTAATTTAAAACACGCATACTTTGTATTACCGAATATTAATTCATGGTGAGCTACATTGTAGGAAGTGCTGGCACTATAAGAATGAACAGATACACAAGTAGTATAAATAGATAGGTCTACAAGGCGGTCGATGAAGTGGGCCTATTCAGGCAGTTTCTCATAAAGTGGCCCACTGTCTTGCATAGTCTGCACTTGTGTGGCCTTTGCCGTTGGCTACATTAACTGTCATCCATGTTGTTGCGAATACAACGGAACTAACGTCTTCTGCGCCTAGGCTGCTTTAGTAACAGTTTATAGATAATAACAGTGCACAAATTATAACAGTGTACAAATAATAATAGTGTATAAATAGTAACAATGTATAAATAATAAAAATATATAAATAGTAACAACATATAAATAATAACAGCATACAAATATTAACAGTATACAAATAATATCAGTGTACAAATAGTAACAATACACAAATAATAACAATATACAAATAATAATAGTGCACAAATAATAACCATTAAGCAAATAATAACAGTGTATAAATAATATCAGTACACCAATAATAACAATGTACAAATACTAATAGTGTATAAATAATAACTATTAAGCAAATAATAATAGTGTACAAATAATAATAGTGCAAAAATAATAACCATTAAGCAAATAATTACAGTGCACAAATAATACTGTTAAGCTAACAAAATATTAATGATGTATTAAGCGCATTTCTCATAAGAGAATGAAATATATCTCTTCGTGAAGATCTTCACCGGAACAACACTAATTCCAACTGCAAAATCCCCTAAACTACAACAAAACCACCTTAAAAAACATTGCTTAATCGAAGAAGGTAGATTAGAAAAGGGGGAACCATTTTGGTACAGCTATGAGAATTAATAAGATATACCTACAAGAGTCGTAGAGAAGTCAACCGACGTCAAAGGTATGGAAACATTTATAGGATGGCGCTAGGCAGCTACAGGTATAGTCAAACACTACTACAAAAAAGTTTATATTAGACGCTTTATCACAGACGGTTCATAAAAATTGCCAGTGTTACATGCAATCAAAGACGGTTCTTAACAAGAACCGTCTGTAATATGTTTTCTACCTCACATATCCTTAAATTTCATAATTTCTCACCTGAGTTCGAGTAGAATTCTGTTTTGACACACCTTCAGTAAAACAGGCATAACTTTTGCATACGGTGTCTATTTTCGACGTTCTTGTACTAGTTGGAAAACTAACGATGAGCCCGATCCAACAAAAATGATCCGCTTGTGTCAGTCGCCCTCTAAGACCCTCAAAATAGGTCATCTGTAGCCTCAAATTTGCATCGCAAGTTTTTGATTTCTGTTTTTGCCAAAATTTTCGATCTTCCCTTCGAAATTTGGGGTTTATCTCAACTACAAAGTTGTAGATCTCATCGAAACATTTCAAATAAATATACATAAGCCATACAGAACTTTGTTATTTTATATTTTGAGACTAGTTGTTTATATTGTATCGGTATATATAGCCAATATCATAGACGGTTCGTGGTTCAAACCGTCTGTGATACTTTTACAGACGGTTCTTATGAAAAATCATTTGTGATAAATTGGTCTCTGACCGCTGGGCCTATCAATCCTTCTGAAACCAAATCCAGCCAATAGAAACCGACCAATCCACACACCATAGATCGTCCCACCTCTCCCCTATAAATACTCACCCGAACCCATCCCCTACCCTTTATGCGCTCAAAATCTCTCCAGGCTCCTCACTATCCTCCTCTTCGATCGAAGTCTTTGTGGTTAGAGCTTTCTCTATTGTTTTTTCTAGTATTTGATTCTGTAACTTTCTGTTGCTACTTTGTAGTATTTAGGATTGTCTGGGAGCTAATAGTGAGGCGGCCGCCAAGAATGCCTACCCGAGCTACTTTGTGGGGTTTAGGACTGCTCGGTTTGTAATGTAAATAGAATATTCTCTGTTGTATTTTCTTGTAATATTGTAATGGTGGATTGTAATCTTGTGATGTTGTAATGGTGGATTGTAATCTTGTGATGTTGTAATGGTGAATTGTAATAGAAATAGAATGTTTTCTGCTATGTTTGATATCGTGTTTACTTGTTTTTATTTTTTTTCCTAAAAGGCATAGCTAACATTTACTAAGACTAACTGAAAAATAAAAAATAGATATAGAATGAACTATAATAGATAGTTTTGTAGTATAAATCGTATGTAATTTACTATCACAGATGGTTCTTGTTTAGAACCGTCTGTGATAGTATTTTTCATAGACAGTTCTAGTTACAAACCGTCTGTATTGTATTTATTACAGACGACTCATAAATCGTTTGTGATAACATTCGATTATCATTGACCCATAAATTCAGACGGTTCAGAAAACAGTCTATGATGACGTTTGTGAATCGTCTATAATGATGATTTCTGTAATAGTGAAAGTTAATGAAACAAAGTATAGATAAATGACATTACGTATCGAGGGGCGTACATTTAGGCGATATGGAAGGCAAAAGATCTGGAAGGCGTACATTTAGGGCCAAATAATTAGGAAAGTGTTATGAACAGCGAACTACATGTACCACGACACAAATGGCGATGTTGGCGCTGTGCAGCAATTGTGCCTTCCATGAGAACCCGTTAGCATGAAGACAAGGGAGGCTCGGGCATTATTTTCTGATAGGGAAGTCGACTATAAACGAACGGGCAATGTGGAGTAAAGAGGACATCCGTAAAAGAGGACATACAACATGGACAAAATAGGAAAAAGAAAGGGACCACGTCGCGCGATAGGATATGGGAAGCCATGCATGAGAGGAACGGTCAGCCAAGAACAATGTAGTTATGGAGCATGAAGGCTAGCTAGAAGTCTATAACAAGTCAAACAATTATAAGCCATTCACACAGGCAGGAATATAATAAAGGCAAACAGCGGTGACAATAGAACCATCTGTATTACGTAAGGCCAGATTTTGTCCATAATAGGTAGAGTACATAAGAATGCATTAGGTAAAGTAGTTGCAGAACAGATACACACATACAAGCACACAAGAGAGAAACAGGCCTGGTACCATGATTGGCAGGCCTGCGCGATAGTACAGTAAGAAAAAAAGTAAAAAAAGCAAAACCAATGAAGCTCCAAAAAGGAACACAGCGATAAACGGATGTACCTAAGAAAGAACTAGAACGTTAATTTGTATGCTGTCCATACGGAAAACCCCAGATCAACGATAAATGGGCATGGCCGGTAAAATGTATACGAGGCACAGTGAAGCGTAGATCAACACAAATAGGAAAGAAAGAGCATTGTTGTAGGAAAGAAAGTGTGTTGCTGTGTACGCAGCAGCCTAACCTGAAATACGCTAAATCAAGAATCACTCGACCTAACACTATAAGTATAGATGACCTAACATCATAAGCAGATGGCAAATAACTAAAGGGGCGTTCGGAATAGCGATGGTTTCTGACTGAAATTTTATTGTAGCTGGTTAATTTTTTTACTGTAGCTGAGTTAGCTTATTGGACATAATTAAATTTTAAAAATATAAAAATAAAAACAACATATTAACCTATCACGGACAATGCAAAAGAATACAAGAAAAAATAAAACACAAAAATATCAAAAAACAAAAAAAGATAAAGATAAACCTACTACAGTGTATCACAGATGGTTAGGAACAAAAACCGTCTGTGATATTATGTGTATCACAGACGGTCGTTGTTTTTAACCGTCTGTGAAAGTCGACTATCACAGACGGTTTTTAACAACGAACCGTCTGTGATAGCAATTGCAACAGCAGTTTTCTTTGCCGTTTTTTGGCTAGCCTCAGGATATGCTAGCCATGCCCTCTAAAAGCAAGCAAGGAGATTACAATATATATAGAATCACATACATTGTAGATTACACAGATCTGACAAATGAATCACATACATTGCAACTCAAAGTTACACAGATAAGTTAATTGCAACTCAAAGTGAATTACGAATGTAACAAACGGCCAACAGATCATATACATAAATAGAATGAAAATCGTTACACTGTTCTGACAAATGAATTATTTGATTAAGCACAACAGAGTGATTTGTACAATTGCATCCAATGTTTCAACATCTAATTATCACCATTGACGGGGTAGAACTCTCCAGCCTTATTTATACACTGTCCTAGTAAGAACCCGGAGAGTGTTGCACGAATTTCGACGAGTTGGTCAAGATTATATGTACTTACGTCGAAGTCCACCCGCTGTCGCTAGGAGCAATAAGTCATTAATTAGCATGTGTGTGTATACATATATAATCAGAAAATAATAATTATTGCAAGGACATGACAAACCTTTGGATCATTGATCTTACTATCCATGATTTCCTTCATATGGCGGCAAACGTAGAATCCACATACGTTGGCCTGTAGTTGCTGGTGGCACTTCAAAAATAGAATTACATACATAGGTATTGTCAATTCTAGAGGCATTATAACAAAGTGTGATGTAGGATTGTTGTGTTGTAGCGGGTACCGAAAATCGCGTGTTGTGTCGCAGCGTGTCACTAGATTTGTCGTGTCTTCCTCCGTGTGCAATATAAGCGGTAAACGACCTACGTGATTCAAAAAAGTTAGGCTCGGTCGTTGCAAACGAAGGAAATATTATAATAGAGTTATGTATGGTG
Organism: Melocanna baccifera; assembly: GCA_036346265.1. NCBI lineage: Eukaryota > Viridiplantae > Streptophyta > Magnoliopsida > Poales > Poaceae > Melocanna > Melocanna baccifera. The sequence goes on from CM070709.1 coordinate 5,360,959, forward strand.
GAAATGAGTTTACTTGTTAAGTACTTCTTGCACACGACTGAAGTCGTGGTTGCTCCTAAGTAGGGAATCAAGGTATATTACCTTGCTCGATTTTGGTACAATCACAATCAAAATCCAGTGTTGCCCAGTCATATGTGTCACTATAGTGATTAATTCTAAGTTCATGCTGCATGTAAAGTACAAATAAAATATATGTGGCAACTAGTGAAGCACTTACCCTTGGTTGAAAGGAAACATGACGTACTCCTTGTCGATGTGAGCAAGCAATCCCCTCGTTATGTAATCTTGCACGAAGGATTCATTATTGTTGATAACTTGCTTGGAGACCAAGTGAGGGTCGAGAAAACCCACCGGTTGTCGCGATTGCCGGACTTGTTGGATCATATATCTATATATAAGGAAAGAGTAATGATATTTATCGGTATCATGTGAATGTAGAACTTCATTGTATAGTACACTTACAGTGTCCAGCATCTTAGAAGCGAGGCGTCGAGTTCGTCAAGATTGAATAGTAAAAATAAGTATTCGAATGTCACGACGATGTAGCCTGTGTCGTGGAGGAAATGCTGCTTCGTATATTTCAGAGTGAATGCACTCTGCCAGATTGGCTTCATGTTGGACTTCTGCATGTACTAGGCATGCAATGAATTTCAAATCACGCCAAGCCCGGGTAATTGTGACTCAGGGACCAACGACACTCTTAGAATGAACTTCCATGGTACGGGAACCTTATTTTTCTTCCCTTGAGTCTTAGAGCCTCGCTTACGAGACGTTCTCAGTAGCGTCTCGGCGGGAGCCGATGCAACAGGCTTCCGAACCGGAGCTGGAGGTGGAGCCACCGGAGCCGATGTGACATGTCCAGGGCGATGTCCCTCTTGGGACACTGGATGTGAAGATCGTGGCACTGACAAGTCGAGGGCAATGTCCCTCTTGGGCCACTGAACGAATGTGTGGACAACATCCCCTAATGTCTTAATCTCTTCGTTTGGAGGCTTCTCAAGAGGGACGGTCTTAAAAATATCATTAATCATGTCCACCTGGACCTTTATGAAACCGGTCTCTACTTGTACACCATGCACCAGCATACTTGACAGCAATGGATACGTCATCCCCCGCCCAACATCAACGGGAATAAAGCCAATAAGCCTGACTATGAGGATGTAAGGCATGGGCCCCTACATAACGACACAAGATGAGTTAAGACGTCCACCAGAGAGATCTATGCAGCATTCTAAAGAGGTGCATTACCTGAATGTCATCGACTATGTGTAGTGAGCTATGTGCCTTCCAAATAGACCTTGTAGCTAACAAGTGCAGCATGTACTAAAATTTTTTGGACGACTATGTGGACGTAGTGAGGTGTGGGCTTAAACAAAGTTCTATGAAGCAAATGACACAAACAAGTGTATCCAGTTCATTGAAACAGATACACTAGAGTGTGTCTCTAGCTTAATGCCCTTTGAAGGTCTATGTGGCATGTACTAAAAATTTTTGGACGACTGTGTGGACGTAGTGAGGTGTGGGTCTAAACAAAGTTCTATGAAGTAAATGACACAAACTAGTGTATCAAGTTCATTGAACCCGATACACTAGAGTGTGTCACTAGTTTCATGCCCTTTGAAGGTCTATGTGGCATGTACTAAAAATTTTTAGACGACTATGTGGACGCAGTGATGTGTGGGCCTAAATAAAGTTCTATGAAGCAAATAACACAAACTAGTGTATCCAATTCATTGAAACAGATACACTAGAGTGTGTCAGTAGCTTCATGCCTTTTGAAGGTCTATGTGGCATGTACTAAAAATTTTTGGACGACTGTGTGGTCACAGTGAGGTGTGGGCCTAAACAAAGTTCTATGAAGCAAATGACACAAACTAGTGTATCAAGTTCATTGAACCCGATATACTTAAGTGTGTCACTAGCTTAATGCCCTTTGAAGGTCTATGTGGCATGTACTAAAAATTTTTGGACGACTGAGTGGACACAGTGAGGTGTGGGCCTAAACAAAGTTCTATGAAGCAAATGACACAAACTAGTGTATCCAATTCATTGAACCGGATACACTAGAGTGTCACTAGCTTCATGCCCTTTGAAGGTCTATGTGGTATATCTCTAACTATAGCTGCTAATAATTCATATATAGCAATATAATTCTAGTATGATTATGTGAGCACAAAGATGACATCAATCGAAATACAAATGTCATAACATGTATGTAATCATATGAATTGAACATACCATTTGAAATATAACACATATCCAAATACAAATGACAAATGAATTTAACATATTCATCAATCCAGCATGTGTAAATTTGGCCAGCATATATATCAATATTATAATGTAGCATATACACACACACACATATATATCAATATATATATATATATATATACATATCAATATGACAATTTAGCATATATATCAATATGACAATGTAGCATATATATCAATATATGAAACATGAAATATGAATAACGTATCTTCATTATTCTATATGAAACATGAAACAACTACATGAAACAAATCTAAAATCTAGCTAGTGTCGAGGGAGGAGGGCACCAGAGTCGGGGGAGGAGGGCGCCGGACTCGCGGGGGAGGAGGGAGCTAGAGTCGGGGGGCCGGGCTTGGGGGAGGGAGCGGCGTCAGGGAAGGAGGGCACCGGGCTCAGGGGGAGGGAGCAGCGTCGGGGGAGGAGGGCACCGGAGTCGGGGGAGGAGTGCACCGGAGTCGGTGGAGGGAGCGGCGTCGGGAGGGAGCGTCGGCGGGAGGGAGCTGCGTCGGGAGCGACCGGCGGCGGCGGCGTCGGGAGGGAAGGGCGGCGCGAGAGAGCAATAATATACCAGGGGCGAAATCTGTGCGTGAGTGCGAAATCTGTGCCCTAGCTGCGGGTATTTATAAGGAAAACTATCACAGATGATTCCGTACAGGAACCATCTGTGATAGTTCTATCACAGACGGTTCTATAACTAAACCATCTGTGATATTATCTTATCACAGACGGTTATAAGTTCAGAACCGTCTGTGATAGTATAACTATCACAGACGGTTATTAACTAAGAACCGTTTGTGATAGAATTACTATCAGAGACGGTTCTTAACCTATAACTGTCTGTGATAATATAATATCACAGACGGTTATAAGTTTAGAACCGTTTGTGATAACTATTACAGACGGTTCTAAGTTAATAATCATCTGTAATAAGCTTTTGCCATTGGTATCTGTAATAAGCATTTTTGCTTTACCGGTCGTTGTAACTACACTACCAAGATTCAATAAGACCTCTCAGAGTGTAATGAACATAACTATACCTACCAACATTCAATTCACACACACACACACACACACATATATATATATATATATATATATATATATATATATATATATATATATATATATATATATATATATATATAAGTGCAAATTCACAAATACATCACAGTTCTGAGTTTTACAATTACAATAAAACATATATAGTTACATTTATTACACATAGTTATTTCATTTTAAATAAAGCCCTTCACGATGATCGATATGCATATAGCTTGTTTCATCGCCTTGTTCTTCCTCGAGCCTGATGACGTCTCCGAATGGAGGCAAATCATCAAATTGATTGTACTCTTCCTCATCCACAACATTCTCAACTCCAATAATCCTTCTTTTTCCCTGAAGAACTACATGGCGCTTCCTATTTGCCGGGTCGGTTACATAAAATACTTGAACAACTTGCCTCGCGAGTACGAATGGTTCGTCTTTGTATCCTACACATTCGATGTCCACGGTAGTGACATCGTACTTGTCAACCTTTACACCCCGTGGGAGATGGACCCAACGGCACCGAAATAGAGGAATCTTAAAAATTACGTAGTTAAGCTCCTAAATCTCTTCTATAAGCCCGTAGTACGAGCTTGGGCCAGCGGTACTGACGTGCTCATCATAGGCATCTATGCGGACACCTGAGTTCTGCATTGTGCTCTTTTTATCCTGATCTGTTGTATAAAATGTGTAGCCATTAATGTCGTATCCTTGCCATGTCACAATTGTAAATTTTGTCCCTTTTGCCAACCATTGTAGTGTTTCACTTGACGACCTCGTAGTCAATTGCGCCTTCAACCATTCGTTGAACTGACGGTTGTGTTAACTCGTGATCCAAACTTCTGACTGGGCTACATTCTCTTGACGTAGCATGTCCTTGTGCTCTTCAATATATGGGGTCATTTCAATCATGTGTTGTAAAACTGTGAAATGGGCTTGAGCATACGTATTTTAATCCGGAGTTATTGCTTTCCTTCCGATTATCCCGATACGTTCTAGCCTTCCCTCGTGATGAGATACAGGTACACCTATCGGATCGACCTGAGCCATGTAGCCGATGCAGAATTCAATAACCTCTTCTGTTGTATAACCTTCGATGATGCTACCCTCCGGTCGAGATCGATTGCGTACATAGGACTTGAGAATTCCCATGTACCTCTCGAAAGGGTACATATGACGTAGAAACACGGGGCCGCATATTTTTATCTCTTTCATAAGGTGGACAATGAGATGGACCATGATATCAAAAAATGATGGAGGGAAATACATCTCTAGATGACATAGAGTTGTCACCAGCTCGGTTTGCAGAGCATCTAGTCCATCGGGATCATTGACATTCTGAGCAATTGCGTTAAGGAAATAACATAGCCTTATGATTGTCACTCGAACCTTGTTCGGCAAAATACTTCTAATTGCAACAGGTAGCATTTGTGTCATTAGCACATGGCAGTCGTGGGACTTCATGCCAATTAATTTCAAATGTTCCATGGAAACATGTTTCTTCGTGCTGGTGGAGTTACCGGATGGAACTTTCACACCATGTAAGGACTAGTATAGTTCAGTTCTCTCGGATTTAGACAGATTGTAGCAAGATGGGGGAATGTATGTCCGGCCTTTATTGGTCTCTATCGGTGCTAACTCGTCCTGATGTTCATAGTGACCAAGTCACGCCTTACGTTAACACCATCCTTAGTTTTATCAGGAATGTTCAGTAAGAGACCAATCAAACTGTCACATACATTCTTCTCTATGTTCATGACATCGATGCAATTGCAAACTTCTAAGTACTCCTAATAAGGTAAGTCCAAAAATATTGAACTTTTTTTTCCACATGTTCTTCCTCAATTTATGTCCCTTTTCAAGCACAACGTTTATATCCTTGACCATATCATACACCTCTTTCCCGCTAAAAGGTCTTGGTACGGAGTCATCTTCTTTTTTTTCATCAAATTGTTTCTTCATCTTACGGTATGGGTGGTACTTTGGAAGGAACCTACGGTGACGTATGTACACAGTTTTACGTGAGTTGTTCAACCACACACTCTCGGTATAATCTAAGCAGTGCAGACACGGTTTGGCTCCTTTTGTACTCAACCCTGACAGGTTACCAAGGGCAGAGAAATCATTAATGGTGCAGAACAAGATAGCGCGTAGAGTAAAGTTCTCTCGTTTGTCCGCATCCCATACATGTACCCCTTCGTTCCATAGTATTGTAAGATCTTCTACCAATGGTGCTAGGAACACATCAATATCGTTGTCAGGTTGCTTCGGCCCTTGGATAAGTAGTGATATCAAAATATACTTCCACTTGATATACAGCTAAGGAGGAAGGTTGTACATGCATAGAGTCACGGGCCAGGTGCTATGTCGGCTGCTCGTGTTACCAAAAGGATTCATTCTATATGTACTCAACTCAAACCTTATATTTCTCGGTTCCACACCGAAATCTACAAACATCCTATCGATGTTCCTCCACTGGGCAGAATCAGCAACATGTCTTATCATTCCGTCTTTCTTACGTTGCTCCAAGTGCCAACGCATCAATGTTGCATCCTTGCGGTTTGCAAATAAACGCTTCAAACGAGAGATTACAGGAAGATACCCCAACACCTTAGCAGGAGGTGCTTGCTTCACCTCGATACCCTTTCCATCATTAGAGTCATTTTTACGCTTATATCGGGATGCTTTGCACACCAGATAAATATTTAAGCTAGCATACTCTTTACGGTACAGGATACAATCATTCGGACATGTATGTATTCTTTCTACTTACATTCCTAATGGACAAAGAATCTTCTTGGCTTGATAGGTGGTTCTCAGCAACATATTTCTCTTTGGAAGCATGTCCGCTAGGAGACCTAACAATACCGTGAAACTCTTGTCGGACCAACCATTGTTTGCCTTCAATTTCAGTAGTTCTAGAACTGATGACAACCTCGTGTATTGCGGCTTGCATCCCGAGAACAAAGGTTTCTCCGAGTCCTCCATCAAACTCTCGAATTTACCAAACTCTCTCTCACTGTAGTTCCCTTCTGCATCACGTAACATCTGATCCAGATTGTCATCCTACGATCCATCCTCGTGATCAAAAGCACCGTCCATAACTGGCATATCATTGTCCCCCTCGACTATGTAATAATTACCAGCTTCTTGTGTACACTTCTCTTCACCGTGACTGGTCCAATATTTGTACTCTTTTCTGAAACCCCTTCGAATCAAGCGAGTTTCGATCTGCGCTGAGTTGCTAAACATCTTGAGATTATCACAATCAATACATGGACATTACATATATTTTATCCCCTTCTTTAACATATCTAGCTCGGCCGCTCTTCTAAAAATAGACACGCCAATAATGTACTCTTCACTCATACGGTTCTCAATGTACATCCAGTTTCGATCCATCTACACTAGCTACACAAGTAACAAATGGTTGCCAAAAATGATTATTACCGCTACTACATAGCATATAATTAAGTTATCATCTCTGGCCTTCCATTACAAAAATATGTATATAAGTACAATTAAAAGTAATTGAGTACTAACCTTTGGTTAGATCACTAAGAAGACGGCGATATATTTTCACCTCTGAACTCCCTAAAGCCGGTCGCCTTGCTCCACCGATGCAGCGCAATGAAAACAGATCTGTGTCGACATCGACCAAGTATTAATAGTTTAATTTATCACAGACGGTTATTAACACGAACCGTCTGTGACGATTAATATCAAAGACGGTTTGTTATACCAACCGTCTGTGATAATCGAGACATTACAGACGGTTTGTGTTAATAACCGTATGTGAAAGTTCACAGACGGTTATTAACACGAACCATCTGTGATGGTGATGTCTCGATTATCACAGACAGGTCGTGTTAATAACCGTATGTGACAGTATCACCGCCTGGTGGTAGTATGAGCCGTCTGTGATAGGTTAAGCACAGACGGTTCCGTATGAACCGTCTGTGATTTACCCGTCTAGTATAGCCTGTTTTGTATTAGTGAGTTTAGCAAAAGAATGTAACAAGAAATACATACATGGGCAAAACATGACAGCGATAAATATCCAGTTTAACACCATAAGCATTGGTGATCTAGCATTATACGTAGCGATAGTAAATGGAGGGAGGAACAACACTAGGGCGAAGAATCATTTTAATTTGAGCAGCGCGCGCAAGGTATCTGCACAAGCAGCGACGTCAACCGGACGGGCATGGATAAGTCAGAATGAATGCTCAATGCGCAACAAAACAAGTAGACTGACCTTGACGAAGTACGTGGAATGACCCGTCCTACCAAAAATCGCTAATCAGCTAGAACGGGCGACTTCCGGAGCTGGTACTCGCAATCTGCAATTAAAGAGAGAGGATCAGGGGCTCGCAACAGAGAGGAAGCCGGTGACACAAAGAACAGAGGAAGGCAAGCGCACAAACAACCGTCGTCAAAACAATCAGAAGGCACTTCAGAAATCAGGGCTCTAAAAGGCTAAAGCAGGAACACGAAACATACAAAATGAAGCTGAGCACGTACAGGCAAAACAATTAGAAACCACGATCTGAAAATAGGAAATACGAAAGCAAACAGGGTGCAATTCGATGTCGACTGGGCACAGGGACATAGCGAATATGGGTCAAGAATCTAACAACGGGGGTAGCCAAACTGGGGAAGAAGCTGGGCCCGTGTAGGGAAAGCACAGAGCACATTCAGACCAAGACGACACCGCGCAAACGAACCAAGAACGCAAAGCGAAAGCAATGTGGCCTCGGCTGAACACACGAAAGCAACAACCACGAACTGAGAAAGCTGAGCGACACTAAGAATCTAACAACATGAACATGCAGACCGACCAAAAGAAGTCGGGCCGTGAAGGCAAATCTGGCACAGGAACTAGACCGAAACAATCTCGATACGGGCCATGAAGGCCAGGAGAAACGGTGCGAGAAGCGCAGATAAATGACTGAGCCCCAACAGCGAAAAAGAGGCGGCAGCACAGGTACATAAGTTTGCGTGAAAAGACGTACACTAAGGCGCATCGGATCTGAGGCGTGCCGTAGCGAGCGAACGGCCGCACAGCCGACGGCGGATGAACGGGACAACGGAATTGGCAACACGAACACGGAGGACGGTAGCAGGTAAAGGAAAACCGGCGAGGGAGCATGGAACGCATGCGAAACCGCGGGACGGGGGGAGAATCACAGGCGGCGGGCAGGAGAGAAGCTAAAAATTGGATAGGAGGAGGCAACATCGATAACAAGTAGAGTAGAATCAATGAACCATGTCAGATTTACCGATCCAATAGTCGCATATCAGAGTAATATGTTTCGTAAATTACAATGCAAAGAAAATTATATCTCTATTAACTTAAACTTAGCTCTACGACTACCAGCAAGATCATAGGCCTTAATAATATTATCATTACTAATCTTTGCGGCCAATTTCTTTTCAATATAAATTACCAAACAATCTCGTAGAAATCCATCTCCCATTGTATTTCGAAGTCACGTCTTCGCAAGTTTCACAGCTAAAAAACATCTCTCGGTGGTTGCAGTTGAAACCGGAAGAGTTAAGACTAATCTTAACAACTTGTCCACTATAGGATATGATGAATCTTTACCAGTCTTAACTAGTCCACTTGTTAGATCAGCAAGTGATGGTAATGCACTTAGGTCTGGATGGTTGCATACATTAAGTTGAAAATGTGGCAATTAGTACTCCAATTGAGCTCTTTCTTAACTTGAGAAATTAGCAAGACAATATTTTTTTCACTAGAGTGCATATATTTGCTATGTCGAAGGTGTCCAACCTTGGATCCAAAGAGGCACAAAGGGACAAAAGCTCTGTCGCTTGAGAATTGAATCGATCTTCTAGCTTAATCAATTGTTGATCAATTGCAACATTAAACACATCTACTTTGTAACGGTGAAAGCCTGTGGTGTTATTATTCTTGTTTCGGGATTTAGTCACATCAACATACCTGCAAATTGGAAGAAATGATGTAACATTCATACTGAAATAATTTGGGCAAAAGAACATACTTCTTACTCAGATATGGGATATCAATCTCGTACTTCTCGCAAAATAATTTGACCTTCTCAAGAAGAGGTTCCCAGCCATTATTTCGCAACTCACCAAGCAACACTTTTGTTGTAGAAACAGATATCAATGCTTTTCTTTTGGAGTGTTTGGCACAACACATCAGTGATCTTCATAATCTTTTCCATCAGGTGCAGAATAAACACAAAATCAAATGTGACAATGATTCGTAAGGCACCACTAGCATCTCCCTGAGAATACTTCGAAACTGAACGATCATTAGCAATGCTGCGTAGGACTGAAACTGTGGCACCAAACATCTTCTTTATGCTCTGGATTGATTTGTAATGGGAACTCCATCTTGTGTCCCCGCCTCTCAGAGAGGACATCGATTTGCCCTCGCCTGTGTCAAGCTCTCCCAATTCAATTTCACGAGCAATTTCCTCCGCTTGATTCACTAGCAACTCATCGTTGCGCTTAGGAGAAGCACTAACAACATTTTATGATGAAATTTGCGTCTTTGAAAAAGTTGTGTACCTCATGTACCTCCTTGATCTTGCTATAAGGGCCAATTGAAGTGATAAGCCATGCAATGAATATAATATGCATAAGGGCACTCATTGAGAATTAGAGCTTTCAATCTATTCCACTCCCCTCGCATGTTACTAGCCCCATCATAACCTTGACCTCTTATATCTTATATACTCAAGTCATTACCTGAGAGGACAGTACAAATTGACTCTTTACGTGTAAAAGCAGCAGTATCATGAATATGAATTAGGTCAAGGAAACGCTCCTGTATAAGTCCTTTCTTGCTGACAAATCGAAGGATTATCGCCATTTGCTCTTTTTTAGACTCATCTCGAGCTTCATCAATCATTATGCAAAACTTGCTACTACCAATTTCTTCTCTAATTGATTTATGCACTTTTCGAGCAACTACGCTTAGAATTTCCTTTTGGACATCAGGTGAAGTGTACTTTGCATTTTTTGGAGCATTTTCTAACACAACCTCTTTAACCTCCTTGTTATATGAAGCCAAAAACTTGAGCATTTCAACAAAATTACCCCTGTTTAAGGAACCAGGAGATTCATCATGGCCTCTAAAGGGACAACCTTGGAATGTCAACCACCTAAATATAGAAATAAAACAAGTTCAGATTAGATAGTGCATCACATATAACTCTGGTTGCAAAAACAAAAAAGAAAAGTGAGAAGTCCTTCTTATTATTACCTAATGCAATCAATCGTAGTCGGAAGCCTTAGTCTTCCTGCTGCAACCATTATCTCTTTTTCTTTAACCATCACAGTGTCAATTTGAGCTATAGTGTTCTTAAGATTATTAAAACACCTTACTGAATAATTGTGAGTTGAGCTGGCATCCCCATGTGTTTTAGAAGAAAACATTCGTTTCCATCATTAACTTTCTTCCAGTTCTGAAACCCCTTGACTGTGAATGCATCTGATCCAGATTTTCCAATTGGCTTCTTGGAAAAAATAAAACATGGTAAACAATAAGCACGATTTGTGTGAGGTGAATATTCTAGCCAAGTAAATTGCTTGAACCAACTGCTTTGAAATCGGGGACGATGAGATAATTCACTGAGTGGGTACTCTGCTAACATAGGTTGATATGGGCCCTCTGAAATATAAAATCTTCGAGCTTCATCTTGTTGATCAGCTGGCAATTCTAAGATTTGAACACGTTTACCAGGGTCTCTCTCAAATCTAGTAGCTACAATTGGTTGATGTTCGGTAACCTCGGCTTCTAATGGTGCAGCAGCAACACTACTCTGATTATTAGTATTTTCCACATGTTCATTAGGAGTTTCCTTTTCCACGTTAGGGGTTTCCACTTCCACGTTACTCTGGCAGCCTCGGCTTCTAATGGCTTCAATACAATTAGCACTTGAACCAACAGGCTTAAAAAAACTATAAATTGTCTTTCTCTTCTTCATATCATCTAAAATTGTAAAGGAAAATTTAGATAGTGATTACCGATTAGATAAGGGAATACCACCGAATGAATGATTAGTGATTACCTGCTGATGGCGTCAAGGCACAAGCCCTCAATAGAGTTAGCTTGCTGTTTTGTTGGCTCGTTCTTGCTGCCTACCTCAATCGATCAAGCCGTCACCATCCGACTCTGCAGACTTCACGGCTCGATGCCCAGCGATCGGCAACGCGACGTCGTGGCCACCGCGAGGCGCGACCGCTGACGGACCAGCGACCAGCGCACCACCACCATGCTGCACGCAGGACGCCGCGTGCGACGCAAAGCGACAAGAAGACGAATAGATAGAGATGATGCGGTGTGCGGCAAGCCGGCAAAGAGCCAAAGGCCCAAATATGAAGCGTCAGTCCTCAACTACTAGGCCTAATTAGGCTGCATATGGTGGACTTTAAACATACTTTACATTTGGGCTAAATTGGGAGGGCCAAACCACTAATTAAACGCATATAATTAACTACATAATGGAGGATTAGTAGAAGGTTGGAGGGTGCAGGCCCCCTCTCTCCGCCACTACGGTGAAGGAAGCATCGTGACGCGTCACCCAACCGGGAGGACGGAGGCGGCGAGATGGACAGGTGGCAGCGTGCGAACAATGGGGACCGGGGGACAAGGCAGGGGAGAATCACAGCCGCAGGGAAGTACCGTGACGTGGCACCAAGCCGGAGGACGGAGGCGGCGAGACGGACGGTGGAAGGCGCGCCAACAATCAGAATCAAGGGGACGGGTTATGTGGAATGAAGACGCCCGCGGCATGGGCGTTCGCTCCCAAGGACCGATGGGAATGAGCGAGGAAGGGACGGCGTTCGTAGGACAACATCGGCACGCTTAGCGCATGAGCGAACGGACAACTGGAAGGCCAAGGCGTCACGAACAATATGGCGCAGCAACAGGCGAATCAAACACAAAGAAAAGCGGAGACACGCGGCAAGGCAAGCACACACCTAAAATGGTATGGCGTGAAGGAGAGGGTACTGCAGAGGTGGGAGTTGGGCAGGTTATTCTAGACCAGCCTGAGGTTCGGTCGGCCCAACACGACCCAAGTATGGTACGGACACGTTATGTGATGGGTGTGTCATGCAAAGACGAACGACGGGTCAGGCTGGGTCTAGAAGCCGTCCTGTTGGGTGATACGACATGGCAAATCGTGTCGTGCTTAGGGCGGCACGGCACGGTACGACAAATCATGCCGTGCTTGGGCGGCACGCGACGGGAGCACGGCGCGGCACGGACACGGTGCTTGACCGAATGGTTTTATCTTTGTTCTTGCATGCAACTATTGCTGATTTCATTGTTCTTCCACTCTGTTAATTTGAGGTTTAACAGATACAATAACAGTTCTAAACTTCAGAATCTTCCTAACATCAAGGAAAGGCATACTTGCCATTTTCACACTCTCCAGTAAACTCTTAGTATCTATACAAATATACAACATATAATATGGTTCCATTCCGTATAGTCTACATTTGGCAAGCACATATGTATGCCACAAGACTAATATATTGTACACATGTTGTTACTTTTCCCTCGAAATATTTATGTGCCTATGTTTTTACGCAACTAATTCAATTTTAACTAGTTTTTAATGGGGCGGGTACGAGAGAAATGAAGATGGCCGCTACCGCCACCATTATCGCCGCCGCCTTCGTCGTGTATAATTACTTTGGGCCGAGCTTGGGTGACTAACGGATTTTGGGTCGTGCATGGGCCGACCAAGATGAGGCGGGCCGACACGCACAACACAACAGAATGATGGGCCGAAGTCGGACAAGACGACATCGCCCGGCACGGTGGGCTTGGGCCATGCCGGCACAACACGGCCCAATGCCCACCTCTAGGGTTGCATTTCTCCAGCGTGTAATAGAGTAATGATTTACCTCATACAAGATTGCTTTTTTTAACCGTCTGCGATGTAATTATCACAGATGATTCATACCAATAACTATCTTTGATATTTTTATATATGGTTATTTATATAAACCGTCTGTGATAATGCAAGACATCACAAACGGTTATTACTAATAACTATCTATGATGTATTACAAACGGTTATTGATACAAACCGTTCATGATAATAGCAAACATTATTGACGGTTCGTACTAATAACCGTCTGTGATAATGAAGTTATCACAAACGGTTTGCATTAAAAACCTCTATAATATGTTTCTCGAAAACAAGTTCGGACTGGTCCGATCCTACTTGCGCTGTCACAAATGAAATCCGCGCTATTGAAGCCAGTTGAGTGAAGTCGTTGAAATGTTATCTTCTCTGCCAGTTTCATTGGCTTCAAAACTTGAAAACAAAGAAAGCTCCAATACTTTACAATGGCTTGACAATACCCCCTCCTTAATAGAACCTTGTCCTCAAGGTTTGAGTAAGTCCTTAATAAAACCTTGAGAGAAGCTATTTATATTACATCGATATATATAGCTATATATGTATCACAAACGGTTTGTAGTTCAACCTGTCGTGATAATTATGTTTCTGATTGGTTTATGGTTCAAACTGTGCGTGATAATTATGTTTCACAAACGATTTGTGATTCAAACTATCTGTGATAATTTGGTCCCTGTCCACTAGGCCCGTCGATCCTCCCCAACCTAATCTTAGCCAATAGAAACCCATCAACCCCCATCATATAGATCGTAGTTTCACCACTTTATCCCCGTGCCAAAAAAAATTTCAACTCCTGCCTCTCCCTCCCTTATAAATACTCACCCGAACCCACCCCTTACCTACTTTATGCACTCAAAATCTCTTCAGCCTCCTCATCGTCCTCCTCGACCCCGACCCCGATGACCCTTACGAAGTAGACGACGCTCAAGTCGGCGTCTGCGACAGTGGACATCCAGCTCGTGCGCTGCATCACGGGCAAGAGAGCCTAGGCATAGAGGCTTTGTCGGTGCGGTTGAACTTTCACTATCTGCTAGGAGCTCTGCTTCTTCTATGTTTTTGCCATATCTTGTGATGTTGTAATGGCGGATTCTAATATTAATGAAAATAGAATGTGCTGATGTGTTTGCTGTTGTATTTTCTTGTTTTCAAAGTGCATAGCTAACATTTCCTGATGATAAATGAAAAATACAAAAATATTTAGGTATAGAATACAATAAACCGTATGTGAAGAACTATCATAGACAACCCGAATTAAAAACCGTCTGTGATACTCACACATCACAAACAGTTCTATCTATCAACCATCTGTGATGGGTCACAGACGGTTGGTAGATAAAACCGTTTGTGGTCTGTAAGTATCACGGATGGTTCTAATTACAAACCATCTGTGTTGTATTTATCACAGACGACTCACAAATTGTCAATGATAAGCTTCAATTATCATTGACCCATAAATTCAGATGATTCAGAAAACTGTCTGTGATGACAGTTCTAAGCTGTCAGTGATGATCCTTTTTGTAGTAGTGAAATAGCTGTGTTAATTCCTGAAAATAAATTCAAAAAGTTCCATAAAAATCACTGATGTTCCTGGAATCATTTTAGACTTAGGAAAAATATTTTTGACTTATTTTGGTACAAACTTTTTATACTAAAAATACATTTTAATTTTAAAATCCAAAAAACATAGATAAAAGCCAACTAAGTTCAAATAATAAATTTTAAATAAGATTTTTATAGAATTTGAATATATCTTTTATTTAATAATATTTTTATGTTTTGCTTAAATTAATTTTCAAAATTAGGCCTTTTAAAATCAGAAAAGTATGTAATTAAAATTTTAAAATTTCAGGCAACAAAGGCAATTACTTTTTTTTTAATTAAATTAAAAAAAATTTCTCTAATTTTTAAAATAAATAAGTGGGCTATTACAAAGTAGCCTCCTTGAAATGAATCTCATCCCCGAGATTCGGATGGGCTAGCAAGAAGGTGGGTTTGCATCTTACCCTGTTTGGCTTGAGCTGAGATTTGATTTTTACTTCCATGCATCCATTTCTGTGGCCTTTTGTTTGTTGTCTAAGGGTATTGGAGGTTGGTGCTCCAGGTGTACCATTCCCTGCTACTTGTTGTTTCTTGGAGCAGTTGTTGGTATAATGACATATCTCATAGCAACTGAAATAGGTAACTCCCACTGCTGGGTTTGGATCCATTTGTGGAAAGCTAATTGTTAAGACTTTGTTGTCCTCGATCTTGGGAGAAATGTTGATCAGAACTCGTTCTCCCGGTGAAGATGATGATTGAAACCTATTGGCTTGTGGTAGAGTTCTTCTGACCTTGGGGAGACTTCCGTTGCTCATATGCTGGGCATTCCATCTCTTCTGGGCCTCCATCTCCTGATACTTGACTCCTAGTGGATAGCCTTGCTGATCAATTGGTGAAAATCACCGTAGTCATTGGAGATGAGTTGAACTAACAGGTCGTCATTGAGTCCTTCTAGGAATCTTTCCTGCTTGGCTTCATCTATGGCAATGTCTTTTGGTGCGTAACATGCTAGTTAGTTGAACTTTTGTAGGTACTCATTCAAAGAGAGATTTCCTTGTTGTAGAGTTTGAAATTCCCTCTTCTTGAGAGTGATGGTGCCAGTGGGACATGAGCTTTGCGAGAGCTTTGCACGAACTCATCCCAAGTGATGGCTTGTGCGTTGGTATGAGCGACGGTGTAGGTGTCCCACCATTCTGAAGCTGGTCCGTTCAACTGATGAGATGTGAATAAGACTCTTTCCAGATCACTGCATTGGATATTGTCCAGCTTCTTTCTTATGGCTCTAAGCCAATCGTCTGCATCCATTAGATCAGTGCTACTGGACGCATCTTTACATATTTTGACTGTCTTGATTGTGGAGCTTGAGTGGGTATTAACAGAGCAGGTTATGTAGGACTGTTGATGGTCTACACTAGTAGTTGAATGAGCTAGTTCTAGTTAGCCATCATCTATGCCAAGTTGGATCCGTTGGCAGGAGGTGGTAGAGGAATATCATTGCTGCATTGTTGTTGTTACCGTTGTTCCTGGTATTCACCATCTACTTGATGCTTTTAAGAATTAGGAGAGAAGACCCAAGGCCAAGGGGGAACATGAGACATTTTTTCACAGCCCAACACAAAACTTTAACATAGCACAACCTTTATTAAGCAATTAGTAGGTAATAGTTACAGCTATCAAAAAAAGAGAAAATCGATAGCTCATAACATCATCTACTGGCTAGCTTAATAACTTAACCTAAAGCAGCAAAGGTTGTCTTGGTGTGATCCTTTGAGGTTCTTGAGATACGAAGCGTGATCCTTTAAGGCGAAGATTGAAGTGGTGGCAGAGTCATTGAATTTCAACTGTTATCCATCTACAGTTATTTTGAATAACGGAAGATTTGGAAATAGGTTTTCAAGTAATGACAAAAAGATGAGAAAGGATGGAGAGATAAGTGTAAGCAAGGATTGAGAGGTAAGGGTAAACAAAACTTTATGAAAATATGTTATTATTTAAGATATATCCTTAAGGTTCAACTATTCTATTCTATCTACGATCATGTCTTAGAGTCATTATAGCTCTGATACCATCTCTGTCAGACCTCGGAGCAATAATTTTCAGAACCTTCGTATAAATCACACTAGTCCAGAATCAGCTAGTGCACACAGTGGACAACAAAGATAAATATCAACCATGATGATATTTATTTATTAACTAAATATGGGCCTAAAGGCCAAAGTTTACATCTATAGCATATAGGCCAAATTTAAATACAAGCAACGAAAGAAAAACACCGAAGCAGAAGAAGCCCATCGAGCTCGCCCACGAGTGCATTTACAAGAAGATGTAGCCTACTTATCTTGGTTCTCACTGTAGTCGAAGTCATCCTCCTCTGAGATGTGAAAGTAAGGGTGAGTACAAATTTGTACTCCGCAAGTCACACGAAAAAAATACAATATAATATTAAAGGCAACAAAGAAAGGCATATAGAATTAGTTTGAGTATAAAACAACATTTAATGAAATACAGTAAATAGATTGAAATAAATTTAATATCATAAGTAAAGACAGTATTTGTAACTAAAATTAATATCGTTAGTGCAGGTCCATCTCCCACACTAATCTAACAACGGGTATTCCACCCGGACCATCTTTTCCAAAAGATCTCATATGGATTCCATCCATCCATATTCTGTTTAATTTTCTATAGATTCCATCCATCCATAAGCCTTTTTGGAAACCATTTTTAAAAAATCAAAGTCTAATCCATGAGAAACTTTACTCAGCTTGTCCATGACCATGAGCACGGCTATCGAGGATAATTTATACACTCTGTAGAGATTGTATAGTTTTACCCACAAGATATGATTGTCTCATAATGTCGGCCATTACACGCTTCCTTAAAAGTGCGACTGAGAAAATCATACCAAAGCCTTTCAATGTAAAGTCGTCAACCTGACCAAGCCAACACTAAGGTTTTACCCTAGTAAGTAATCCACCAAACTGAGACCACCTCTCGAGCCGAGTGACACTTCACATGACCTACGTCATGCTTACTTTCAACCTACAGCGAGACTTAGGTTGGGACTTGCAAATTAGTCAGCTAGAACTGTCACATACCAGTCTTGTAGTAGTATGATAAGGGTCTTATAACAGTAGCTCACAGACCGGTCCTTAACTTGACTTAGGCTCAAAGCACATACCCCTTGTGCTTGACAATCAACATTGTGTCACCGAACAACAATGCATGTCAGCACCCACCACTTATCTATTAGCCTAAGTCTAAACCAAATTTTATATTTTATTTTAAAATACTTTATAGACTTTTTTAACTCACCGAAGTCAAGGATACTTTTTGAGAGCTTATCATTTTATGTGAAAAGGGTATCCCAAAACAAAAATTATGATTAAGCAGGTCTAGGCATTCGATACAAAATTCTCTAGTCCATACTAGTGTACTAACCAGAGTTTTATTCTAGGGTAACAAGGTATTCAGGAATCAATGTCAAACGAGGTAATAACAAATAGGTATTAACTAAATGTAAAATTAGAATTGAAATACCTTGAATAAAAATATGCATACAGAATAATTTAAAACATCATAATTTTATTTCATAATCTAGGATTAACATGATCAAGGAGTGTGATTTGCCTTGCTCTACAGTTTGATACGAATCGTCATCGTAATACTCTTCGGATTCGTCATAGTCTATATGTGAAAATAATTGACCAAATTCAAATAAAATTGAAAAGAACTCTAAAATTTGAAAACATTGTAGATTCAGATAGATCTTGATTTTAGATGAATTTAGAAATTTGAACGAGCTCAATCGGAGCTAGGATGAAGAAGAACGGGCCTCTAGAGGTTTAATTCCTAAAGAAATATATAAAAAGGAATTATTGGAATTATTTTTTGGTGAAGGAAAAGCGGTCAGAGCTACAGTATTTTTGCGTGTGGATGGAGAGGTCAAAAATTATAACATGGTTGGAGGTTATATGTTGTCGAGAGCTTACAGTTGTTAGAAAAGCAATAGTGGTCAAAAAAGTTTTAGTGGTCGGAGAAGCTTTAGAGTGGTCGAACGGATTGGAGGTTATACTATGGTCGGAGGGTTCAACGTGGTCAGAGGGTTCAGTGTGGTCGAAGCGTCTGTGGTCAAAAATAACAGTGTGGTTGAAAGGGGGGAGTGAGTGGTCGGTGGTCGAAGTCTACAGTGTGTGGTCGAAAGTAGTGATCGAAAGGATCAGAGCATTCGGAGAGGTCGAAGGAATTAGATGGCGTGGAGTGGTCGAAAGCGATAGCAGCCATGAGTGACTGTAGTTGTGGTCGTGAGCAACTGTAGTCGTGGTCGTGCGGCTGCGGTCGTGAGCGACCATAGTCATGGTTGACTTTGCTGGTGCGGTGGCGCACGGGGACCCTAGGTTGCCAGCGCTATAGTGTACAACGACGGCCGATGAGATGTGATTTATGGAGAGGGGAATGAGGTGATCATGATCATACGTCAGGTGAGACACGAGCATGCTCGAACGGGGGTCGGCGACAAGCAAAGGTGGAAGTGGCGCTCGGCTTCCAGCGAAGTAGGCCCTCCGGTAGTGCTCGAGCCTCGTGAAGCGGTGGATAGCACTCGTCGAGGCATGGTGAACATGATGGCGAAGTCCTCGGACCAGAGGCAACGGGGCTCGGCCAGAATTCCTCGCCGAAGTGCATCACCGGTGCGGAAGAAGGAGAAGACAGCGCAGGGAGACTTGGGGCACGGGGAATGGAGGAGGCAGGGAGGTGGTGGTGGTGTAAGGCAAGGAGATGCTAGGAGACCCCATTTTATAGGGCAGAGGGGAGGACAGGCCAGGATTTCTTGCCAGATTTGGCAGCCGATGGATGGAAAGAGAGAGCAAGAAGGAAGGAAAGGCGAGGCGATGAAGGAAGGGGTGCAAGCATTAGGGGATCCTTTTCTATATCGCGCACGGTTTCTAAAACCATAGAGGGGTTAGAAAAGGAAGGTGATCGATGGAGATTCGGGCGGTGGCTAGAAAAGTAAAGGGGATGAGAGAAGGAAGGAAGGGCAAAGCGTTGGGGAAGGAAGGGCCGACGGGTGGGGTCCACTCGTCGGCGAGATTGATGAATAGAAAGGGAGGGATAGCGGGGATGGGCCAGTGCAGGATGTGCCAGATCTAGGCTATCCACGCGTCACTCGGAGGTGAAGGCACGAGGTTTAAAGTTTTAATTTTTGTTTTTGATTTTTAGAAAACCTAAGAAAGATGATAAAGGATCAAAAAATAGCAAATAAATTCCACAAATTCCATAAAAAATCACAGATGTTCTTGGAATCATTTTAGACTTAGGAAAAATATTTTCAACTTATTTTGGTACTAAATTTTATAATAAAAATAAATGTTACTTTTAAAATTAATTTTTAAAGTCCAGAAAACACAGAAAACTTAGATAAAAGCCAACTGAGTTCAAATAATAAATTTTAAATAAGATTTTTATAGAAATTCAAAATATATTTTATTTAATAATAATTTTATATTTTTACTTAAATTAATTTTTAAAATCAGGCCTTTAAAAAAAATGAAAAACAGGCAATTAAATTTTTTAAATTTTAGGCAACAAAAGCAACTACTTTTTTTAAATTTAAATTATATTCTTTTATACTAATTTTTGAAATAAATAGCTGAACTATTACACCAATCCACCGAAAGAGCCCTGCCATGATGTCTTTCACTCGCCAACATTCAATCACTCGTGTCACACATCTTTCATTGACATGCATGTTGCACTCAATTTCCTCCTGTGATTACTAGCACATCATTAGCGTGTGATTTCCTCTCACTCTCGCTATAAATTTGGAGCTACGTGCACTCTTCGGTTGCACTCTCACTCATACTATTCACTTGCACTCTCATAGTCTTCGTTTGCACTCTTTGCTCACACTCTTCAGTCACACTCTTTGCTCGCTTTGTCCTTTATTCATAAATGATTAAATATTATTTAGTGCTGTCATTAGTGGTCATATTAACAGGTAATATTTCTTGTATGAATTGTCTTTATTAAATGTGTAGTTACTTTGTTGTAGTTATTTAGGCGTAATTAATTTAGTCCTTATTAATTTTTTGTTATTTACTTAGTTGTGATAAAATAGGCCATAACGAATTAGTCGTTGTTATATTAATCCTATATATTTATTTGTGGCCTAGTTAATTAGTTACGATTTATACAATCATAATTAGATAGTGTCGGTTAATGAACATTGTAATTAATTAGTAGTTGAGTAGTGACATTACATTAGCGCAAAATAAGTGGTTGAATTTATGTTACCATAATAAATTTTACTTGTATTCTGACGTAATTAGGTTATAGTAATTTAGCCATAGTTTTGTATCGTTTATAATATAGTCGCAGGCATGATACCTTGTGGGGATTAATCAGTCGTAATAAATCAGGCTTTGTTATTTTTGGTATGAACTAGTTAGCGAAAATTTAGTACTGGTAATTATTTTAGTGGTAATTAATCGGTCATAATTAATTTAGTGCCAATTAGCTAGGCTAAAGTAGTTAGTTAGTAGTAAGTAATTAAGTGGTAACGAAGGTGTGGTTTAATAGTGGTAACGATGATGGCAATGGATTACTTGTAATATTTAATATTGTAGTGTTCATTTGGTCATAATATTTAATATTGTAATCTTCATTTTAGTCCTAAGTGTAAATTATTTTGCAGTGTTCATTCAGTTGTAATATTTAATATGTGGTTTTTGTCATCATTATCAAACTTCCCACTAATTTTTCGTCTATTTCATCTGTTGCAAGCCATGTCTCTACCGACACTTCTGGAACCCTTCTATGATGAGGACTACCAGTGCAAGTTGTGGATCACCGGTGATGCGGATGACCCTCCACCCATGCTGTTTTGGTCGAGTAGGGATTACTAGGAGCTGGACAATCGCTACATCCCAATCCTTTGGGACACGGGCTTGTTGCCCCTTGCGAAGCTGCTCTTCGTCAGATGCTGGTTCACCCTAGACGCCAGTTTGATGTCAGCACTTATCAACAGGTGGAGGCTCAAGATGCACACCTTCCACTTTTCGGTGGGGTGAGATGACGGTCACTCTGCAGGACGTCTCGTTCTTGATCGGTTTCCTACCCTGAGGTGAGCCCCTTGTTCCAGGCCTTCTAACGGTGGACTAGAAGGCTTGTCTTGCGTATCGGTTCAACATGCCTATCCCAAAGTATGCTCGTGGCATTCCCCGGACTTGGCTAAGGCATTTTAGTCAGTGCCCACAGGATGCACCTAACGAGGTTGTTAGGACACACCTCATTGCTTACCTTCTTTAGCTCTTTGGTTGGATCTTGTTTCCAACCACATAGTGTGATTGGTGCTACCCCAACTTCATCCACATCTTCAAGTCTTTGGCTAACGTGGAGGCTGGGGCAATGCCTTAGTGTAGTTGGGAATCAGCCATTTTTTGCACCAAATACCGGTGTTGTGTGATGCTTTATGGTGCAACACCGGTTCTACCCCGAACCTGACCGTCTACTATGTGCTCCTGCAACTATGGAGTTGGGAGCACTTCTCTATTGGGCGCCCATCATTCGAGAGGGTAGTGCACCCATACAATGAGTCAAACAACTTGATAGATGGGCCCACTATAGGCTTTCTGTGGACTGCTACTTGTCTACGCTGGGCTAAGAACAGATCAGCGAGGTGCTACTCATTGTTCCACAATGAGTTCAAGTCATTGCATGACAACGACATCATCTGGGCTCCATGGACTCCAGATTTTGTGCATATGGTAGCGTCACATGGGCTATCCATGCATGCACCCAGGACGTCGGGTTATAAATGATGACCTACCATCTGGTGTTTGCACACTATGGTGGGGCCTTATGTGCTGCAGTGCATAATACAACAGTTTGCTTTGTACCAGGTTGTGCCCCCTCTAGACGATATGGTTCTGCAGCAAGCTGTATACCTGTGAGTTAAACTTCGTCTAAGTAATGTTTATACTTCTTATGTCTTCTTTTCTAACATCAATACTTCCAGAAATGCAGGCAATCAAGGACAGGTCGGTATGCGGAGGACTGGCAAGCAGTACAACATGAGTGGATTATGGCATAGACGTAGATGGCGCACTTGGAGGTCCTGTAGGAGTAGCGTCCGTACGACATTCAAACATACGATGAGAACCTAGAGTGGTACGTACTACACTCATATGCAGACTCAACCTTCCTCCACAAGAGCGCCCAGAGTAGATGACGCACAACGAGAGCCTCCACCACTCGTTTGATCGTCATAGCGCTTCGCAGTGTGATGACACTGTAACTCTGTAAGACACTTACAACCTCTGATCGTCTTCTTGATGATATTTGTACTCTTTGTTATTGAAACTATTTTGTATGTCACTTCAATCGGAGCGGGCGTAGCGCATAGCAAGCGCATATGAGACCGCCACTGGGGCTGCTAAAAACTTTTAAGTACATCTTCACGGAGTCGAAGAAAATAATAAAGAACTTGAGCTATGGTCGTTCGACAGACAGTGCCTTGTGCATCGGGCACCAAGTGGGGGTACTGTGCTCACCCACTAGGTCATCACGACCTAGCGAGTTCGATCGATGTTGTAGCGCTACCCATCGGTCATCCGTGGGCTAGATCAATGAGGAGGTAAGTTATGTACAAATCTATATTCTATTTTTTGTTATGTCTTATATTCCGCTAACATCATATCGTTCTCCCGCCGTAGGTCTGTCGAGATACATCACTTCTACCATTCGCACCCCTACACAGAAGAGCACTCCCCCTTAGTCATCTGCACTGCACATTTGGGAGATACGAGATTCTTAGTTTACATCCAGAGTGTTTATTTTGACTAATCGTTCCATCTTGTAGCCTTCAATTGACTGTAGGGGTGACGATTAGTCCACCAATGAGGATACAGGCCTCCTGGCTACTATCAGAGAGCAACACATAGCCTAGGTTTGGAGCATAAACAGGGCAGAACTCCTTCGGGTTTGCTGGCACATCGTACGTTGAAGGCCAAAGCTCCTCCATACGACTGGAGTTGTAGACATCTACCTTGGGGGGCAGTGCATTTGTATAGTCCTTTGTTCATGACTTCATTGTAGGTGACCTCCAGTTCAACATGTCTTAGTAGGACGACATCGATGCTTAGTAGACTCACTTATTATGCTCCTCCACCCACTCAGACTCAACTTCATGACTTCATTGCGGTGGCCTCGGTTCAACATGTCTTAGCAAGACGACATCGCCACTTAGCGGACTCACCATCGGTGCACCTCCGCCCACTCAATAGACTCAACGGTCTCTATATCCCCTCGGATCGTGACATATCCCACGGGACATGCTCACGTAAAAAAAAGGCTATGCACGTGGATGCAACAAGCAGAGAGTAGTGGCTCAGACGAGTGAGCCATATTGGATCCTGTATTATGCAATTTTGTATTGCTATATTTCTACAATAGAACAATGAGTATACCTAAATTATACTATAACAAATTACTAATGCCTTACACCAACAACATCAAAATATTACATCGACTCTATATATCTACAAACAGTGAGTGATGGTGTGGCAAGGTGATTGAACGCACGTGTGTTCATCTTTTGGTTGCTTTAACCAGGCATGACATTCTCCTATATATAAATGAGTGTCTCTTACGTACAATAGTCATGCGGTACTAAACTTGCCACATTCAAAGTCACATAAAATCATGAAACCTTAGTTTTCTCCACCTAAAATCTTAATTTTTAAGGCCTAAACCCTTAATTTTTTAGATAATTTTGCAAAATATAAAAATTCTAGAAAAATTACACAATCAATTCCACTGTGCTAGGATATTACTTCAAAAACATTTCATAACCTTTTGAGCTCGTTTGCTATATTAAAAAATAAATTTTTGAATAAAATTTGGAATAGATAAAATTATAAAAAATATACAATCAAGTGCATTACGTCGAGAGGCTTCAAAAAAAAAATTCTCATTAGATTTTGAGCTGGTTTGCTATATTTAAAATTTTTTATAATTAGTACACCTAAATGAATTTGCTAATTATGAATTAATTAACACTAATTGCGGATGAATAGTGACCACAGCACGATGGCCGTGTGAAAATGGATGCACCGCATGGTGTCATGTGGCAGTGGCTCCGCTGTATGGCGGCCGTGCAGTAGGGGCATGTGTCGGCCAGGAGGGGTCTCCGTGTGGTGGCTATGCGAAATGCACGCCAAATATGTAAATTCTTTATGATGGATGCTACTTTTGTAATTACTGATTGCAATACCGTCAAATCGGTCAAAAACTAAAACATACGGTGGGGTTCATGTATTTTTGTACAAAATACGTACATTATTTTGTGCACCAATTTCGATGAACAATTTGGATCGTTTGATAGTGATTTTAACTGCATGCGCATGTAGAAAGGCTGCGTTCAAGATTAAATCGCGTTCTTAGTCGTATTACTAGTACTTGCTAGTTCATATCACAAGAAAATACGTTATCTATTATCTAATAAAATTCGACAACGGCTGGTTTACAATAGTTAAGAAAAAACAAAATATACGAGAAATTCTCACAAAAAAATTTAGCCATTAACGAAGGCAATTAGTTGCACTGTAACCACCATTGGATGTTCTTATAAAAATTGCTCAAAATTTTTAAGAAACTAAAATATCTAGCCCTCAATCTTGTGGTCCGTAATTAAAGCGTGGCTATAGTAGTGGCCACTGGATATTATTATTACTTCAAGAAGTGGCCGACGAAAAGATATCCTTGTGTAAGAAAAGGCCTACCTAACGCTAGAGAAAAAAAAAATGAAAACAAGAAGCGAAACCTACATTGCGCGTGCAAACAAAAATAAAAAGCAGAAGGGAAGCTTTCTTTGTAGCTTATAGTTTATATCTTATGATTTTTCTCGAACAAAAAAGCGAGACATGTTCTGCATTGTTATTTCGAAACGGCTTATTGGGATAGCTTTTTAGAAGTGACTTATTAACTTTCAATTCGTTCACACAAATGCTCACACTAGAATCAAAAGCTATAAGCCTCCGACATAAGCTATAAAACAAAGTGGAAAAGAACTTATATAGTGTGCGTGAAGAAAGTAGAAGATAAAGTGAAGTTAAAAAAGAGTGTTTACACAGTTTGATAGGAGACCTACTAATGTACTATTCACATAGTATTGGAACGGTTGGATCCTATTCGGTATTTGGAAATAGTTCTACGCCACTAATCTTGTCGGGTCCACGTACGTTATAATTAATGGGGCAAACTAATATAATGAATTGGATATCACTTACAATGTATTATAAAGCTTAAAAAAATAAGTCACCACGTTGTCTTTCAAAAACTATAAATTACCATGTTAATCGAAGTAAAAATAAAAAGATTTACACCATCGATTTTTTGTGAGTTCAAATTACAAAGGCGTAGAGTAACCAGACTACTTTAAGTTTGTCAGAGTCGGATTTTGCCAATCTAGAATGCTTTGTGATTCTACTACATTGTGCTCACAGAAACATTACTGAACATCAAATTCATATCTTACGGAAACTTAAATATAAAGGTGGACTTTGTCATGTGTCGATTAGGCCAAAATCATTAAAATCAGCAGTAGAAATTGAAACGTCATACAGGTGGGACCCATAGGTAGCCAATTGAGATTTACGACCTAGTTCTTAGCCCCATTGTCTTATAGCTTTGTCAACTCTTTTAGATGATCACATGACTTTTCTTTTTTCTTCTAACTTACTGAATAATAGTAATTGAGCATAATGAGTACAAAGTTACTCAGCAAATCACCACACAGAATGCATTAATAATAGATGTTAGGCTGATCAAGGATGGCTTATGGTTCTTTTATTTATGAAAACGCCATCATTTTGAGATATAGATATAGGAAATTCCTGAAACTTAGCATTTTAACTAAACTATATTTTTTTAAGAATGTAAGAGTGTGTAATAATAATGATAGAGCAGGTTCCATCCACATTTTACAGAGCATTAATAATAGATGCCAGGCTGATCAAGGATGGCTTACAATTCTTTTATTTACAAAAATGCCATCATTTTGAGATATAGATATAGAAAATTCCTGAGACTTAGCATTTTAACTAAACTATATTTTTAAAGAATGTAAGAGTGTGTAATAATAATGACAGAGCAGGTTCCATCCACCTTTTATAGAGCATGGTTCCAACCACCATATGCTATTTTGATACCTATGTTCTATCCATCTTTTATAATCATTAGATTCTATCCACCAAGGGGAAATCAATACTTTGGGTTATGTCCACCTTTTGAGTTTTTTTTTCGTTCCAACCACAATGATCATTTTATAAATAGATACTAACTCTAGTAAGTTTCCATGCTTGCCCATGACCGTGGGCATGGCTGATTGAATAGTTTTCACTCCATAGAGATCGTACACTTTACCCATAAAAGATAATCAACTTGTTATATTTCATACATTATCTTAGATATGTGAATTAAGAAGATCACCACAAGGTCTTAACAATATATCCTCCCAACGGGCTATGCCCATTAAGGTTTCCACCGTCGTAGGGTTCTATCCACTCGCTCTGGAGGCCCCCACATGCGCCGCACGAAGGCTTCTATCTAGCCCTCATCTTGTGTTCAACCCATGTGGCATAACTGCGTTGAGTCGATGTAAATTAATTAACCAAATTGTACCCCATCATATACTTATGATCGTACTATTTTACATTGAGAGGGGTTACCAGATTAAGTCCTTAGAGTTATCTGGGCGATGCCACCACAAACCACACATTCTCGTGCTCTATCTGCATCAACACCTTTAACCATACACATAGATATTTAAGCAAGTTTTAGAGTTTAGGGAATAAAATGTCTTCTCAATTCAAAATATCAATCATTTCTATCCAATGACTGTCCAAATACAAATTTCATGTTTTGAAATGATGTGAAGGCAAATTAATGCCCTCGGGTATCTAAGCAAGACCAAGCATGACACTTAGATACAAACTTATATTTAATATGTTTACCATTATATCTAGAACGACAAGATTTTATGTCCAAAGTCAAGGAGCAGGGGTATGACTAAGCAATTATTCATAGAGAATTAACTATGAGATAATACAAACATAATTTGCATAATAAGGTAAATCATGCAATTTGATACTTTCAAATAAAATAATTTGCATTCAAAATGTAGGTGTAATATGGTCAAAGTGATGACTTGTCTTGCTCAACTTACCGCAGCCTTGATTTAACTTAAAACCTTCTCAAACAATCAGTCTTGAATTCTTAGTCTTCGTCTTCGTCTTCGTCTTTATCTGGATCTTGATCCCGCTTGATCTGTTGCTTCTTTGGGACTTCAACTTCTAATTATACGATAAATGATCAAAATCCAAATAAGTCCAAAGAACTTCAAAAGATCCAAATAAATCTAAAATAAACTTGGTTGAGTTGTAATAGGTTTAAATTGATGATGTGAGATAGGGTTTTGTGAGTGCGGGATGCTTGAGCGGAAGAGGAAACAGCGGACAAATTTGACTTAGAAGGACATCAAGAAAGAGCAATGATGAAGGAGTATTCATAGGAACATTCTGGCTCAAATTTGAAGATGGGTAGACATAGCCGATTGTGGAATATCATGGCTCGATCATTAACTAATAGCTTCTTTTATTATTTTATATTTATTAAGAAAGTTCTATGAGTTAGGTTAGACTTACGCACAGATGTAAGAGTTTTCCTGGATGTACTAGGTATTATTTCTTGAGTGTTGATATTTAAGGATTATGGCACAAGTTCTATATGTGATGTGTATAACTTTAATTTATCGGATTAAATATTAGAGTTTATATTTTTGGTAGTTAAAAATGTAATATTATCAAAGATTTTAATCACTATTTAACCGATTACTACAATGCATATAATTTATCTTTTTTTGATTAGTAAAATTTGTTATTAATGACCAACGGTCTATGTGTTATTGGAACAGGGAGTTATATTTATTATTTAGAATGGGCTCTCATGACATCTTGAGGTACAATAATTATTTTTACCCAGCTTATTTTTACATTAATAATTAACCAAATTATCTCTTAGCTAAAAGGGGCCCCACATGCCATAAACATTGAGAGGGAGAAAGAAGAAACAAAGAGGGAAGCATTCAGTTATAACCGAAATAGGGGAGGGCCGACAGGGGAGGCAGCACTCAGCCAAACGGTGGCGACGATGGTGGTGGCCCAAAAATGGAATGCTATGAGGGCTAGAAAGCCACAAGAGGTGACGACATGGACCGAGCGGCACCACGGTGAGTGGGTAGTGGGTCGGAGTGGTCGGTGGTGGGGGAGGAACTAGGAGCGGCGGTGCCAGAGTGAGAGGGAGAAGGAGAGCACGAGCTAGAGGGGAGTTGTAGGAAACTTACCAAGCATGCTGTGAAGGTGGAGGAGCACCAGAGAAGCCGGGCGATGTGAGGCTAGGGCAGCACGGGGAGGCCTGCGTGGTGGTGGCACCCAGGCGAGGGGACCCCGATTCGATGGTGGGGGAAGGATGGTGGTGGTATGGAGATGTTTCAGGAGGGTGGAATGGAAGGAAGGTTCGCTGGAGTAGGAACGGCAATCACGTCGCTTTGGGGTTGTGGAACACAATGTGACATGAGCACTTTTAGGAAAGTATTGCTGGAGCAACCGGAACGGCATGGAGGCGTGGTGGCCAGTGCACAACGCAGTGGCGGCTCGGCTGGGGGAGAATGGTGGAGGAGGGGGATTTAATGGGGGTGCGAGCCAGGGTTTAAATAGTTGGGGCAGCAGTGTGGGCGGTGCCGCGCTGTTGCTCAATTGTGCGGAGCAATGGCGCGACTGGGGGTGCCGAACGTGGCTAGGCGGCGCACGTGCGCGCGTGGGCATGCATAGTGCTGGGCGGCGTGGGCAGCATGCGTGTGTGGCACTGTACTGGTGGGACACGGTGCTTGTGCGCGCGTGATGTGCATGGGGTAGGGCCGCTGCGGGCAAAATAGGGGAAGGAGAGGAATAAAGAGAAGAGGAGGAGGAAGAGGAGAAGGAGGTGCCAGTGGCTGGCAGAGAAAGGAAGAGGGAAGGAAAGAAAAAATGCTAGCAAAATTTGGAATTCGATTTTATTTCCAATTGCTTTCGATCTTCCACAACCCCAAAGCAACGTCATTGTCGTTCCTACACCAGCGAACCTTCCTTCCATTCCACCCTCCTGAAGCATCTCCGTACCACCACCATCCTTCCCCCACCATCGAATCGGGGTCCCCTCGCCTGGGTGTCACCACCACGCAAGCCTCCCCGTGCTGCCCCGACCTCACATCGCCTATCTTCTCTGGTACTCCTCCACCTTCACAGCATGCTTGGTAAGTTTCCTACAACTCCCCTCTAGCTCGTGCTCTCCTGAGCAATGCTGCTATACTTTCCTCTTTAACAAAAGTAGCACTAATCTCAAAGCAAAAGAAGAGGTAAGTAACATCTATCTCCTATTTATTATACTTTAAAAATTGTATAAATTACTGTTAAGAAAAGCATTGAAGCACCTTCCTTGTTGTTTTTATCTGTACTATTGGAATTTGTTTGGCAAAAGTCATCTAAAAAATCCAAGGACATCCAAATAACACCAAAATGCAATAAAATGTTTTAAAATTTTCATATTTTTAAACAGTTTCGTAATTTGGGATGTTACAAAGGTACATCAATTATCTTACAACACATGTCATTTTCCAATTCATACATGTTTCCAGTGTTACTGAACAAATTTTCTCTTATATTAAAAGATATTCTAAGCCACCTAAGTTGCATATTTGATACTACAATCTTCGTAACAAATTTAGCCACGCAAATGTATGGCCACCTTGCTAATTTACTGAAACTAGTAAGGTGCTCGTGCGTTACAACAGAAAACCAAATAAAAATGATGCATACTATCAAATATGATCTCAAATTGAATAATAAATATTAACTTTTTCTTACATTATCATGTATCAAACAAAATATACATGTTCATATTCGTAAATACATCAAGCATCATATTTAGTGTGCATCATATTCAAGCACCATATTGTTGAACCCACTGCCAATTTTTCATCTATACCAATGCAATTTTAATTATTGAAGATTGGCGGGAAGAATAACTGAGGATCCACCGCAACAGCAGAAATACATGACGAGGAGAAATCTATTCATCTACAAAAGAAGTTTTGTTTATATGTATTTTTAGTGTGACAAAGCATGTATGTAAATCAGAAATTAGTCTGAATAATTATGAGTCTCCAATCTAGCCTTTCATATATGGTTAACCAACATCAACATTCAATAGGCATTATGGAATCTGTGATCCAGCAAATTTACTAATTCAAATTAATAACCCTAGCAAAATACAAACAGCCTGACCCCTATGCTAATAGATCCCAAAAGAACATCCCAGTATGGACTTTCTAGGAGAGATATTACATGTTCAGGTTCCTTTTCCTATCCTACTGATCAAGCCTAAAGTTCCTTCAGTAACTTTGACTTCAATTGAAGACAAGACTACCTAAGGGCTAAATAAAGGTGCAGGAGGATCGATATTAGATGACCAGAGATAGTTCATAAGGTACATTATGAATATACCTTAACAACAGATGATATCTCAGTTATACCATCCCCATTGTAGTCCTTTCTAGTTCCTTTAAAAGGTGTATCTTTGTAATTACAATGCTCATAAGGACACTGATCACGTCCTACTGCTAATTAATTTTGTAGCTGCTCCACCTAAAAGAGAAGGAAAGGCAAGATTTATGGAAGAGATCTAACATATGAAATTATAATAGAATAGAAGTACTTTACGAAAAAAAACTTACTCGATCCTTTTTAGAGTAGTTCTTGTGATGACATCAGTGCCTTGTTGGAAAAGATGTGGTACTATATTTGCAAACTTAAAAATATTTACACCCTGAATAAAATAGATGTAAGAATTTCAATCATCAGTAGAAGAATATTATTAAAGCATATCTTGTCAGCAGAGAAAATACAGAAAAAAGGCAACTCTGAGTCTAGGAGTCTAGAAAATATCAGCTGGTGCTATTATAATGCTTTCAACCCTTTATTAGCATATGATCTAGGAGTCTGGCCACAAAGCCAAGGTAACCTCGGTTGTAGTATTATCTGATCTCGTAATATAATAAAAGTATAATACCTACTAAATCAAATTTTGAACAAAGTAAAGTATATAAATGGCACCCAAGCTTCTAAAGGACAGTTGTAGCATCACTATGCTATCAGGTTGTAAGCTTTGGGTTAGCTGATATAGCACATAATAGACTGTATGTGCTACAATGTTTCTTGTAATTCAACTGATTTCAAGATGTAGTACTGATTACCAATATAAAATTAAGTTTAACATTAAAAGCTATGCTCAGGTAATGTACTACTTTCTGATATATCATCCAGATTTATCTTTTCAGTATTGTACCATACAGTAGAATTACTAACGAACTTCTTTTTAAAAAGGTGGGGTTTGTTTTCATCAAATAATAGTTTTCAACAATACAAACAAACATATTATCCAAGACAGAAGATAAAGATACTATTACCAGTCATAATCATACAAAGTTACAGGAAGAACGTAGCATCTAAATTACCATGTTCCTTTTACGAGATTACACCCACGCAATATATTTCTACACTGCGACAGTACAATTGACATTTGACAACAATGTTCCATGCCAAACAATCCAACTTTGCAACGACAAACACAATGCATGAGCAAAGCAATCACAATCACAATCGAGACACACTACATGTGTTCCAAGAACTGGAACAAATCACCCATTTATGTGCCATGGAAGACTTTGCTTGTCAAACCGACGCCAATCTATAGTAAAAACAAGTAGTAGACAACCACATTCTAAAGTCTCCGCAAAATACTATATTAGATGCCTATTTTGTTGCTACAAGTGCTCCTATACCAAAGCTATTTCCTTTGGAATCATATCAATCAATAAAATCAAGCAACTAATGCTCCTCAATCTTGATTAATATTTACCGTCAAAGTCGCGATGGGTGCCGAACCAACCCGCGGCAGCCTCTTCAGGTGGCGAGCCGCGGCGCACGTAAGGGCGGCGTGCTAGCCGACGCGACATCGGCGGCGTAGACCTCGGCGGCGGCGCCGCCTGCGGCGAGATGCGTCGATTTCCAGGCGGGTAATCGGCTTTGGCATCGAGGCACCGTCGAAGAAAGCCACGGAGAAGCGCGGCGCCGCGTGATCAGCGACCGAAGGTGGCGGTGAAGCGAGGAGCGGCTGCGGTGGTGGAGACGTAGGTGGCCTCGCGAAGGCGAGGTCGTGGCGATCGAGGCGGGCGGGAGGCCTGGTCGCCGGTGGCAGTGGAGGCCAGCGCGAGGCGGGGCGGGGTGGGAGGGGAGGAGGAGGCGGTGCGGCTGCGGGGTGGGGAGGAGGACGGGAGGAGGAGGCGGCGCGGTGGGGTGGGGAGGAGGAGGCGATGCGGCGCGAGGCGGGGAGGAGGAGGAGGGGCGGGCGTGGCGCAGGTGGGAGGGGAGGAGGCCGGCGGGGCAGGGTGGGTAGGAGGCGGTGCAGCGGCGTGGGGTGGGGAGGAGGAGGAGGCGCGGCGAGGGTGGGGAGGAGGCGGTGCAGCTGGCGCGAGGTGGGGAGGAGGAGGAGGCGGCGGCGCGGGGTGGGGGAGGCGCGGCGAGTGGAGTGGGAGAGGAGGGGAGGAGGCGGCGCGGGTGGGAGGAGGGTGCGCCGCAGTGCGGCTTGAGGGGGTGGGGAGGAGCGAGGGGGCGTGGGGAGGTGAGCGGAGGAGTGGCGGCGGCTCGGGGTGGCGTGGAGGAGGCGGAAGCAAGTGGAGCAGAGGAGGAGGCCGAGAGAGGCGGGTAGAAGAGGTGGGAGATGATAAGCTGTTGGTGGAAGTTGAGAGGATGGGTAGTTAGATATGAGAGAGGAAGAGAGATGTTAGATAGATGGTCAGGATTTCAGTATTTAGATCAGACGGCCGAGAAGGGAGGAAGGAGGGAGGCCGTACCAACCACCAACTCCTTCTTTTATAATAGTAAAGATAAAGATAAAGAAATCAAGCAAATTTGCACAAATTAATTCACTCGCAGAAGCAGCACGATTACATATAAACCCCTTCCATTATAATAGTGATCTGTCTGTCTGTCCAAATGCTTCATTACATAAGCAAAAGGTACAACAAACTGAAAAAGGTAAGATCGATGCTTTTAGGAATACTACTCCCAGCCTTAGTGGCTGAAGATCAAATCTACAGCCATTTCATCATCATCGTCTCATACGGATGCAGTTGGAAAGTGTTCCATTGTTGCAGGTTTCAGTTGGAACATCACAGCAGCAAGGGGAGACAGACACATCTTTGCTTGCAGCACGCCTCACAAGCTATGTTCCATCTCTCTCCTTAACAAGGACTAATTAAGGTACCCTAATTACTGCTAAATCACATTGGTGCTGCCTCTCACTGTCTCAAGCATGGTGTCTTGGACAGGAGAGGAGGCACAGGGTTGATCAGACCTTGATTTCTTCGTCGGCGGATTTCGGGCGCTCCGATTTTTGCTGGACATGATGCTGTCGAAGTTCTCTGATTTACATAGTAGAATCTCAATCTGAAACCAAGAACATTAACAGAGAATGAAGGCTTTATATATGGATTCAGATACATAGGTGCCATGAGTTCAGGAAGGAGAGACCAATCTTGCCTTGGCTTTACGGA